>OY748290.1:23917240-24454041 GCA_963556515.1 Nudaria mundana | reverse complement strand
GAGGAAATATCAATTTATCTCTTATCAAAAAATGTTAACCATTCAGAATTATGTTAGTACCAAATTAGAGGATTTCCATATTTGTATTGATAACACAAAAAAAACTAGAGAAAATTAACTAATACGACATTACCTAATGCCATTTGTGTAAATCTAGTAAAACGGGTTAAACTGGAATTCGCATCGGAACTAGAATTTTGCGTCCTTGAGTTCACGAAATTAAAACATTGAAATTCGACTATTGTGAACTCTTTCAATATAGTTTAAAGAAAAAAATTAATAAATAGTCCTTTGACCTTTCTTCATCATAGGACCACTGCTATCTACTGCTGTAATACAGTAAAATTCACGTAAGAAGAACTCTGGGCTAGAGTGGTTGCCACCACATAGATCGATAAATTGCCTGCCGCGCAGCTTAACAACGTTCTTTTTATCAGACGCGACGTGTACCCTCTCCCATGATGACACCACTTCATGGCAATTACTGGGATATGGTCGGACCTTATTAACAGTCAGCTCTTGCTATCTAAATAAGTATAAACTTTAACAAGCCAAGACATTTACAACACTGCCAACATTTCCCCTTTGAAATTCAACTCAAAGGCCAAGTGGAGTACAGATAGCATTGCCGTCCTTTAACTTAAACCTCGTTAACTCTCAAATGCTTGATTTTTTAATGCAAAGTTAAGTATACAGTTTGAAACTTTTCGTCTAATCACCATACTAAGCTCTATGACATAACATATTTTGTATAAGTAATCTCTGTCGGTTTGTATATTGTTCTATGTAGTAAATATCCTTACAACTCAAGAATTTCGACACTATCTTATTATATAGACAGTGTCTTGGGTAATGGCAGGTGATGTCAATTAACTTGATGGATCGATGGCATCGGCCACGAATCACTTTACTATGTCAGTTTAGTGTCAGCTCTAAGTTTCAGCATATTAACTTCTAGCTGATTACTGCAGCTTCGGACGTGGGATTATCGGGATAAAAAATTAATAGACATACATATTACTGGAATAATTTTCAAAATGAGTTTGATAGTTTCGGAGCCTGTTCAACTCTTTATAATATTTGTATAGATTCTGTGGTTCCAGAACTTGATATCGTTGAGTCAACCCAAGGATCATGGTATAATGCAACCAATTCCAAGTCACTCCCAGTGAAGTCCTCAGTAGATATATGTCAGTTAAAGTTCCTTGTCTATAGGCATTCAGCTTCAATCAAATTACTGCTAAGTGTACATTTTTAGAGGCTTTCTGTTAGAATAATAAAGAGCAGAGGAACTTTACAAATGGCTACATTCCATTGCATAATACAAACGATAAAATCTAGTCACTCAAAATGGCATTATTGCGGTGCCCGCCCGGCTCTTGCGCGATGCTCCGGAATCAATTTACACCTGCAAAATTTATTTTTTATTTTTAACTGACTTAAAATAAAGAGGAGATTCTCAATTCGGTTGGTTGTTTAAATGCTTGTTAACTCATAATTTTTCGATTGCGTGAACGAATTTTGAATTTATTTTTTATTGAAAACTACTGCTTACCGACTGGTCCCATTGTAATTTGGTCTCATTGTGATAATGCTTTGGTCTCATTCCGGTAATTTGAAGTCAGTTTTTGTGTCTATGTTTGACTTGTTTTTAATAAGTTAAATAACACAGTGAATTAATATTACGCTTCAGATATTATACTGATATTTTATGTAGGTATAGACTTTAAAATATACTTCAGCAGTATTAACCAAGTACAGAATTTAAACTTAATCATTATTTTATAATATTAGTAAAAGGTATTTTATGTTTCCACAAAAGTAATTAGAAAAACTGCTTAGTAAACAGCTATAAGTTTAAATTCCAGAATTAGTCTCGTATCTAGAGAATTCAAATGGTCAAAAACTGCGAGCATTTTTAAGGCTTCCAGCCAAACAGAATATTGCAGTGAACTTGCGAAATGAGTGACCCGGATCCACATTCTTAACTCATCCGGATAAATATAGCAAGGTTAGACTGCTCTGAGCCAAATAATACTTAAATGTCAAGTTCTGTCGAGGTTTCATCTCGAAATATTGTAACTATAATCGATTTTAATATTAACTGTCATTTTGAATTAGTAGTTCATTTTTGATTGATGTAGTTTCATTTGTTGATGTATGGCTTCGGTATTGGTTTCATTTTTTATCGACTAAATTGCTTTAAATAGTAGTAGTATGTCACTAGAAGCACCACGTGTCGGTGAAGATGACTTGGCCTTGGAGATGTAGATAGGGCCCTTTAAACCCTATGTCTAAATAATATGAAATATAGACAGTGGCTTGGTATCTATGGCGATACTTATATAATTTTATTTTTCATCTAGGCTTGGTCCATGCCTGGTCACGTAGTGCCCTTGCCCTGTTGTTATCCTTTTTTTTCGGTTGATGCTCCTACTACATCACTAGTGCTAATAGTGTTAACCAGGGTTCGTCCCGTGTTTGGGAAGGGGACATTTATTAGATATTTAGGCACATTGAAATTATCTAAATTAAAGCATAACTTCACGCGTGGTGTATTAGTTGCAGCATCTTACTGGATACGTTGTGTTTTATACTATGAATGTAATTACTGATGATTGGAAAAGAGATGTTTATTGCCAGGTTCTTTTCTCTTTGGCTCCACCCATTGCTTTGCGAATCTTACTTTAAATATAAATTCTTATGTGCTAACGTTAATAAGTGTTATTTTATAACCTATATTAATAATTATTTTTGAGTTTGACACGTACAAAATTTTAAATAAATAAGTTTATAAGAATCACTCTGACACTCCTAAAATACTACCACAGATTAGGAAGGATTCCTTCATCCTCTGTGATACTACTATGATTTTGTATCGAGTAGGTAAGTACGTCACGAACTTAATTGTTATTTTTTGCTGACCTAGTACAGAACCTAGTACAGAACCTAGTATAGAACCTAGTACAGAACCTAGTATAGAACCTAGTACAGAACCTAGTACAGAACCTAGTACAGAACCTAGTACAGAACCTAGTATAGAACACTACTACGAGTACTTACTGTTCCTCCTTAGCACTTTATATAATATCTCTCTCTAGTACTCTCGATATTTGAGAGAAAGGACAGTTTATATTATTGTAAAATTAAATTGTTATTTTTAGTACTTTCCTTTAATTATTATTTTATCTTTCTTACTTTCCACAAATATATCAAGACTAAAATTAGCCATTTTAGTCCAGCTATTCTTAAGCGAGACATACAGCAATTAACTTTTATATAGCAGCAGCTGTCAGAGTCCGAGGTACATAATCGGATTTGGAATCGTAAACATGTCAATGAATTGCATAAATGTCATGTAAGTAAGTTATTGCTACATAACACTCCTACTAATGCCTATTTAATAAATAACACTTCATTTTTCAATTTTAGTTTGACAGCAGTCAACGAGTATAATATTATTATCTCTAGGTATAAGAAAAACAGTAGGTACAAATCGTGTCTGTGTATTTAATGAACTTATCAAACATAATGATTAATCTCCCGGGAGTAATTATCTCCCGAGTGTCACTGGGTACATAAATGCGACTAAAGTATACATTTTTTTTTTTTTTTATTAATTCCGCGGTCCGAGGCCGCGGCCGCTCTAACGTCCGTTGCCAGGCGTCTCTGGTTACTAGCAGCGGGTATGTCCAGTGGCGCCCGGCGGACTTTGACCACCTCTGTGGTCTCTGCGGGTGTTTGGTCGGGACGAGAATCCCGCGTCGTTGGGGTCGGGTTTTATCCCGCGTCAGTGAGTGAATCTGGTTGCGTGCTATGGGGCAAAGGCCCCGCAGCACGCAACCCTTCTAGCCTGCTTCTGTAAGGACGGCGGGTGGCGATCCCGCCGTCCTCAGGCCCCGATCATGGAGGTCGATAGTCTTGGGCGTAGTCGCGTAGTCTGGGGCGGCCTGGCCGCCGACTACGGAACTTGGCGGGGAGGGTACGCTCTCTCTCCCTTCCGGCCGTCTCCTTCGGGAGCATGACTTGCTCGCAGAAGGACACGGCCGCGTTCCACCTACTCCCGCTGGATACCATGGCTTGAAGCATGGTCCCCAGCGAGAGGATATCCACGCCCAGACCCACTACGAGGTCCCGGCGCTGACTCGCCCACGCTGAGCACTCCACCAAAAGTAAAGTAAAAGTAAAGTAAAGTATACCCTGGCTTTTTGGCGCAAAAATGTTCGTTGCGAAAAAAAAATCTTGGTGAAACTTATCGAGTGGGGTATCAAAATGAAGGGGGTTTTAGAAATATATACAACTTATTTGTTTCAATGTAAGTTGGTATGAGAAATCGTATTTCAAAAGTATGAAACTAAAAAGCTGTAAATAAAAATAAATAATTGAACAATAAAAAATCCCGACTGCACATATTCAGATATTAACTATAAGCAGGGAGGGACTCCAATAATATTAGTTCAAACCTAGATACAAAGTTAGTCCCGCCTGCTTATAGTTAAATATCGGGATATGTGCTGTCAGGTTTTTTATTGTACAGGCACAAATTAATTTTGGAAACTACTGAAAGGATTTCAGTTTTTAGTTCCAATTACAGACTGGTTATGGATTTTATATAGTGCCACGTTACGGCGATAGGCTTTCCCCCTATTATGTGGGACTAACAAAATTTTTGGCAAAGTGTGGGTGTGTATAATGCAGCACTGCGTAGTTTTTTGGGGATATAGGTTTTATGCTGTCTGTCCGCCTGAAAGGATTTCCTAGCAGTTTTCATTTCAACGTGGGACAAAGTTGGCGAAATCTGGTTTTATAATTATTATTTTTTCTACCCCTTGTCTCCCCCACCCTTAGTTTTTTTTTTATATATATTTTATATTTATCGACAAATTGACGCCACCCGCCTGATGGTAAGCTGTGGTGACGTCTGGCGATTGTGGGTGACTCTCATAGTACATAGGAATACTATGGAGAGTGGCCCTCAACTTGACGACCCAGTAATGTGCCTCTTCACGCTTCGCTTAAAGAACCCAGGGTTATATGTTGGAGGAAACACGTGCGCAGGCAGGGCGTTCCATGCCATTATCGTTCGGCAGAGAAACGAACGTTTAACACGTTCGGTTCTCGCGAAGACGGTTTCGTTGTTCGAGGTCGGAAGGGGGAGGGTGGGATCAGGTTGAAGAGCTCTTCAGAACACTCACCGTAGATAGTTATATAGTTTATTGATAAACTTTGTTAATTTCTAGCTAACTACTGTGGATCTACCCACGTGATTTAAATTTCTCGTTCCCAATTCGTATTGGAACATACTCGTATTAACGAGATAAAGAGTAGCTTTATCACTCGGAGATTGATGTAGCTAGATACAAGTAAAAGAATTTTCAAAATTAGCGCAGTTGGTTATAAAGTCTATTCGATACAAACAAACAATTATAAACCTCTTTATAATATTAGTATAGACTAGCCAATTCCCACGGCTTATCCCGCATTATAGTTTTCTAAATAAAAAGTCAGCGATATGCCAGTGAAAGTCCTATTATTTTTATTTATTTAGGTGCAGAAAACACAATACAATCAATGTTAAAATAATTCTTAAAATAATACAGATCTGTTCTGGATTGTATCATAACTAGTTCATGCACACAGCTAAAACAATATTATAAAGCAAGAAACACACCAGATTTGTTGAAGTTAAACAACAATAGAACAAGAAAAGAAAAAAACCATATGTAGGTGTTGTGTTAATTTACATTTGAGTTAGATACGCTATGGAGGATGTTCTTCAGGATATGAGCAAATCTGTTAAAGTTAGGAACAAATATGTCAAGGAGTCCCTTCCCCCTTGCCTTGCAAAATCAGTTTAGCAATTTCAGAGATTAGTCAGCATATACAGACTGAAAAATATTTAAAAATGATTTATTTTATGAAAGTGTCGTATTACTTAAATATGCATTTAATGTAATGTTCTTAATTTACAAATAGATAAATAGATTTATTTTTTAAATTACATCTCTATAATTATTTGTGCCAACTTAAAGATTAAATATGAGACTCAGACATTTAGGCCTATACAGTACACACTACTACATCGGAACAATCCGTTGATAAAAACCTCAATTAGATAATAAGTACAGTAATATGTTAGCAATTAAATAGGTATGTAAAGAGGTGCGATGTTACAGAGGTCAATTAAGAAAAGTATTGCTTGTTAATTGCAATGGAGGTTTTAATAAAAAACCTATGAATGGCCATCATCGTGAAGCCTAAGGGGTTTAACCTAATGAGTGTTCACGAATCCTTAACCTTTTACCTACAGTTACTTATAACAAGTACTTATTATTGACACCGATTTTAAACCTATCAATAGATAGCACACACAAAAAAAAAGATAAATAAGGTTTGTATAAAAGGTGTATTAAATTCAAGCTTTATTAGGTTATTATATATCTTTTAGTTTATGAAGTCGGTTTTTATTGTTTTCAGTTATTTTTTATCTGTCTGTATGTGAAATGTGAGATATTATAAGAGGTATGTACATACTATCTGAAGTATTTTTAAGATACTAATTAGATTTTTTTGCGGTTTTCTTAGATATATTAAGCACATCTTAGAGCAAAATTGCAACAGGCTTTGTTATATGAAAATCAGATGTAGGTTCGCTTAAACTAGTCTTAAAATATTAAGATAGAAATTATAAACAGATCACAAAAACTCGTAGCTCAGTGGTCAGAGCATTCCCCCTGTAAGGAAAAAGGCCGTGGATTCGAATCCTGCCGATGCCTTCAGTTTTTGCGATCTGTTTTTGATTTCTATTTTAATATTTTAACATATGAAATTTAGTTCAGTAGATATTGAGTTTATCTTAAACAGCCATTTATCGTAAAAACCATTTTACAATCACTGTATTATTGTTTTAATAGTACTATTCTTTTAGTTCTATTGTTCAATTCTGTTCTTATCTATTTGATCTTTTTAGTTGAACTGCTGTTGTTTCTTTTGTATTGTTTTATGTTAAAGTTAGTTATCTCATGAATAACTTCGGTAGTGTAGACTGTTAAACTGTATACCCATAAACGCCTGCGGGTAGGTAGGTATACACTAGGTCGCCGCAGTCGCGAAACGTACCGTAACGCTGCAGCATATATTTGAGCGAAGCGAGTTTAAATTCAAAATTCTGGCTTCGTAAGAACCTGGTTAATTCTGTAAGCTTTCGATGAGTGCAAGAAAATACGAAATCGACCGAGTATTCGCCGAGAAACAATTTAACATAAATCGTAACAAAAATAATTTGAGTCACTCGTTGAGAGCTCCGCTCAACTAGGTCGCCGCAGTCGCGAAACGTACCGTTACGCTGCAGCATATATTTGAGCGAAGCGAGTTTTGATTCAAAGCGATATAACTCTGTCAAAGTATTTTTTGTCATTACGCTATGGGAATTTTTACCATCAATTAAATTATTTTTATTTGATCGAAATTCAAAATTGTGGCTTCGTAAGAACCTGGGTAATTCTGTAAGCTTTTGATGAGTGCAAGAAAATCCGAAATCGGCCGAGTATTCGCCGAGAAACAATTTAACACAATTTAACATAAATCGTAATTTGAGTCACCCGTTGAGAGCTCCGCTCGCCTTCGGCTCGCTTCGCTCAATAATTTAGTTGAATCTACAAAATAAATGTTTGTGATTTGAGTGCTATAAGGCCCTATCAACATCTAAAAGGCCCGAGTCATCAGACGAGGCTCTGGTAAGTTATTCAAATTACCCAGAAACAACGGCAATATGCTCGCCACCAAGCTAACTGGCAACGTGAGGGCTTATTAAAGGTATCTGTCTTCCCCTTTGAGCATAAAGACACATGATTTTGTGTGTATGTGTTTCACATAATATATATCTCTTGCCCTGTTATGTGGGATCAATGAAACTACTGGCAAAATGTATAATATACTTATGTATGTAATGTGCCTTTGCCTACCTCTTTGGGGATGAAAGGCTTGGTTATAATGTACGAGTATGTATGTTAATAATTAGCTCGATATACACGTTTGCTTTAGACTAATGGCGAAATGTCGAAATGTTTATTCATGTATGTATGTTGTACATCGTGTGTAATAATATGTAAATAAGGATCTTTCTGAGTAAACAACTTAACAACAACACCAAGTAATGAATGAACCGACAAATAAACGATAAGACATTCTTATATTATATATATCTAGGTGATGCCCCCATCTATGGCCGCGTTCTTTTTTATCTCAGGTTCGCCCAATTACACACTCAGGAGAAATCCCTAATGTCGTCTTAGGCCACCTATGCAGCCTCTGTCGTGTGGTTGGGTCGGATGCTACCCCGCATCTTTGGGGTCGGGTTTTATCCCGCGTCGGTGAGTGAAGGCGTGCGTGGGCTCTACAGTAAGCAACCCTTTTGGCCTGCTTCTGTAAGGACGGTGTGTGGCCAGCCCATCTTCCTTAGGCCCCGATGCCTATACGCCCACGTTGAATAGCTTATACGAAGACAGCTTTTTTCTGCCATAGCTTTTCTGCCTTGATAAAACAAAGCTACCCTGTGCCAAGCGTAATCTATTTGTGAAAACCGCAAAAAACTCCAATATGTATCTTTGTAGATGGATAGATAGACAGACAAACATACATACATAGAGTTTTTTTATAATGGCATTTTTTATTTAAATTTTTATAGTACAGATTTAATAGGATTGACCAATAACGTAGCCTTTATTAAAGCCTGAAATCAATGGACATTTTGGTGTCAAGTGGCGCTCACCTTTGCTTGTTCGAATATAATTGTACTGATTTAATACAAATCTGCAGATCGATCTATCGATGGTACGTTGTTTCGTAGTACTTAGGATTTGCAATTTATACACGCTCAAAATCACATGTTTATAAAGAGGACGTTTAAAACAGCTGTTTTATTCTTTTTCTTTCTCAATATCTAATCCTTAAACAATAGCGCGACCCTTTTGTCGTTTTCGGGCACTTGGACACGGGATTATATTTGTCATTTCTTATTTTACTTTTTATATTAACTTCAATACATATATGTGTACATTTTGATTAACAATTAGCCGAGTAGTTCTGTGTGCTTCACCTAACCTTATCAGTCAAATTACATTGACAGTTTGACAAGATGTAATGATATATAGTGATGTCAGTATAGTGATTTAGTACAATATGGCAGTTTTGCTATACTCATTATACGGTTCGCTTGCAAAGGACAAAGCAAAGAAGCTGCAAATTGCAATCGTAGTTTAAGACTAGTACTTAACCATGAAATTTAAAATACCATTATTTCGACAGATATATAAGCTTTCTGACCTACATGTTACTTGACCTAATTATATGCTGTGGTTGTAAAGTTACATGGAGCGTACCCTCCCCCAAGACTTCCGACCTCCGTGATCAGGGCTTGAGGACAGCGAGTTGGTTATCCACCGTCCTAAAAAGTCTTCCGGAAGGGTGGCGTACCTCACTCATCGGTGTGTGATAAAACCCAACCTTAACCACGCGGGATAGCATCCGATCCAACCTCTGAAAGGGGTGATCAAAGTTCTCCAGCGCTCAGGGGTTATCCTTACGAAGGCGTATCCCAGACGCATTTTATCCAACATTAAAAAAAAACCGCATCACTCTTTATATTGATTGCAAACTATTTTATGCATCTTTACGGCGATGAACACTTGTGGCATCCATTAAAGCATTTAAAGTCTAATTAATTACCTACCTGCAGCGGACATCCAAACACACACATTCATGAAGGGGTGTATAAATATATCGATTGAGTGTCATAAGGTGGCGCCTAGTATCTGTTTTTATACTTCTTTATCATGTAAGACCTTCAACTATAATTTTAAGGTCACTATCCCCTTTCTCAATGGGCAATGTACACTTGCCACATGACGGTTGACACAATCAATTCAGACTTTCTATCTTTCACGATGTTACAAAGGCCTCTTCCTAGTACAAAGAGTACGACATTTTTCTAAACCACTTAAGTAACATGTTACTCGACGGATCGAACCGATTCGTTGCGGTATACAAACTCTTTTATCTTAATGGGACTATTCCCAACTTAAGTATGTAACTGTGTCAGTTACCGCGTGTTACTTAACAGAGTAAGTATGTTGTACAAACTGAAGAAATTGTGAAAATTAAGTGAACAGGAAATTCCTTCGTTTCTATTGATGCTGATAAAATTATAGGTCATTAATGGGGGAGGGGATCATGGGTAAGTGGTTACTTGTTAGTTTAATAAAGGTTAAGCAATCACTACTTTCGGTGTTAGGGTGGTGGACCATTTCATAAGCCCTATTTCCTGGAAGAGCTAGGATAAGCCGTCGCCGCGTCGGTCTCGTTTGCCATATCAACATAAGACAGTTGAAGGCCTGAAAAACTAGTCTAACTACAGACTTTTGATATCACAATGAGTTGTGGAGGTCAGATGGCAGTCGCTTTTAGGAAAATATTGAAGTTCAGGCACTTCGCAACTAAACTGGAAAGCCGACCTAAACTGGGTTGGGAAAAGGCACAGTCATTTTCCACTTTTACTACCACTACCGGATAAGCCTTAATACAATAGAGTAGACGATTATGCAAAATTTTCCCTTTAGTTCAGTGAACTTACGTGTCTTTGAAAGCATTCAAATCTCTGTGAAATCTTTTCCTGTGTCAACATGAATCACTTTCAACTAAAACCCAAACGTGGATTATGTTATCCAATACTTATCTAGTTACACAAAATACCATATTTGATCCGTTGTCGAAACCAATGTGCAAACAACAAGCTGTTTTACATTTTCTGTAAATAATTACACAGTCACCTAATGTTGTACTACTTACGACCTCGAGTTCTGTTAATATTTCTGTGTCAAACGTTGCTCCGAGCTCTTGGACATTATTTGGTCGCATTGGCTTATGTCGCATTTTGCAGTTTAACGTTGTATGTTCTTATTTTAGTAGATGTACTAACCAACTGAGCTACGATTACCACTACCAACAACATCAAATTTTTGCTTCAACGTAGCTGGTCATCGTAGCTCAGTTGGTTAGAACATTCCCCCTGTAACGGAAAGACCGTAGGTTCGAGTTTCGCCGATGACATTTCAGATAGACATTTTGTCCCGACCGTAACCAAATCTGAGACTTCGACGTCGAAAGCGGATAGAGTACCGACCACGTCACCTAACAGAAACGAAGAAGTATTTAGTAACATAATAATTTCTAAGATATTTGCAAGATTTCTAACATCTGCTATCCGGACATGTGTAGATGGGGCAATAGTTAAAATGTGTTTACCTTGTCACCACAAACACGAGGGCTTGCCGGTTTCGAGTATAATATTATACAATATTCTTATACTTGTTTCGAATTATCTATTCAATTTACGAGTATGAATAGGTACTTGATGTAGGTACGTATTTAATCTAGCTACTCAGCCACCCAGATAACTATGATCTAACAGTAAGGAGGTAAACTTCGCGAACATAAAAACATAACATAAAATACAACATACAAAACAAAAAGAAATGTTCAGCCCCCACTTTCCCTCCAAACAAAAAAAGCTCACGGTGAATATATTGTTTTTAATCATGGAACACTGTGTGAGTGCCGAGAGGAGGTAATTCAATTTCAGGTGAGGTGGTCTTGGGGCTTTAATATCTTGGTGTACTCAACAAATCGGTCAATATTTAGATATAAATTATATGTAGTCCGAGACGCTCAGGACTTTAATTGGCTGTGCCATAGCGTAAGCAAGATTTTGTTGCCTTTCATCAACATTTCATCGCAAGGCAACGGGTTTCAATATTTTTTCAAAATTACAGTATAGCTGCTACTTTTTATTCATTCGGCCATTTTGGACGTAGCCTATTATATGTGTGCCTGGTGACGGCAATAGGCTGGCTCCCTATTATGTGGGACTAAAAAAACTGGCAAATTGTAGGCGTGTTATGCACCTCTGCCTGACCCTTTGGGGATATAGGCGTGATATGTGTGTCTGTGAGAAATTATAAATCACAAAAATGAATGTCTTCAACAGGACTCGAACTTACGGGCTTTCCCCAATATAGCGACCGCACTGAAATAGGTACATAACTAATACAATATTGTTACGAGCCGGGGTTCTACGGAATGGAAAATGCCGATCAAACTACCACAAAACACTTTATTTATTACAACACTAATTTACACTTCACTATAAGCTTCACTGAACACTTTTAATCGCACTTGAACTCGCAGGTATAACTCGTATTATCGCTCTGGAAATACTGATCATCTCCAAGCTCAAGCGCTCGGCATATATATAGGGCGTTCATTGTTCTAGAAGTTTCAGCCGAGAATCATGGCGAACACTCTGTCACTCTACCGAGCCTTCTAGATGAGTCGAGAAACGCGTTACGTAGAAGTTACCTTGAGAGAACATTCGAGAAATACGTTACGTAGTAGTACTGCGATTTGCTACTAGATGGCGCTGAATTTGGTAGTCTTATTACTCGCTACGAGATGGCGTTACACTGCCCCCTCCTAAGACATGCTCGTTCCGAGCATTGTCAGGCCCATAATATCGCGCCAATCGATCCACATGAACTATCTTTGGCGCACTTCTTGGACTCTTCCGTATTCGGTAAGTGACATCGTTAATCTTGGTCACAACTCGGTATGGGCCATCCCATTTAGCTTGCAGTTTAGGAGACTTCCCTTTACTGCGTACTGGGTTATGTAACCACACTAACGAACCTTCATCGAAGCCCTTATTGTTTGTCTTTCGGTCGTAACGGGTCTTCATCTTTTCAGACATTTGTTGACCTGATTGTCTGACATGCTCATAAATGTCATTCATCCTGCTGCGCAAGTCATTCGCATAATCGGTGATATTGCGTGGAGCGTCAGGCGGTATACCGGTTATTAAGTCGGCAGGCAACCGTAATTCTCTTCCAAAGTTCGCATAAGCTGGTGTCACTGACGTGCTTTCGTGAACCGCACTTCGGTAAGACAAAAGAAACGGTTGGATGTGCTTGTCCCAATCTTTTTGCCTGCTTTTGACAACTTTCGCCAGATATCTCTCCAATGTCTGATTAAATTGCTCCACCATTCCATCTGACTGCGGGTGGTAAGAGGTCGTTCTGGTTTTGTGAGTACCCATGACCCGACACATTTCCTGGAACACCTGAGATTCAAAATTTCTTCCTTGATCGCTATGGATTTCTAGAGGCACCCCGAAACGACAGAAGACTTCGTGAACTAATTTATCTGCGACCGTGCTAGCTTCTTGATTAGGTATAGCGAAGACTTCTGGCCACTTCGTGAAATTATCCGTCACAACCATGAAGTACTTGTTTCCGCTTTCACTTTCAGGAAACGGTCCCGCATCATCTAGGGCTATCCTTTCCCATGGGGCCCCAACGTTATACAGTTTCAGTGCACCTCTGCTCCGTGTATGAGGTCCCTTCACAGCAGCACAACTCGTACATTTGCGACACTAGTCCTCAACGTCGTCGCGACAGTGGATCCAGTAAAACCGCTCACGTATCTTCAACAGAGTCCTTTTTACTCCCATATGGCCCCCTGAACATCCATTATGGTAGAGCTGTAGCACATCTGGGACCTTAACTTTAGGGACGACCATTTGCAAATAACAGCTGTCTCCTCGAGCATTTTCCCATTTGCGGCACAAGACTCCATCCTGAGTAACTAAACTGTCCCATTGCGCCCAATAACTTTTTGTGATTGAAATCATTGAAGCGACGTCACTCCACATGGGTTTAGGAGCACTTGCTTTAATCCACTCAAATATTGGCTTGATGTCTGCGTCGTCCTGTTGAGCATGTTGTAGGCTTTCATTCCATTCGTCGCTTAGATCCGTTTTAACCATCTTCACAGGTATGGCTTCCTTTATCTCCTGTTTGGCACAGTGCTTACAGTCTTCAGGGCAAGGTCTTCTTGACAATGCGTCTGCGTTGCCATGGGATCTCTCACTGCGATGTTCGATTACACAGTTATATTCCTGTACTAGCTCAATCCATCTGGCGACTTGTCCTTCTAGATTCTTGAATTGTAATAGCCACTTCAATGCAGCATGGTCGGTACGTATAAGGAATTTTCGCCCTAGTAAATATTTCCTGCAACGTCTTCACCACGGCGAGTAATTCTCTCCTCGTGACGCAATAATTCCTTTCAGGTTTCGATAAGGATGTGCTGTAGTAAGCTATAACGACCTCTCGATCTCCTTTCCGTTGAGATAACACACCTCCGAATCCGATATCGCTTGCGTCTGTGTCGACTATAAATTCATTTTCCGCATCAGGATAACCCAAAATAGGTGTATTGCACAGACGATTCTTTAGCTCCTGGAATGCGATGCCGCAGCTTCCGTCCCAGCAGAATTGTCGCTTTTCCTCCGTGAGCTTGTGTAAGGGCTTGGCAATATCCGCAAAGTTCTGGACGAATCGCCGGTAGTATGAGCACAAACCCAAAAATGCTCTGACCTGCGTCTTATCCTTTGGGACCGGCCAATCCTTGATGGCGATGATTTTCTCTGGATCCGTGCGGATACCATCTTCCGACACTACGTAGCCTAGGAAGCTTACTTGCCGTTTGAGGAATGAGCACTTCTTTGGGCTGAGCTTCAGGTTTGCGCTTCGGATCTTTACAAGTACGCGTTCCAGGTTCTGGAGATGCTCTTCTAACGTACGGCCCACGATGATAATGTCATCCAAATAGACAAGACAGGCGTCTCCAGTCAATCCGGCGAGCACTATTTCCATCAATCTTTCAAAAGTTGCCGGGGCGTTGCATATACCAAATGGCATAACTTTAAACTGCCACAGACCCTTTCCAGTGGAAAATGCAGTCTTCTCTTTATCCTTAGGATCGATTTCAACTTGCCAGTAACCACTTTTCAGGTCTAGCGTGCTAAACCACTTCACCCCTGTCAGCATGTCCAACGTGTCATCGATCCTTGGTAAAGGGTAGCTGTCCTTTTTCGTAACGTCGTTCAGACGAAGATAGTCAACACAAAACCGCATACTGCCTTGATCTTTCTTCCTTACCAGCACTACAGGTGAGCACCATGGACTTGACGATGGTTCTATCACACCATCTTTTACCATCCCTTCAATCATGGTCTCAACTTCCTTTTCTCGTGCTACTGGCAATCTCCTTGGTCGCTGACGGATGGGTGCCTCATTTCCTGTATTGATTTTATGCTGAACCAATCCAGTCTTCCCAATGTCAGCATCACTCGAAGAGAAAATATCGGCGTACTTGAGTAACATCTTCTTAGCCTTGTCCATTTCATTCTTCGTTAAGATGTTACAACAGTCTTCTAAAAGTGTCAACATGTTGTTTCTAGCGTCCTTGTTGACAATGTTCCCAGTACTCAACTTTTGGCATCGGCGCATACAATCTACTTCTCCGCAAGTGCCAATCAATGTGCTCTTTTCAATCACGTGTTCCTTATCACTAAGGTTCAGCACACGTACCACTGAGGCTTCATTGGCTCTTACTAGAGTTCGGGCCATTTTCCATGGAAGTTCATTGTGTATCCCTTCTATGAGTACACATCGATGTGTTCGCCCAGAATTCTGAGGGAGACTAACTGGTACAGTCGTTTCTGATCTGGCAGGAAGCACAACCTTCTTCAAGCTGTACACTTTTCCTGATAACGCTCCTTCCATGAAAAGTTCTTCTTGACCACATTTCATCGCTCCTTGCTTGACGTCGATCTCACAAGAGTTCTTCCTCATAAAGTCTAAGCCCAGTATGCAGTCATCCATTATGTCAGCCACGATGACATTATGCAGGTAAATTCCATTGCCCAACTTTAACTGCATCTCTTTCTCTCCTCGGACGGGTATGCGCTGACCGGTGGCTGTTACCAAGTTGATGCGGTCACGGTTTGCAGAGTCCCCAAGGAACTGATTTGCAAGTCGGGAACTGACAACCGTGCGAGATGCTCCAGTATCTATTGTCAGCTTGCATGATGTTCCATTTACCTCGCCCTTGATGATCAGGCTGTTCCCATCCTAGGTTTGTGAGATCGAAACCCTTGGGGCTCTTCTAACATCAGCCAGCACCCACCCCGCAGTCCTGGCATTTATTTGTTTCCCTGCTGTTGCTGGGCGGTGACGTTAGCCACCCTATTCTCTTGGGAACGACTTTCTTCTCTTTCAGCAGTCCGCTTTGGGCAACTGGATCTAAGGTGGCCCCTCTCACCACATGTGTAGTACCTAGGGCTATACCTCGTGAAACGGTCGCGAGCCGGTGATGCTAGAACTTCCCTGACGCGGTGAGATCGATGATCCTTCCGTACGGCTTCGACCTCCAAAGCATGAGCCAAGGCGTCTTTGAGAGTCTCATGGTGCCCGAGCCTCACTGCAGCCCTGACTTCCAGGTCGTGGATGCCATCGATGAATGCTTGCACCAGATTCCCATTGATGAGCGCAGGTACCGACTCGTATGCTTTCCGTACCAGCTTCTCAACTTCCAGAGCCCACTGTTGCAAGTTTTCGCCAGTGCGCTAGACACGATCCTTCAGCTGCGCACGATACACGTGTTCCAGGTGAGCGTCACCGTATCTGGCTTCCAAGGCTTCTAGTAGCTGCTCGTAGAATACATCGTCTCCGAGAGCTTCTAGGATAGTTAACGCCTTGTCTCGCAGACCCAATGTAAGCGCAGTCATGGCCTGGGCTATTCTCCAGCCGTTTGCCTTCTTAACGGCCTCAAACTGCTTCTTATAGGCCGACCATGAAGATGTCCCATCTAATGGCGGTACTTTAAATCCACGTGCTGAAGGCACAGCAGGTAAGGAAGTCGCCATCCCATCTCCAGCTTTCAGATTTCCCAGCTCTTTCCTCACATCTGTAATCTGGTTTTTTACATCTTCTATCCGAGTTTCGGCTTCCGTGATTCGGTTCTCAACCTGATGAACTTGGTCCTTCATCACATTCATCTCCTTGCCAAAAGTCGCTCGAAGATCTTTCATGAGGAGCATCTGTTCCTCCTGGCGGCGTGCCTGCTCCTCCTTGTCGCGCAGCAGCTGTTCTTCCAACCAGCGGGCCTGCTCCTCCTGGCGGCGTGCCTGCTCCTCCTGGCGGCGTGCCTGCTCCTCCTGGCGGAATGCCTGCTCCTCCTGGCGGCGTGCCTGCTCCTCCTGGCGGCGTGCCTGCTCCTCCTGGTGGCGGGCCTGCTCCTCCTGGCGACGGGCTTGCTCCTGTAGCATAGCCATCAGCGCAGCAAAGTGGAGGTGCTGGCGCTGGGGATACCGTGGGCGGGCCAGCTTCCACCGTTGGCTGCTGCTGGTCAGCAGCCAACGAACCCAACCTCTCCGGCGTATTACCTACGAAGTGCCTGCTGTCCAACTCCTGCTGGCGCTGACCCCTGGTACGGACGCCCTCTGTGTCTTCTTTCGGTAACACCGGCATTATCCAAATCCCACTTCTGACACCAATTGTTACGAGCCGGGGTTCTACGGAATGGAAAATGCCGATCAAACTACCACAAAACACTTTATTTATTACAGCACTAATTTACACTTCACTATAAGCTTCACTGAACACTTTTAATCGCACTTGAACTCGCAGGTATAACTCGTATTATCGCTTTGGAAATACTGATCATCTCCCGCTCAAGCGCTCGGCATATATAGGGCGTTCATTGTTCTAGAAGTTTCAGCCGAGAATCATCGCGAACACTCTCTCACTCTCCCGAGCCTTCTAGATGTGTCGAGAAACGCGTTACGTAGAAGTTACCTTGAGAGAACATTCGAGAAATACGTTACGTAGTACTACTGCGATTTGCTACTAGATGGCGCTGAATTTGGTAGTCTTATTACTCGATACGAGATGGCGTTACAATATTAATAAAAATTTTGTCTAAACTATCTCTCACAAATATCAATAACTATATCTCACAAATATCAATAACTATCTCTCACAAATATCAATAACTATCTCTCATAAATATCAATAACTATCTCTCACAAATATCAATAACTATCTGTCACAAATATCAATAACTATCTCTCACAAATATCAATAACTATCTCTCACAAATATCAATAACTATCTCTCACAAATATCAATAATTATCTCTCACAAATATCAATAACTATCTCTCACAAATATCAACAACTATCTCTCACAAATATCAATAACTATCTCTCACAAATATCAATAACTCAGCGATAAAACCGAAAATATTAAAAGAACCAGCAAATTCTCACACACTGTAGAAAGCAATTAAGAAACTTTAAGGTATTTGGGTAAAATTTAAATATTTGACGTCCTCGTATTACGGAAGTCTTTACGTGTTACTAAACCACGTTTTGACTTTGTCCTTGAAGATGAGATTATATATAACTACTGTTACAATAGATTCCGTGTAAAATTGTTCAGTATTGTTTTACTTTCGCTGCGTGTTCTGAACAATTCGCTATGTTACAGTGTCCAGCGGGAATCTTACAGTCTTTAAATCAGTTAATTGCTTTTTGATATGTATATATAGGTTATTGGCAGGACTCGAACCCACGGCCTTCCCTAAATGCTTTGACTACTGAGCTACGATGACCAATACCGACATCATCCAACCATTGCTTCAAATTATAATTTCTAGATTGCGCTATCAAGGTACGCGAACTACTGTACCAGTGTATCGTGTAACAACGATATTTAAACACTAAGTTTTTAGATGAAATATTATAAATATTCGGCATTTAAGTTTCAAATATACCTAAATCTTACGTCGGAAATACGCTTTCTGCAAAACAATGGACAATAAGAGGCAGACCTAAAAATGATTTACTTACCCAAATGAATGTCAATAATGATAATAAATAAATAAATAATACATGATATGATACACTTGTACACTATTCACAACTTTATTTGATTTATTTTCATCGACCGGTTTCGCTTTTCAAAATTATTAAAGGTGTTTTACTTCAGTGTCTCAACAGAAGTAAAACACCTCACCTACAAGTGTGTTTGTTCGTCATATATTACAATAGGTTCTACCGAGTGCCAACAATCGAAAGTATAAACTACATAATAAATAATCATTTATTTCAGACAAAGTCCATAATTCTAACCTCAATTTATTCAGTTATCCAAGGGTCCATACATGCTAACGCAGAGTCGAAGCGAAATTCTTCGCAAGTAATGTGAAGTTCCAATGAATGCACTCGTGTTTGGGAGACTTTTTGTAAAGAATACTACTTAGCTATTGTAAATACGATTATTTTTTCTTAAAGATCGTAAAATAAAATAACGTTTATTATCTTTGAAATTTTCAGAAAATTATTTAGATTCGTCAGAAGATGGTGTGACTCTACCGAGGGTTCCAAAATGCAACGAGACTGAGAAGAGCCCTCAAGAAACTCAGCTCGGCTTTTTTCAAAATATTTCATCTTAAATCTAATACAGAGTTATTTAAAAAGGAGCAATTCGTTACGTTGTTACAACCAGGCCGCCTTGTCATCTAAGAAATCATTAATACTATAATAAGCTTTATGGCACAATTTACTTTTTATTAGTTTTTTAAATTTATTGACAGATAAATTTGCTATTTCGGTTGGCAATGTATTGTACATTCGAATAAAGTTCCCCGCAAAAGAATTACTCACTTTATGAAGCCTAAATTTAGGAACAGCCAGTTTATCCTTATTTCTTAAGTTTAGATTATGATTATCACTATTTTTCACAAATTTACTTTTGTTCTTGTGGGTATACAATAAAATTTCATAAATATACTGTGAATACACTGTAAGGATGTTAATATGCTTAAACTTATCTCTTAATGACTCCTGAGACCCCATTCCATAGATAGTCCGGATAGCCCTCTTCTGCAACACAAAAATGCATTCAATATCGGCAGCGTTACCCCACAGTAGTATGCCATATGTCATGATACTGTGGAAGTAGCTGAAGTAGACAAGACGCGCCGTTTTAATGTCTGTAAGTTGTCGGATCTTTTTGACAGCATAGGCTGCTGAACTAAGCCTGGCCGAAATTTTCCCGATATGAGGCCCCCATTGCAATTTGGAGTCTAACGTTATGCCCAGAAAGACAGTGTCATCGACCAATTCTATTATATCATCCCTAACCTTAACACTGGTTTTAACAAGTCTTACATTAGGTAAGGTGAATCTTACACATTTAGTTTTATTTTCATTTAATAATAAATTATTAGCACAAAACCAGTGGACTATCCTAGAGAGGGCAATGTTTACATCGTCAAGTTCGCGCTGTCCACGTTTAACTTTAAATATTAAAGAAGTGTCATCAGCAAACAAAACTACCTCGTGGTCGTCTCTTATGAGGTGAGGGAGATCATTAATATATACTAGAAAAAGAAAAGGTCCCAAAATTGAACCCTGCGGTACCCCCATTGCTACAGGAGAACCAGGTGACTGTTTACCATTGATCACTACTTTCTGGACCCTATCACTTAAGTAAGAATTGACGAAATTCAAGGCCGTCCCCCGGATTCCGTAATGATCAAGTTTCTTAATTAAAGTCTGGTGCTGAACGCAATCGAAGGCCTTAGATAAGTCACAGAATACACCATAAGCATCATATGACTCTTCCCAGGCCCTATACACTCTAATAATTTAATACCGTGGTGGACCGACCACGAGTGAAACCGAATTGTTTTGTATGTAATAGTTTATTAACGTTAAAGTGATTTTGCATTTGATTAAGCATAATTTTTTCAAAAATTTTACTAAATGTAGGTAGTACAGAAATGGGACGGAAATTGGACGGATCTGAAGTACTACCCGATTTAAACAGGGGAATTAATTTACTAGATTTCATTAAATCAGGGAACACACCACTATCAACACAATTATTAAATATTATTACTAGTTCAGGAGCAACCATTTCAATAAAAGAATTTACTAAATACACAGAGATGCCCCAGAGGTCAGCTGTTTTCTTGATATTTAAAGATTTAAAAGTTTTTAAGATAGTGTTTATGTTAACTTTACTGAATTTAAATATAACGTTACAACAAGGAACGTTTGCTTTTAACAAAGATTCTGCAATGGGGGTTGAAGAGCCTAGGGTTTTTGTCAAATCTACAGGAATTCGGGAGAAAAAAATTTCAAATTCGTTAGCGACCTCGAAGTCTGATGTAGTTATTTTACCATTTATATTAAGTTTAAAATGATTATCATTTAATTTTTGTTGACCTCTTTCCGCGTTTATAATTTTCCAAGTAGATTTAACTTTGTCTGCACTATTGAGAATTTTATCACTTATATATTTTGATTTAGCTGCTAAACAATCTGCTTTAAACTTTTTTGAATAAGTTTTAACATAATCTAGAAATTCAACTGATCTATTAAGCTGTCTTTCTGAGTATAGTTCATAAAGTTTTTGTCTACTTTTGTGTATACCCTCAGTGGCCCATTCACTGAAAGTAGGACTATCACTAATCATGACCTCCTTAGACTTGAATATGGAGTTGAACTCGTTGTAAAAAGAATCAAAAAATAATTTATACATTACATTTGGATCTAAGCCAGTGTCTAAGAATGGAATTTTATTGCAAAGTCCAACCCTCATACGTTCCAAGCGGTCACCAGTTATTGGTCTACATAATATTTTACGTTTTATAACTTTTTCTTTAGTGATTTTAAAAGATGCTATTTGCCCACAATGGTCTGAATCTAGCTTTTTTATAATACTTTTACTTTCTGGCAACATATCGCTGTATATATTATCCAGGCAAGTGGCTATTGTATTACAATATCTAGTAGGCTCCAATAATAAGTTTGTAAGATTGTGTGATTTAAATAAATTTAAAATATTATAACTCATAGGCGTATTAACAAGTAAATCGACATTAAAATCACCACATACTATTAGGTACTTATTAGTTTTCCCAAGTTTACATAGAACTTTGTCAATAAGTTCCTCAAATTCGCAAAAGGGTGAGGTTCCCGGTTTATACCCGCATACTACTATGAATTGCTCCATTTCCACGCACGACAGTTCGACTTTACACTCTAGAGAAAGAGACACAATATCTTTCCGTTCTTTAAATTTAAGTTGTTTATTTAATAAAATCAAAGATCCCCCCCGTACTGTGGTCACCCTGCAGAATGCACTACCAACCCGGTGATTACTGAAATTGAACATGAGCTCATACGGCTTACGCATATGTTCTGTAATACAAAAAATATCAATATTATCTGAATTCATTAACAGTTCCAACTCTAACTCTTTGCCATGTGTTAAACAACCAATATTTTGATGCCCTATGTTGATATAATTTACATTTTTTGATTTGGTTTGATTTGGAGGGCATTTAACAAAGGATGATACCTTAACAGCTCATTGTTCCAATCACAAGATAGTTGAGTGCAGTAGAAACAAAATTAAGAAATATGTGAAAATTAATAAATACATAAGAAAAACACAAAAACTTATTAAAAGACAAAAAAGTATGTACAAAAAAGTCAAGTATATTAATGAGAGAAGGCAACTAGGCGATGAACTTGACATGTATTCATTATTAATTGAAAATAATATCTCTGATCATAATAACAATATTTTAAAGTTAGAATCAGAAATTAATAATTTAAAAAATTCACTAGACATAATGACTGACAGGTATTGTAATGTTAAAAGTGAGTATCAGGAATACATTCTGGCCATGAAGAAGCTTATGAGTCCAAATTCCACATTGACATCAAACAACCATTTAATTAGTCCTGAGCCGGTCTGTAAGTCCTCGCTGACTTCAAACATAAGCCCTTCACTTGAGTCAAACAAGAAACCCAGTAGTTCCTTCACCAAACGAAATATGATTAAATCTGAAATAGTGATGTTTTGTGATGAATTAGGGAAATCAATGGGCCAGTTACTTAGTTCATATTTAGAACAAAATGTTACTAACTATTGTATGCCGGGATTAACTTACTGTAACATTATAAAAAAAATTAAAAATTGTAATTTAAACAGCAACTGTACACTTTTAATTTTGGTGGGAGATAGGGGAAATGCAGACAGAAATGCAATTGTAAACTGTTTAGAATTACTGAGCTTATTAGATGTTAAAAACATTATTTTATTCACACTTCCTTATAGCCGTGGCTTGTCACAGGCCGAAAACAATCTTAGATATAAGCTAAATCAAACAATACATACATTGACATTTCATAATCCAAATAAATTCCATCTGATTGACATTAACATGTATTTAGAAAATAAATTGTTATTGACGGAAGATAAATTCTATTTGAATAGATATTTTAGGAGACAGATAGCATCTTCGCTATCATATTTTATTAGTTATTCAGCCAAAAACTTGGCTAAACAATCTGCTTTTATTGAGCAGAAAAGTGACAATGTTTGTCTTGTGACCTTGGAATCTGTTCCTGAAAAGGGTGACAATAATTTAAACTTAGTTGTAGGACAATAGAGGAAATCCCTAGCAAATTAAATTTAAGGACAAAGGAAAAGTCTATGTTCATGAATATAATTCATCAAAATATTGAAGGCTTTTCTGGCAAAGAGTTAGAACTAGAATTATTTTTAAATGAAAAACGTATCCATGTACTTTGTTTAACTGAACACTGGTTAAAAAAACATGAACTCTTAGTTAATATTGATAATTATAAAATCATTAGTGCGTTTACTAGAGATTCCGCTATAAGAGGTGGGTCTCTCATTTTAATTAATGACAAATTAAAATCAAAAGACCGAAAAGACGTAGTAGCACTCACAAGTGAGCGAAATATTGAACTATCATGTGCAGAGCTAGAACAATATATTATTATTAGTGTCTATAGACCTCCTTCTGGAGATTACTACCTGTTTGAGTCCATTATGGAGGAAGCCTTAAAAAAGGTATGTAAATGTAAGAAGACTATAGTTGTATGTGGCGATTTTAATATTAATATTTTAGAAAACTCTCAGAACGCGCTAAGGTTCCTCAACCTTTTTAAATCTTTTAACTTACAAAATCTTTTTTGTGAACCAACACGCACCACAGCCACATCAGCTACCTGCTTAGATAATATTTTTTCTAACAGCGATGTAGATGAGAAATCTATAATACATTTTGTAAATTCAGATCATGCAGTTCAGTTAGCTAGATTTAAGTTCCAACATGTTCCATTATCAAAAAATATTGTTTGTAGACCAATCACAACTTATAGATTAGAAAAATTTAAAGAAAACATTAAGAATAAAGTACCTCTTTTGGAGTTGAATAATGATAAACACCCGAATGATCATTACGGAGATTTGTTCGGAGTAATCAAATACGAATGTGATAACATTTTCACTAAAAAAACAATAAATGTAAATCAATTTAAAATAAAATTTAGTGATTGGGCTACGCCTGGAATCTATAAAAGTAGAAGGAAATTATATGAATTATACGAGACAAAGGCATCTACTAATGAGCCACAAGTAATTGAACAGATTAAAAAGTACTCCAAACTATTCAAAAAAGTATGTTCAACAGCTAAATCTAATTATATACGGGCTAAAATTGAAAAATCTGATAATAAAACGAAGGCAATATGGAATGTTATTAACAAAGAAACTTGTAAAGCAAAGTCACGTGATCGATCCTTCGAGTTAAAAATAGATGATAAACATATTAAAACTGATTCTGAAGTGGCCAATGCATTTGAATCTTTCTTCACAAATGTTCCAATCACCACTACAAATAAGTTAAATTCGTCAAAAAACGTAGCCAATTCTCTTCTTAAATCTAGTGTTGATAAATGTAGAATTAACTTTGATTTTCAGTATATTGACTCTGTCACTATACTTAAAACTTTTAAACAACTAAATATAAAAAATACCGAGGATCTTTGGGGCATTTCAACTAATATAATAAAATCAATAGTGCCCGCTATAGCACCTCACCTTGCATTCATATTCAATAAATGTATAGATGAAAATCAGTTTCCTCATCTTATGAAGTACAGTAAAATCAATCCTTTATTTAAAGCAGGAGACAAAAGTGATCCTTCAAATTTTCGACCTATTTCCATACTCCCATCCCTCAGTAAAATTTTTGAAAAAATAATATTTAATCAATTGCTTTCACATTTTACAGACAATAAGTTACTTCATAACAAACAGTTTGGTTTCACTAAAGGCAGGAACACAACGGATGCAGGAGTTGCACTTGTGAAACATATATTTGATGCTTGGGAGGAAAAGCAGGATGCTATTGGTATATTTTGTGATCTATCAAAAGCTTTTGATTGTGTTGATCATGGGACTTTGCTACTAAAATTAGGTTATTATGGTGTTTCGAACAGCTCACTTGGCTTACTCGAGTCTTACCTCACTGGTAGAGTACAAAAAGTAAACATTAATGGCACCGACTCTTCTGGCGCCTCATTAGTCATGGGAGTACCCCAGGGCTCTATATTAGGACCCCTTTTATTCTTAATATACGTAAACGATCTTCCTTATTTCACTAAAAATCTTTGTGAGATAGTATTATTTGCTGATGACACATCATTAATTTTTAAAAGTGATAGACAAAAAGTAGCACTTGACGATGTAAATAATACCCTTTCGGAAATATTGCATTGGTTCACAAGTAACAACTTGCTGCTCAATGCGAAGAAAACAAAATGTGTAAAATTTACTATGCCCAATGTTAGACAGGTGGATACTCATATTACTATGAATAATGAATTAGTTCAAATAGTCAATACCACAGTTTTTCTTGGGATAACTCTAGATAGTAAACTACAATGGGGTCTTCATATCACAGCCTTGGCAGGAAGACTTAGCTCAGCTGCCTATGCGGTTAGAAAGATAAGGTCTCTGACTGACGAAAAAACGGCACGATTAGTTTATTTTAGCTACTTTCATAGCGTTATGTCATATGGTCTGCTGCTGTGGGGCTCAGCTGCCGATATTGAGACAATATTCATATTACAGAAACGAGCTATACGAGCAATCTATAGACTCGGACCCCGTGACTCGCTGAAAGAATTATTTAAAGAAATTAATATTTTAACAGTTGCTTCTCAATATGTTTACGACAACATCTTATATGTACGGAAGAACATAGATCTATTCAAAAAAAATTCCGATAACCATGATTTTAATACAAGAAATAAAAATAAATTGGCAATGACAAAAATTAGACTTCATAAAGTTGGTAATTCGTTTGTTGGCAAATGTATAAAAATTTATAATAAAATTCCTCAGGATTTGGTTGACATGCCTCTTAATAAGTTTAAAATAGTAGTTAAAAAATGTTTGATGATGAAAGGCTACTATAATGTAGACGAATATCTTAATGATAAAAATGCATGGTCACCCTAATCTTCTGTTGTTGGCCACTCGTATAATACAATAGAAACTAATTGTAACAATGTAAACAAAACAATATTAAAAAAGAAAATGGATAATCTACCTGAGTTTCTTGCTGGTCTCTTCTCAGGAGAACCAAATTACCGAACCAGCGAAAGAATCATTTTCTAATGGTTATTTATGTACTTACTTAATTTAGTATTTTTATAATATTACTTGACAAAATTGTAAAATTTTGACATTCATATGTGCTCTTTATGTGCCTAAACTGAATAAATGAAATTGATTCTTTGATTCTTCTTGATTGATTCTTTGATTCTTTGATTCTTTGATTTTTTAACATAATTAATATTTGTAACTAAATTTAATTCAATTAATTGACTATGTCTGCTAAAGGGTAATATTGCCTCTGTTGTCGTAGAACTTAATTTAAATTACTTGGAACAGATTCCAAAGTCTTAACACTAAATCTACATTGCTCAATAAAAGCAGTTTTGTCAGCCAAGTTCTTGGCTGAAGTGTAAAAATAATTGAATAGCAAACTTGCTATTTGTCTCTTATAATGCTTTGGTAGAAAATACCTACCTTTGTTTACATAAACAATATGTTTGTTATTGTTAAAGTTACTGTCAGAAGTTGACAAATTGTATTTATATACAGTTCTCTTAAAAACAGAATTAAAGTCAATTACATGGAATTTATTATTATATTGGCTAGTTAAATTGAGTTGTAAATTTATCTTATATCTAAGAGAATTTTCCACGTCTGGCACACCTTTTATGTATGGTAATGTAAACATTACTACATGTTCAACATTTAATCGTACGGGATCGTACGGGAATCTAGCATAGCCGTTAAAAATCCCGGAAAATGCTTCGGTGACGTGGTCGGTAGTGCATCGGCTTTCGACTCCGGAGTCTTGGGTTCGATTCCCGGGTCGTATCAGATATTTGTGTGATCCACTAATGTTTGTTTCGGAGTTTGGGAGTTTTCTATGTATATTATGTATGTATTTAGAAATATATAAGTATGTTTATCAGTTGTCTAGATCCCATAGCAAAAGCTTATAGCTTAGTTTGGGCTGGATGACATTGTGTGAGTATGTCCAAAAAAAATATTATTAAAAATTTAATTTTAAAAATCTCGGAAAAATTCGACCGAATTTACCATCTTAGAAGTACCTTATGTGTTAAAAGTTTTTTTTAATCCGCCTTAACGTCCATAGTCCTAGGGCCGCCCTCGGAAAGATAACCCCGGAGTTTAAGATTGACGCTTGTATGTACTGACCCTTAGTAAGCGCTCGTAGGTAGGGATGTACTTATCGCGATGCATAAACAATTGATTTCGACAACTAATTACGTGCCCAGCCACGTTCGCCGACACTTGTACTATTGTTTACATTTATGCTTAATGTATTTACCTTACTATATAAGTATGTATGTCTATTCACGCATAGACAAAATCACATCTTAATCCTCACAAAGGTAGGCAGACAGAAGCGTTCATAACAACCAAATTTCACCAGATACTGTTGGTCCCATGTCATAGTACAGGAAAACGGCAATAGGAGCATATTATTTATATGTTAATATTCGTGATTCGTTTGTAGGCAAATGTATAAAAATATTTAATAAAACTCCTCAGTATTTGGTTGACATGCCTCTTAATAAGTTTAAAATAGTAGTGAAAAAAATGTTTTATGAAGAAAGGCTACTATAATGTAGACGAATATCTTAATGATAAAAATGCATGGTCACCCTAATCTTCTGTTGTTAGCCACTCGTACAATATTAAAACCATCGCAAACTAGGCGACAGGTCGCCGCGTCTACTCGCAGCGTCTTGTTGCGGCGATGTCGTTTGCATTTGGCGTCTTGTCGTCGCGACTAGACGCGGAGCTTTCGCTAGCGTCGGCGACTAGTCGTTACGACAGACGTTGTGCAGGAAGCGATCATTAGTAGTGGAGTATTTGAGAGAGACGGTTGTTGTTCATCTTGTGAGTGAATATGGAGCCTCTAGTTGCACTTGCCTTGGTGCTTATAATGCGAAGGCGTAGACGTAGAGTACGACGAATCCATCGCCGTTATTGGGTCCATCCAATACTAACCTCTCGCCAAGAACGTGGCCAGTTCTCTCTGCTTTTTGATGAGCTCAAAATGCACCACGAAAAATTCGCTCACAGCGTGACCTACGACTGCGGACGGACGCAGAGCTGTCGCGCGACTGTCGTCGTGTGTGCGCGTGCACAGCGCGTCTAGACGCGGCTACAAGTAGCGAGCGCGCGCGACTCCTCTAGATTGTGGTCGCGACTCCGCGACTCTGTCGTCAAGTGTGCGAAGCTTTGAACAATATTATGAAATTGACGGCCACAGCCTGTCATCGTGTCTAGTTGCCGAGCTGTCGCTGTCGAGTGTCGCCTAGTGTGCGCCTAGACATGATTGTAACACAATGTAAACAAAACTATATTAAAAAAGAAAATGGATAATATACCTGAGTTTCTTGCTGGTATCTTCTCAGGTGAACCAACTTACCGAACCAGCGAAAGAATCATTTTCAAATGGTTATTTATGTACTTAATTTAGTATTTTTATAATATTGCTTGACATAAAATTGTAAAATTTTGACATTCATATGTGCTCTTTATGCACATAATTTGAAAATGATTCTTTCGCTGGTTCGGTAAGTTGGTTCACCTGAGAAGATACCAGCAAGAAACTCAGGTAGATTATCCATTTTCTAAACTGAATAAACGAAATTGATTCTTTGATATTATTATTAACATTGAGTATTATTGCCGGAAAATGAAAATGGAGTCTAAGTTCGATAATCTGAACTTCGATCGTCTGATTAGACATCAACGCGTTGTGTTTCACTATAAATCTAGACTCCATGAAGTGTCAGTTTGTAATTCCAAATTAAAAGCTTTCATTATATATATGCATATAAAAGTGTTTACGATACTTACCTATACATACCTACATAAGAAATACAATTTTTTTTGTCTGTTAGTCCGCCTGTCTGTCTGTTGAATCTTGCTAATCTTTGTAACGACTGGACCGATTTTAACAAAACTTTCTCTGGCAGATAACTGATGTAATAAGGTGTAATATAGGCTGCTCGTGAATGTTTTCCCGCGGGATTGAAGAACTATAATACTATTTCAAGCAGGCGAAACCGCGGGCTATAAATAATAGTTGTGTAATGATACACAAAAAGAAAACAAAAGCTTTAACCAAGTTTGATAAAATATTATCATAATCTTGTTATTTCTGAACAATTTTAGTATGAGTTCAAGGTATGTTTGATTTCTTAATAGAACTAATATTTTGCTACTAAGACTATAAAATATACAGTACTCCTGTTGGATACAACCTCAGTAGACCACCACAATCCTACATACCCACATAAATTAACAATTAATGTGAAAAAAAAACAATAAATAGATAATCTTTTATAGTAGTGGACAGTCGCTTTTACCTTGTGCCGGACATAATCAAGTAAAATTCCACAATATGTTCAACCAGTCTGCCTTAAGCTTCTTTAACTGAATGTATCTCGCTGACCCGTGGACAATTAATGAATCATTTGGCAGACTTGGCCATTTTCAATGTTACTAATGGACTCCTAGAGCTACTGTCTAATCTAACTCTTTCTTTCTCTTCCAGAGGCTGTCACTGCATCTAGCAGTGGTCATCCTAGCGGTGTACCACACCTGCCACGCCGAAAGACAAAAAAGAGCCATCGAGTTTGGCTCCAACCGAAACTATGCAGTATTAGGCTCTCCAATCTCATTACCACTTGACGAAGATGGGTACTTCTACCCGAAGCCTAAAATACCATTCCCTCCGCCGCCTTCGAGGCCTCCAGTTGAAGAAACTACTGGCTACATATACGAGAAACCTAGTATACCGTTCGAGTTTCCGACAACTAGGAGACCACCTCCACCGCCACCGCCAATAAGAAGACCTCCTCCACCTCCCCCAACTCCACCAACAAGACCTCCACCTCCACCTCCCCCGCCCAGCACAACAAGACCCCCAACATATAGCACAATCTTAGATGTATTTAGAACTACTGGTTATACGTACCCCACTCCAAAAATCCCTTTTACGTACCCAACAAATCCACCACCACCACCAACAACTAGACAACCAACATATTTACCACCTCCACCACCACCTCCCCCAACGACAAGAAGACCTCCTCCTCCCCCACCACCACCAACAACAAGAGCTCCGCCACTACCAACAACCAGACCTCCTCCACCTCCTCCGCCGCCAACAACAAGACCTCCAACTTACAGCACTATAATTGACGATTTCAGAACAACTGGTTACACCTATCCTACGCCAAAGATACCTTTTACATACCCAACACAACCTCCACCTCCCCCACCAACAAGAAGACCTCCACCTCCACCTCCTCCACAAACAAGACCCCCAACATATTTACCACCACCACCTCCTACACCACCGCCAACTAGACGACCTCCACCACCACCACCCCCGCCACCCACACGGCCTCCCCCACCACCTCCCCCACCACCAACACGCCCTCCACCGCCACCTCCACCACCACCTCCACCTACAAGGACACCAACAACCCAACCACCACCCACTTATAGTACTATTTTAGATAATTTCAGAACTACAGGGTACACCTACCCTACGCCAAAGATACCTTTCACGTACCCAACGCAACCTCCACCTCCTCCGCCCACAAGAAGACCTCCTCCTCCACCTCCCCCACCGACTAGGAGACCTCCACCTCCACCTCCCCCACCGAAGAGACCCCCAACATATTTACCTCCACCACCACCCACTCCTCCACCGACTAGACGTCCGCCACCTCCAACACCTCCACCCACTAGACCCCCACGTCCGCCACCAACTAGACGTCCGCCACCTCCTCCACCCCCACCAACAAGACCTCCTACATACCTACCTCCACCACCTCCCACACCTCCACCAACAAGACCTCCTACATACCTACCTCCACCACCTCCCACACCTCCACCAACAAGACCTCCACCACCGCCTCCGCCTCCCCCAACTATTAGACCAACCCCACCCCCGACAATAAGAACAAGACCACCAACAACATACAGCACAATTTTAGATGTAGTTAGAACTACTGGATATATGTACCCCGTTCCAAAAATTCCTTTTACATACCCAACAACTACAACAAGGCCACCTCCACCCCCGCCACCACCAACAACTAGACAACCAACATACTTACCACCTCCACCACCACCTCCCCCAACGACACGAAGACCTCCTCCTCCTCCTCCCCCACCACCACCAACAACCAGGCCTCCGCCACTAATAACAAGACCTCCTCCACCACCACCTCCACCGACTAGGCCTCCAACAACTCAACCACCTACTTATAGTACTATTCTAGATAACTTCAGAACAACAGGGTACACCTATCCTACGCCAAAGATACCTTTCACGTACCCAACACAACCTCCACCTCCCCCACCAACAAGAAGACCTCCACCTCCACCTCCTCCACCAACAAGGCCCCCAACGTATTTACCACCACCACCTCCCACACCACCACCAACTAGTCGACCTCCGCCACCCCCACCTCCACCACCTACTAGACCTCCACCTCCTCCACCTCCCCCACCAACAAGGCCACCAACTTATTTACCTCCCCCACCTCCCACTCCACCACCAACCAGAAGACCTCCACCACCCCCTCCACCACCTCCAACCAGACCACCTCCACCCCCACTCACTAGACCTCCACCTCCTCCACCTCCCCCACCTCCCCCTCCAACAAGAAGACCTCCACCTCCACCTCCGCCACCAACGAGACCCCCGACATATTTACCACCACCACCTCCCACACCCCCACCAACTAGACCTCCACCACCTCCACCCCCACCAACTCGACCTCCACCACCTCCTACTCCACCACCAACACGACCTCCCCTACCTCCAACTCCTCCACCAACAAGACCTCCTACACTAAGAACTACAGGATACGAATACCCTGTACCAAAAATACCCTTCACTTTCCCAACACAGCCCCCTACCTATATCCCCCCTAAAACGACCTTATATACGACTCGACCCCCTTTCGTTGAGGATAAAGGATACTTCTACGATCGACCGCTAGTACCATTTGTTTTTTAAATTAGATTAAGGTCCTGTTACACCGAAGCTATTCTAAAAAGATGATTTTGTAAAGAATTTTTAAATCATTCAAACGAGTATGGCCCGTTTTTAGGGCTGGTAATATTAACACATTATGTTAAATAATTATTAATTTAATTAATGGTCAACTGAAAGTGATGATAAGTTGGAATTCACTGGTGCCATTGAAATATTATGAATAGTTTTCAGTTTTTAAATTATTCATGAAGTAATCAAATGAAAATTTAACATGGCTGACTAATTCGAAACTTCATTTAAAATGCACACTACGATCTTGTTACTCAGTGCAACGTCTGTAGTTTGTGCGGCGCAATGACTTCTAACACCACCATACTTAACTAGGCCAACATACTATCAGAGATTATATGGCTTTATAATATGCACAGTTAAAAATATATTAAGTCTCACCGTCACAAGTACATGTGTACACTCGATATCATCGAGAGCATTTATGCGATATTATGACGCCAAAGTTTTCAGAAAAATGTTATTAGGTAATGACGAAATAGCGTCTTAAAAAATGTACTAAAAATATATATCGCAAAATTGCTCTCGATTTTATTGAGTGACATTTTCGCGCTTGTTTATTCTATATGACTTCGGTGTAAGCAGGTATTGAATAAGATGCCATAAATTGTGATACCAAACGAAGTACGCACGTACTAAAAGTCGCAATATTATATTGTTTGTTAGTTTGTTTATATGTATAATATTAGTTACTAGTTTTATGAAATATGTAAACGGTAATACTCATATCGAAACGCGGAATCACTGCCTTTAACTAATTCTATGTTATAAGATTCTATAAAAATATTTTTAATAAAAAAGGAAGAATTTTAATGATGTTTGATTATACACTAGTACGGTGTCTTGCGCGGTGCTTCGCGCCTCGCTTAGGCCTATAACTTTGACCCCTTAGGGCTAGGTAAAATTTTCGATGTTTTGGCTTGCCTCCAGATCGAGGGCTATCCATAGAGGGGTCAACCATCATTGGAGCATAAGCAGTTCTCGAGAGCTAAGGGGGGACAAAAATTACATTCACCATTTCTATATATTAGATTAGAGAGATGTCCTAGACTGGAACCGTTCTATAGTAGGTACTGGAGGACAAAATTTACTTGGAGTCGCTGCGTGAACGGAGTAATTCTGAGTTTTGTATCTTTAGCGTAGTGGTGAAAAAGAAGGACCTAAGTTTCCAGGACATGAGAGTTCGATTCTCATCCATCACACAATTAACAAGAACCTTCTCTTAGTAATAGGTACTTTTAACTGGTCTGACAAGTGTAAAGGGTGTAAAACAAGTACTAATAACCGAATAAAGTAAAAGAATGAAGTAAGTATTTGCCGTAGAAATGGTTGTAACCTTAAAAAAGTTGGTGAAATGGTAGTTTTCTCAGAAATTTTGGAACTAAAATAATCAGCTTGTATAATCATAACATAGTTTAACACAAAGTTGCACTGACCCAGTATGCTTAGATCTTTAAAACTACACACCGGATTTTGATGCGGTTTTCACCTATGGATAGACTGATTCTCGAGGAAGGCTTTTGTGTATATAAAGAAATATTTGATTATTTGTTTGAATTGAATAGGCTTCGTAACTACTGCACCGATTTTGGAAGCTCTTTCACTGATATGTACTTAGTTCCATTATTCACCAGTAACATTGGCTATTATAATGTATAATATTTTACCGCAATAATGTATTGGGAACGTATGTACATACTTACATATGGTCACGCCTCTTTCCCATGGGGGTAGGTAGAGACTATAGAATTCCACTTGCTACGATCCTGGCATACTTATTTCGCTTCTTCCACTTTCATAACTATCTTCATGCACGCTCTCCGGTTCTGGGTACTCTTGACCTGGCCTTTGGTCAAAACATCTCCGATTTGGTCGAAGTACGTTCGCCTAGGTCGACCATTACCTGTCTGTCTATTCACGCCCGCCTTATGTATCTGTTTCGTCAATCTTCTTTCATCCATCCTTTTACGTGCCCAAACCATCTAAGCATCCCTTTTTCTATTTTACTCACTACATCTTCTGATACACCGCAATGTTCTCGTATCACGCTGTTCCTCACTTTCTCAACCAATGTCACCCCAGTCATACTTCTCAAACTTCTCATTTCCACTGCATTTATTTTACTTTCATGCTTCTTTTGCCAAACCCAACATTCACTTCCATACATAAGTGTAGGGACCAGCACTCCTCTATGAACAGCCAGGATAGCCCTCCGAGAAATATTCTGACTGTTCATAAAGTTATGCAGAGCCCCATTCATTTGATTTCCTGCCATAACTCTTCTTTCAATGTCGTCGTCACAATCTTCCATCCCTTGTAAACTTTGACCCGTATTGAGAACGAGACAACTTAATCAGGGCGGAGCTGATCAATAGTGTTAGATAAATTAAAAGAAAAATTATTGTAAATCTCTTAAGAAAAGAGTAAGTAGGAGTGAGTGATGAATCAGTAAAACATAGTAGTGGTACGTTCTGCCATTTAATTTAAAGTTTAGTTGCTAAGCTATGTATAGCATGAAAATGGCAATAAACGCCTAAGATTTTTTTCTAAGCAATTTTGCGTCTGCCACTATTTTAGCCATCAGCTTATATCTTTGTCAGTGTGTAAACATTAATATAATCATTTAATAACTGATGCTTCGGTGGCATGGTCGGTAGTGCATCCGCTTTTTATCCTACTACTTTTCCTGTGATATGTGCACTTACAATCTTAATAAAAAATCTATCCAAATACTGTGTAAGAAAATTGTATACATTTAATGTTCCAAATAAATGTAACAATCATAAAAAAGATCGAATTTCGACGTGTTTTGGAAAACCAAAAAGTTTCTTCTCTGAGAATGCCATTTAAAAATAAATTCATTACATTGCTCATTTATAGAGTTTGACTTATCTAAATTAAATAAATCTAACTACTTTGCAATATTCCGCCACATGCAAATTACCCAACTCTCGTATTTATTTATGCACAAGTCCGCCCTCCAAACCCACTTAGGCCGAAAGAATAGAGAAATAATTTTGAAAATAGAATGGCTCGGCGCATGGCGACCGAATGCCATCGACATCTCCTGATGATGCCCCTGGTTGGGGGCGAAACACGTGTCGAGGTTTTTATTATTTTTTGCACGATAACACAACTCTCATATTTATTCTATTTTCAAAATTATTTCTCTATTCTTTCGGCCTAAATGGGTTTGGAGGGCGGACTTGTGCATGAATAAATACGAGAGTTGGGTAATTTGCATGTGGCGGAATATTGCAAAGTAGTTAGATTTATTTAATTTAACTATGGACTTCCGAAAAGTAACGCCTGATAGTATTAACTTTGACTTATCTATCATTGGTTGCATTTATCTCTTTCATATCGTGCGTGACGTCATTGACATGTCATTTGTTTCTAATAAAATTTTGTAACGTAGAATCCTAAATATGTTACTGTGTGAAAAAGATGTGATGTGTATGTAATTTGTCATTTATAGAGTTTGACTTATCTATCTGACACTTCATATTATCTAAAAATATTCGCGATACTTATAATTATATTATAAATTATTAAACAAAATGACCTATCGTATTGATGAACACACATGAAACATCGCATCGTGGTTTTACGAGAAAATGGAGTATCGGTTACAGACATTTCTGAAGAGTTTGGAATTACGGTAAGCATCTTTAGATCAATTTTATTCTTTATAGAAGAGTTTTACTTTGAATACTTATTACATATTAACTGTTAACTGTCATATTGTCGTATATATATTTATATATTTCTTTTTTATATTTTTGTACATTCTCACACAACGTCATTTAGCCCAAATTAAGCTAATATAAGCTTGTGTTATGGGATCTAGACGACTGATAAACATACTTATATATTTCTAAATACATACATATCTTCTTATATATATAAAAGAAAGTCGTGTTTGTTACAACACTTATAACTCGAGAACGACTGGACCGATTGCCATGGTTTTTGATTTGTTAGATTTGTTTCCGTCACGAATAGCAGAATACATCTTAAAAACAATGAAATAGATGCTGATTTGTTTATTACATGTAAAACATTAGTTGTACAATCCTGTCAAATAGTGTAACAACTATTTTTTTTTTGAAGCTTATGGCCTGGTTGCTGAGAACTTTAAGCAAAAAATATATTTTTTTCTGAAGACATCATGTGTGCGTTCAGAAATTTATTTTTTGTAAAATGTCTACAAAGTTCAGGTAGTGTTATATTTGTTTGTTTTAGCAATTAATTTTCGAAAATTATTTATTAATTATTTAATTTTTAATTCCAGAAAATAATACCTACGATTTATTCTACAGTAAAAACATAAAATCATCGGAAAGGAACAAAATAAAAAAGGATAAAAAATCAGTTGGTAAAGGTTATAAGAATAAGGAAAAAAATCTAAAGGTTAACAAAAGTGTAAATGTCTTTTTATAGGTTGTATATGATTTTTCTTGATAAGATATTCATACGTAGTGGTTATATACTCTTTGAGCTATTGTCTATGTCTCGAAAGTTGTCACTGTTATTATATAACATAACATAGCATCACGCCTTTTTCCCCGAAGGAGTAGGCAGAGGTGTGCAGCAAACACACCCACATCTCGCCAGCTATGTTAGGTCCCATGTAATAGGGGGCGAGCCTATTGCCATTTAACGGGCACAAGTTCCAGACTCTGGGATAATTATCTGGATAAAATTCTAAAGAGAATTATACATTATCTGTTATTATATTTGGTGGTTTTATGCGAGTGCACATTTTAATAACAATGCCGCGTCCTAGAAGATCTAATCTTTCCCAGCGAAGCCGTAATGCAATTAGGCAACGGAATATCGCGAGTCAATTATCTGATGGAGAACGAGAAATTGCACGAGAACAGCGTCGCGTTAGTATGGAGCAAAGAAGGGCCTTAATTCGTGCTTCTCAAACACAAGAGCAAAGAGAGGCAGCCCATGAAACGGCTAGGTTAGAAAGGAGAAATCGTCGAGCTTATCGTACAGATGAACAGAGGAATAATCTTCGAAGTGCAAGAAGAAATGGTTCAAGTATTGATTTGAATCGAGCAGCGTTTCTGTATGATTGCACCATCGACTACATCTTGCATCGTTTAGTTTGCATTGGTCCAATGGACGTTGTTTGCCAGCATTGTGGAGCATTGAAGTTTGCTGGTGAAACGCCTGGTTTGTGCTGCCTTAGTGGTAAAGTGAAATTGTCATTATTGGTCCCGCCACCAGAGCCATTGTGCTCCCTGCTTTATGGCGAAACACTAGAATCACGACATTTTCTAGCGAACACTCAAAAATACAATGTCTGTTTCCAAATGACTTCATTTGGGGCGGAAATTATCGAAGAACACGGATATAATCCGACATTTAAGGTAATTTACGTTAAAAACTTTATTTTCTATCATTGTAAAAAAAATCTGGAATGTAGTTTGTTAGATTTCTGTATTTGTCTCTGAAATAAAAATGGCATGTTATTATTTAAAAAAAAAAGTGTTTCTAAAAAAAGTGTTTGTAAATCTAACTATAACTATGGTTTTGACTTTACAGATTCAAGGCCAGATTTGCCATCGCATTGGATCATTGCAACCTATAGAAGATGCACAGCATAAATTCTTGCAAATATACTTCATGGGCAATATGGAAGAACAACTTAACCGGCGTCAAGGGATCAACACAGCTACGAAAAGAGCAATTCTCCAAGATCTGCAGCAAATGCTTCATGAACATCATGCATTGGTCAGGCTGTTCAAGACTGCTTTAGAGCGCATGCCAAGTGATGACTATAAAGTTGTGATCAGAGCAGATATAAGACCAGCTGGAACACATGAACGCACATTTAATGCTCCAACAATCGATGAAGTGGCAATCCTGATTGTTGGTGAAAACTTGGAAACACGTGATATTGTACTTACACGACGCAATACTGGGCAACTACAAAGAATATATGAAACACACCGTTCATATGACGCGTTACAATACCCGCTGATGTTTTGGCAAGGAGACGATGGATATCACTTTAATATCAAAATGATTAATCCATTGAATGGTAAGATCAATATTGTTGTTTTCATTTTAACTTGATATACATTTTATTCTGTTTGCTTTTAGTACTCAAAAAAAGTTGTAATTTCTAATTTAGTAGAGAGTAGCTGTAAGAGTCGTTAACCTATTACGGGTTCTAAAATACAATTTTTACTGCATTTGTTTCAGGTGAGGAAACTACCAAGAAGGTTAGTTCGATGAATTATTACGCATATCGTTTGATGATTCGTGAAAATTCTGACAATTATTTGTTGCGATTTCGTCGACTGCTTCAACAATATTGCGTTGACATGTACGTTAAAATCGAAACGGAGCGCCTGACTTTCATTCGGTTGAATCAAGCTAAATTGCGTTTGGAAGAGTATATCCATTTACGCGATGCAATTAGCACAGAAGGAGATTCAGAAAATGTTGGTCGATTGACTATTTTACCGGCGACATACATAGGTAGCCCGCGTCATTTGCATGAATATGCGCAAGATGCAATGACATATGTTCGTAATTATGGTCGGCCAGATCTATTCATTACATTTACATGTAATCCGAAATGGATAGAAATTATTCAATTGCTGCTTCCCGGACAAACATCAAGTGATCGACACGACATCACCGTACGTGTTTTCAGGCAAAAAAATTCGGTCACTAATGAATTACATTGTTAAGCAACACGTCTTTGGGAATATTCGATGCTGGATGTATTCAATCGAATGGCAAAAACGAGGCCTACCGCATGCTCACATTCTGATTTGGTTAGTCGAAAGAATTCGGCCAGATCAAATAGATGACATCATATGTGCGGAGATTCCTGCTCCTTTTCTTTATTAATATTATTATATTTAATATTATTATATTTGATACATGTTGTGCACATTTTTATTTTTATTTGTTCAGTTTATTTGCAATATGATCTATTTATTTATTTATTTATTTAATGTATATTCTCTATTTATTATCATTTTTTTATTGTTTATTTTAGTTTTAATTTGTGGGAGGGGGGCGCCATCTCGTCATCAGGCCCTCTCTGAAAAACAGCGCTGTCCAACAGCATCAAGCTGAGAGTGGGCCTAGTTTTTTACACAGATAAGGCACAAGGTGGTTGCACTGGCGCGTTTCACGGGTCACCTACCTTCACAAAGGCACTTCTCACTCACTATATTTTATTTTGTTTTATGCTTGTTTTTATATTTTTATTTTTAATGTTTTGTTTTTGTGTAGGTACTTACCCTGTATTTTCTATGTATTTCTGTGTGTCTGTATCTGTGTGGAAATTAAAGGCATTTTTCTTTCTTCTTTCTCCTGAAACCGATCCAGACCTACATGATGTTGTAGTCACGAATATGATTCATGGACCGTGTGGCACTATCAACCGACAATCACCGTGCATGGTCGACGGCAAGTGTTCCAAACGGTATCCACGAAATTTGACGGCAGAGACCATTACAGGCAACGATGGTTATCCATTGTATCGGCGTCGATCGCCCGATGATAATGGTAGAACTATCACAACTAAAGTGAAAGGAAACGATTTCGTAGTTGACAACAGTTGGATTGTTCCATATTCGCCACTTCTTTCCAAAACATTCAAAGCACATTGTAATGTTGAGTATTGCAATTCGGTCAAGTCAATTAAATACATTTGCAAATATGTCACGAAAGGGAGCGACATGGCGGTTATTGGTATCCAAACATCCAATACCAATGATGAAATCACGCGCTATCAAGTTGGTAGATATGTGAACTGCAATGAAGCAATTTGGCGTATATTTTCATTCCCTATTCACGAACGTCATCCCACTGTTTTACATTTGGGGGTGCATCTAGAGAACGGTCAGAGAGTATATTTCACAGCGTCGAATGCTGCTCAACGTGCCGAAACACCTCCAGCGACAACACTGACCAGTTTCTTTGCGATTTGTCAAAGCGATCCGTTCGCACGAACTTTGCTTTATTCAGAAATGCCACGTTATTACACTTGGAACGCTACATCGAAGAAATTTCAACGTCGGAAGCAAGGCGATGCAGTTCCTGGTCATCCAGATATGCGTTCTACTGATGCTCTTGGTCGTTTTTACACAGTTCATCCGAAGAATGATGAATGTTTCTATTTGCGGTTGTTGCTGGTACATGTTCGAGGGCCAACATCATTTGAATCACTACGCACTGTTAATGGTATCGTGTGCCCCACATTTCGTGCAGCATGTCAAGAGCTAAATTTGCTTGAAAACGATACTCATTGGGACACGACAATCGCTAAAGCAATTATTTCTGCATCTCCAAGTCAGATACGCACATTATTTGCTATCATCATTTCAACATGCTTCCTATCGAACCCACGTGACCTGTGGAAGAAATACAAAGATAACATGTCAGAAGATATTTTACATCGAATTCGCGTCAGCTCAAGAAATTCCGATCTTGAGGTGAATGAGGAGATCCATAACCAGACTTTGCTCTTGATCGAAGATATGTGTTACCTCATGTGCGGCAGTTTGTTAGTTAGGTTAGGAATGCCAGCGTCAGATCGCGGAATGAATGACGCATTTAATAGAGAATTGGAACGTGAACGTGAATATGATCCACATGAACTAATCCAATCAGTTCAAACGAATGTACCTCTGTTGAATCCTAAGCATGTCTATGATACACTGATTAATGCAATTGATGATGGAAATGGCGGCTTAATTTTTTTGGATGCCCCCGGTGCAACTGGGAAGACATTCCTCATGTCATTGATTTTGGCCACTGTACGTGCGAGATCCGCAATTGCGGTAGCAATCGCTTCTTCTGGAATAGCGGCCACATTGTTAGACGGATGCCGTACGGCTCACTCAGCGTTAAAATTGCCATTAAACCTTCAAACTACTGAACAACCGACATGTAACATTTCGAAACACTCCGCAATGGCCAAAGTTTTGGTAGCATCAAAAATCATCATATGGGACGAATGCACAATGGCGCACAAACGCGCATTGGAAGCACTAGACCGAACATTAAAAGATCTGCGCAATGACTCGAGATGTTTTGGTGGTGCAATGATTTTATTATCTGGCGATTTCCGACAAACACTACCAGTCATTCCAAGATCTACTGCTGCCGACGAAATAAACGCTTGCCTCAAAGCATCAAATCTGTGGTGATATGTAAAGAAACTTCAACTGTCTGTAAATATGAGAGTTGCATTGTTGAACGATCTATCTGCTGATGATTTCTCGAAGCAATTGCTGACTATCGGTAATGGCCGTGTTCCTGTAGACAAATCGAGCGGTATGATTTCATTTCCTCCAAATTTTTGCAATTTCGTATCATCAAAAGACGAGCTTATCAACAAAGTATTCCCGGATATCATTGCTAACCACAAAAATACTAAATGGTTAAGTGAGCGAGCAATTTTGGCCGCTAAAAATAAAGATGTAGATGACCTCAATTTTATAATTCAAAATCAAATCGTAGGTACTCTGTATTCATTCAAATCTATCGACTGTGTAACAAACGAAGAAGAAGCCACTAATTATCCAACTGAATTTTTAAACTCCTTGGATGTGCCTGGTTTACCACCGCACAATTTAAAACTTAAAGTTGGCTCGGTAGTCATCATGCTTAGAAATTTAAACCAACCAAAACTGTGTAATGGAACGCGTTTGGTGATAAGAAAACTGATGAGCAATGTGATTCACGCGTCGATACTTAAAGGAAAATTTAAAGATGAGGAAGTTCTTATTCCAAGGATTCCGATGATCCCAACGGATATGCCCTTTGAGTTTAAACGAATTCAATTCCCGATTCGTCTTGGCTTCGCCATGACGATCAACAAATCACAGGGCCAATCCTTGACTATTTGTGGCCTCAATCTAGAAAATGCATGTTTTTCTCATGGTCAATTGTACGTGGCATGCTCACGTGTCGGCAAACCATCCGCTTTATTTGTTCTTGCGCCTGACCAAAAAACAAAGAATGTCGTTTACCACAAAGTGCTTGAATGAAAACCCTATTAATGAATTAATCCAAGTTTTATTTTTTTTTTACAATCTGCACAACATAGTTTTCAATAAATTTTTTCTGACATGAGTTTGAAGTAGGTACTTAATTATTATTTTTTATTTTTTTTATTTTTATTCTCATTCTGTATGTATGTTTTCATCATCATTCATCATAATAAAATACTTTTTTGTTTCTATCTATATAAATATATTATTTTGTATCATTGTTTTACGTTCATCAAAGCCTAAATTAGTTCAGCTAAAAAGTAACACGACATTCATTGACTGTTAGGCGGTACGAAGTTCACAGGGTCAGCTAGTTATACATAGAAAATACCCAAACTCCGAAACAAATATTTGTGGATCACACAAATACTGATTAAAACCGGGAATCGAACGGGAAAATATTTTAATTAAGAATCACAGGGACTGTCAATGATATTTTATGTAATTATAAAACCGTCATTGGGGACTGTATGGTTTTTCTATAATACCACATTAGCAAGTCAACATCAACGCCTGAAATACTATCAATAGCAACTTACTCTTTAGGGTTATTGTTCAACGCATAGCTAGAATTAAAGTGTATCTTTGTAGTTCTTAATTAACAGCTTTTCGAATAACTTTGAAAATACCTAACTATATACGGTGAACTATTGCATATTAATATTAACTAAAATCAATCACAACAGGAAATACTCCAGATTTAGACATATCTTACTATTCACTTTTGCTCATAAATCTACTCCGCTTATTGGTTAATGAAGCGCGAATGCACGACTAGTTTTCACATCATTGCGTAAAAGAAAATCATCACGCCTGAGCGTGTAGGTCCCGCGGTAGGCTGAGGCGTATTATACGCACATTTCGGCAATAGGCAACTTTCTAGGATTCCGATGATCCCAACGGATATGCCCTTTGAGTTTAAACGAATTCAATTCCCGATTCGTCTTGCCTTCGCCATGACGATCAACAAATCACAGGGCCAATCCTTGACTATTTGTGGCCTCAATCTAGAAAATGCATGTTTTTCTCATGGTCAATTGTACGTGGCATGCTCACGTGTCGGCAAACCATCCGCTTTATTTGTTCTTGCGCCTGACCAAAAAACAAAGAATGTCGTTTACCACAAAGTGCTTGAATGAAAATCCTATTAATGAATTAATCCGAGTTTTTTTTTTTTTTACAATCTGCACAACATAGTTTTCAATCATTTTTTTCTGACATGAGTTTGAAGTACTTAATTATTATTTTTTATTTTTTTTATTTTTATTCTCATTTTGTATGTATGTTTTCATCAGCATTCATCATAATAAAATACTTTTTTGTTTCTATCTATATAAATATATTATTTTGTATCATTGTTTTACATTCATCAAAGCCTAAATTAGTTCAGCTAAAAAGTAACACGACATTCATTGACTGTTAGGCGGTACGAAGTTCGCGGGGTCAGCTAGTAAATAAATAAAATAATGAAGTATCGCATACAACGATATACCTGAGTTATTGGTCGACGTTAATTTCCCCTCGATGCTTTTAGTTACCATCTGTTTTTACGCTCGGACTGTAGAGATTCTATTTAGAAGTGGTATACTCATATAAACATCTGTAGGTCATTAGCTGGCTGTTGGAATTTTGAACTATAGAGTAGTTATACGTTTTCTATAGTGCCCTATAACGGCAAAGAGCTTGTCCCCGTTTAAGTGGGACCAACGAAATTACTGGCAAATAGTGCATAATACACCTCTGCCTAGACCTTCGGGGACACTGTAGTCTGTCTGTCTGTTCCTATTTTCTGTGTTTAGTGACTACAAATTTCGTTATTGGTAGCGCCCGGGATGGCTTACTTACTTAACTTATATCGACGATATATCGACGAAGGAAAACATATTTGGCGTCAGCGCCAGAAAATTTAAAATACGTTTTATTAATGATTTTGTTCAGAAAAAAATCTGCGTCGAATGGTTTGGGGCTCATATTTCTACGGTGAAAAAAAATATCCGTTACGCCGCTTGCATTTTGAGCAATACCGAGAGTCTTTTTTGATGAAAGTCTACCAAAAGAGAGTATTTTTGAAGTATTTGTGGCTTACGCTATTTTGGCAGGTTGAGTATTTAACACCCAACAGTTACATCTTTTTAGCTTTCCGTAAAAATTCAAGTTAATCATTTACAACATTTTAAAGTTCTTAAAATAAATGAAGACTTTGTTGGCATAGAAAATTTACTTACGGTTACAGCGTTTTATAAATCCTCAATAAGTTGAATTAGAAAGACACATTTTTAGCTAATGTGAAGCGATATAAAAAAGGAACAATATGGATTTGAAATCAAGTTTCTAGTTTGAGTAGTAATGATTTATTATTTCAGAAAAGTAGTTTTTTAGCTCTGGTGAATATTTCATGTTGTGGCGCTTACACAACTATGTTTTCCTCCGTCCATATTTAAAATAAAATGAATGAATTGATTATGTACATAAATATAATGAAGAGACTGGCATAACATACGCTTAAAACTACACTTCTACTGAAACATTTATCATTAAATCCACAAAGAAAACAATAAACAAAGTCATTTATTATTAGAAGTACATACTTTATACATGACTCAAGCGTAATATCCATTCAAAAACCAATTAAGATCATTAAAATATGATTTTATTTTCAGTGAACTCCTACAACGATGCTTTAACGTTGTCATAAAAGTAAAAACTACTCTCTACAGTAAAATAACACTAATGAGCCGAGCAATTTCAGAAAATTGTGGACATAAAAAAAAATTGCTTGCTTAATAGCTCTAAACTATAACTCTGTGTCATAGTCTTATGCAAATATAATCTAAAAAGTAGTGATGTGAATAAATTATTTTAAGTATCTGCCATTTTCACTGGCGTGTAATACTCGTATTTGCCTGTTTAGGAGCAGCGGTCGGTACGCTCTCATGCGTCGCATCCACGCATCACAGTGTCTAGTGATGGAACAATGTTGTCGATGATTTATATGGTAAAAAATATTTCTTATAAGTGACTGCTTATGGAAACTTAACGTCATTTCTAAATTATAAAACATAAGTAGGGTTTTGTCAACAATAGCTAAAATGGGACCTCTGTATATACGAGTATCATAACTAGCTGTCCCGGCAAACGTTGTTACACAAAAATTTTTCTTATGTTCCGCTAAACTTTTTTTTTCTTCCATTAGAACCTTCTCCTGATAGTAACGATCACAACAAAAAAGATAGCGAAATCGGTTCAACCGTTCTCGAGCCATTAATCTCTTACCCACAGGTCTTTGTTTTATATATTTATATAGATATATATAATTCTACTGTACGTGTGTATGTCACTGAACTCCTCCTAAACGGCTGGACCGATGTTGATGAAATTTTTTGTGTGTGTTCAAGGGGATTCGAGTATGGTTTAGATTCACAATTTGGTTCTTTTTTTTTGCAGGACAACGTCTGTCGGGTCCGCTAGTATTTATATAGATTTTTGGTACCTATGTAAATAGTGAGCAACTATGTTAGGCTATTTTGTTATCTTTAAGAATAGAAATAATAATATGATGCACATAATTATGCGTTTATAGGTAGCATCGAGATACAGTTCGTGAGGCCTAAGCTGAGCATTTGTGTGACTGATCACGAAAAGTAGAGTAAATAATGGTAAAAAGGCTGTGTTTAAAAAAACCCTTACTTGAACCTCTAAGATCCAGTACCTAACTAAAGTGCACGAAATTAGTCCAGCTATTTAGTGTCAACTAAAGTTACACCGGCAGCTGCTAATATAAGATGTCATAGATCATTATCTATGACATCTTATATTAGCTAGCTAGCTAAAAATATTTATCAAAATGTCTTTTTAATTCATTGGTTAAAACGACATTTTGAAGTGTAAATATTTTTTGTACATAATTATGTAAATTGTTATTCTTATTGTAAATAAACTGTTAAAACAAAAATTGTATTATATGTATAACTAAACCAAAACCAACTAAACAATACCGTCTCTGGATGTTAAGTGGTGAAGGACTTACCTATTACGAAAATAATTTTCAAATATATAGGAAATCTTTACAGTTAAATTACAATCCTACTTGCCAAACTATGCAAACATTAATAATATTGTGTTTAAAACTACTCACTACACTACAAACTCAACAAAACAGTACCTTACCATTAACTTAAACCTCGATAAGATCAAATTGCAGCCTCTAATGGCTTACATCGACATTCGACATCAAAATGAAAGCTCCCACCCCATCACTAAAAGGAAAACACATTACCGTGCCGCAAAGAATCCGCCACATTTTCAAGCGCAGACAGAGTGGGCACGCGTTAAACAAACACCAGTGATGTGATGGTGAATCATGTCTAGTGAGGGCTCGGTCACATCTTCGGCCTCCCGAATACGTCAATTTGGGTTGTACAGGACTATTGACGCGAGGACTGAGGAGTTTTTGAGGTCATCTAGGAGGAGACAGATCAGGCAAGGATGCGCCTGCGCCGCTATCTCTACGGCTATCGCCGTTACCGTTGTTGTTGTGAGTATTATTTTTATATTTAAATTTATTTTTTGTTACTAAAATATTTATGTCAGTAGACTTTATGTTTTTATGTTCGTGGGAATTAATAAGCGTCAGATATTTTTATAATAAAATTATTTGCACGTAATTGCAATGATAACTGTCTAATTTATTACATTTTTTTAATCTTGTATGTTATGATGTTAAAAATGTTTCAATACACATTTACATTTTTAATTATTTTAGATTAACATTTAAAATTATAACATATTATGGTGATTTCTATATTTAACAATTCACATTAATTTCTTGAATTTAGTCAAGTAGGTACATAAAAAAATCGAATGGATCAAAGTGTAATACTTAGTGTACTCTCTGAAAATGACATCGGGTAAAGAAAAATAATGATGTATTAAATTTAGGTTTTAGTATGAATGTATTCACGATAGTTAGTGAAAATTAAAATTTTAATGTAACTTCGCTAACAATATGTGTTAAATACTTCATAAATAATAGTTACAATTTACGTTATTTTTCAACATTATCTTTTTACATTACATGACTTTTACATTACATGACCTGATTTTTGCCTCACAAGATGTTGCTTCCAAAGGTTAAGCAACATCTAGTCAGGCCGGTCTTAGGATTGGTGACCATTTCTTAAGACACCGAGACCCCTCCGTGCCTCGGAGAGCATGTTAAGCTGTCGGTCCCGGTTGACATACGAACATTCTATGGCAGTCGTTAGGGGTAGTTGGAGCCCTAAATCAAAAATCCGGCCGATCTAACTATAGAACTTCGATATCAACCTATGGGTTGTGGACGTCAGATGGCAGTCGCTTCACGGAAAATATCGAAGTTCAGCCGAATCGCAGTTAGACTGGAAAGCCGACTGAGTTGGGAAAAGGCTCGGTGGATGATGATCTTTTACATTACCATGTTTATACATTCATGCATTTATCATCAGTTGACAGTGATGATGACACAACGAATACAAAATAACTATCATCCGATTCATTTAACCCCAAATAAGATTATTAATTAACTTAAGATGGTGTCTATGTTAAATGATACGTATTACCTTCATGCTTTTGTCTTCAAAGGACATTGTCATGTCATAGAGTAACAAATAGAATTGGTTTGCTGGTTTTAGAGAGTCAAAAGATTTTCATTATAATTTTAAGATCAGGTACTGGACGGTAAATATCAGTGTGTGACAATTATAGTTCACAGTATTCGTCACTTTTAAGAGGTATTGATGATTGGCTGCGAAAAACTTTGATTGTATGTAAAAAGGATGATATAACAGAACTTAACTCAACACAACGGTTAATATAGGAATCGCATGAATTGAGAACATCCTTCATTGTTTTAATACATTTCATAAAACTTGGTGTAGGTACATCTAGGATGTGGTCCAGTAGGTAAGCACTATACGTAACACAAGAACTGTCTAAGGAACAGTAACATCTAAATGCCATCATTTTTGTTACAAATGGTCAATAATGTGCGTGTCGTGTGGCGAGAGAAAATTTTCACTCTGAATACCTAGTTGGTTTGTGTTTTGCTGCGGTCTTATGAATTATGGTCTTATGAATTATGATGCGTAAAAATAGATATTCTAAGTCATTATTTGTAGGGGCGGGGCCCCAAGAGATTAGACTACGTCCTCGCCGTCCGCCCTGGACCCCAACTTGACCACGGTAACGCAGTGGCAAGTTGGGTGACCGAACGTCGAAATCAAAACTTGAGTGGCCAACACAGAAGGAATTGTGCTTACTATGAAGCCTGAAGAGACCCCCGGTCCTGACACTGCCCTTCCCCGGGCAGTCTCAGCCGATGACATATTGCGCGAACAACGGACTTCGATGCCTTTTGATTTGGGGGCTCGCGTCGCGCCGCCTAGTTGCAGCGCGACGTCGACGCCCCAAGAAAATGTTGCTGCTGGGACTGACGATGGGTCAGCTCCCAGTAGTGTGAGGGGTAAGGGCCCTTCTTCTTCGCAGAAGAGGACCCTCGAGAAGGGGGGGCTGCCGCGCGACCGGAGCACTAGTTGCTCTGGGTGGGGGTCCCTCCTCTCCAGCGATTCGGAGGAGGAGGTGCCGGTGAAGACGGTGCGCACGCGTCTCGACGCCTACAGAAAGCGCCCGCCAACACCACCCCCGTCATCTGTGCCGTCCCTGCGCAGTCGCAGGGATATCGGTGTGCCGCCCGCGCGGGAGATAATGAGTATTTTCTCCCGCATGAACGCGGCCATGCGGGGGAGTAAAAACATGTCGGGGAGGAAGAAGATTGTGGCTTCACTGGTGGATGAAGCCCAATCCTCCCTCGACAAGCTCCTCGAGCGGAGCGTCACAGAGGAGGAGGCGAAGTTCCGCAAGCAGGTTGCGAGCCTGGAGGTGGAGCTCACTGCCTCCCGAAAGGAGATGGAAGATCTCCGTCGGGAGGTCGCTGAGCTGACCAAAGCGGTCAAGGCACCTCCAGGTCCCATGCCGCCTCCTCCTCTGACGGCTGGACCAGCGCCGAAGACGGCGCCTAGGACCGCGCCCACCATGGCGCCCGGCTCGCCGCCGAAGCCTGTACCGACTACGGTGCAGGTCCTGACGGCGATCGAGAGGCGCCTCGCGGTCCTGGAGGACCGGGCGTACCGCCCTCCGCTAGCGCGTCCCGCGTTTTCATACGCGGCGGCTGTCGGCGGTGCTCCCGCTCCGTGTCCAAGCGGCACACCCGCTGTCCGCCGCCCCGCTCCGCCCCCGTCCGCTTCGGTGAGCCGGATACCGGCCGAGACCGCGGCCCAAGCGCGGAAGGCCAAGGGGCGCGGCAAGAAGAGTGGCACCCCTGCCGCCTCCTCTTCCTCTATCGTCGCTCCCGCTGCTTCCTTACACCCCTCCAGACGGGAGGGATGGGAAGTAGTGGGAGCCAAGAAGAGGAAGACGAAGGCCGCAAAGAAAGCGGCCAAAGCCGCCGCGGCGAAGGCGCCGAAGAGGCCCCGCCCTCCTCGCTCCACCGCCGTCGTCCTGACGGTGACGACGGTAGGTGTGGAGAAGGGGGTGGGGTACGCCGACGTACTGAGGACTGTGAAGTCCTCAGTCAACCTCTCGGCCCTCGATATACAGGGGGGGCTCCGGTGCAAGAAGACACGCACCGGGGCTCGCCTCCTCGAGGTATCCGGCGCCTCCAGCGGCCCTAAAGCTGACGCCCTAGCGGCTCAGCTTAGGGACGCGCTGGACCAAGAAGCCGTCCGCGTCACCAGGCCCACCAAATGCGCCGCATTGCGCATCACGGGTCTGGATGACGCGGCCACGACGGAGGAAGTTGTCTCCGCCGTCGTGGAGGCGGGCGGCTGCCCCCGTGACCAGGTGAAGGCTGGAGATATCTCCTTCGGCTCCACTGGTCACGGGATGACAGTCGTCCAGTGCCCCGTCGCGGCGGCACTGAAAGTGGCGGACGGACGAAGCCTCCTCGTAGGGGGCTTCCTAAAGGCGCAGGTGCACCTCCTTCGTGCCCGGGAAACCAGATGTTTCCGGTGCATGGTGGTGGGGCACTTAGGAGTGCAGTGTACAGCGGAAGTCACCGTGGGGGATCGGTGCTTCCGCTGCAGCCGGCCCGGTCACAAGGCAAGTGCCTGTGACGCCCCGCCTCGCTGCTTTAGATGCGAGGCGGAGGGCAAGACCGCGGATCACCGGGTCGGCAGCACAACCTGCGCCGCCTCGAGGCCAAAACCTCGTCCGTCCGCTGAGAGCGGTGGGGGTGCCGCCCTTGCGCGGCCAGTTGTTTCGCGGCGGGATGCGGTTATGGACGTCAATTATGTCTGACGCCCGTATCCGTATCCTGCAAGTGAATTTGAACCACTGCCGTGCTGCTCAGGATCTTCTGTACCAGAGCATCCGGCAGTGGTCCATAAACTTAGCCGTGGTCGCCGAGCCGTACTACGTCCACCCGGGAAGCCCGGTGGACGAGGACGGCTCGGCCTGTTGTATCTTTGGGGGGTCCGCCGCAGACAACTCGCGCCTTGCGATCATTGCAAGGGGCCGCGGGTGTGTTGCGGCGGACTATGATGGGTTGGCAGTCGTGGCCACCTACATCTCGCCGAACATTGACGAGTCTCAGTTTGAGCCATAGCTCACTGAGCTCGACGTCGTCTTCGCTGCGTGCCGTCCTCGCCCTGTCCTGCTCCTGGGAGACTTCAACGCCTGGAGTGAGGCGTGGGGCTCCCGGGAAACCAGGGACAAGGGGAGGCTTCTTGAGGACTGGACCAGAACACGTGGTCTGGAGGTCCTCAACCGGGGGAATGTCGCCACCTTTTGGCGTCGCCGCCCAGACGACGCGGCAGCCCGAGAGGCGGAGCTTTTTCAGGCATACAGGGAGGCTAAAGGTAATCTCCAGGAGACGATAAAGCGGGCCAAGACGGCGGCCCGCGAGGAGCTCCTGGAGACCCTGCAGCAGAACCAATGGGGGCGCCCGTACCTACAGGTCAGGGAGAAACTCCGACCTAGGGCGCCCCCACTGACCCAGAGTCTCCAGCCGCAGCAGCTGGAGCGGGTCATGGGCTCCCTGTTTCCGACGAGCGCGGAGGAGCACGTCCCTCCGCGCATGGCTCCGTCTCTGCCCGACGCGGATAGCACCAGCGAAGACGACGTACCCGAAGTCAGGGGGGGGGAGCTAGGTGCGGCAGTACTCCGGCTTAAACGCCGGAAAATCACTGCCCCCGGACCCGACGGCATTCCTGGCCGTGCATGGGTCCTGGCCCTCGAAGAACTCGGGCCTCGACTGATGGGGCTCTTTAGCGCATGCCTCGAAAGGGGCCAGTTTCCCAAGGTGTGGAGGACGGGGAAACTGGTCCTGATCCGTAAGGCGGGGCGGCCGGTGGACTCACCGTCCGGATACCGGCCGATCGTGTTGCTCGACGAGGTGTGTAAGCTCTTTGAGCGAATTATCGCGGAACGCCTCGTCGAGCATCTCACGAGTGTGGGGCCAGACCTGGCGGATAACCAGTTCGGTTTCCGTCGGGGACGCTCCACCGTGAGCGCGATCATGCGCGTGAAGAGCCTGACGGAGGAAGCAGTCTCGCAGGGCAAGGTGGTGGTGGCGGTGTCTCTTGACATCGCCAACGCGTTCAACACCTTGCCATGGAGCTGCGTTAGGGAGGCGCTCGTGTATCACGAAACGCCTCTCTACCTCCGTCGTATTGTCGGGGCCTATCTCTCGGAGAGGGCCATAGATTTCCCCAGCTGGCTCGGGCCAGCTCGGCGAGATGTGTCGTGCGGTGTTCCGCAGGGGTCGGTCCTGGGGCCGCTTCTGTGGAACATCGGCTACGACTGGGTGCTGCGGGGTGCGTTGCCTAGGGGTGTCGGCGTAACGTGCTACGCCGACGATACCCTCTTCACGGCGCGGGGTGCAACGTACCAGGAGGCAGCACTCAAGGTCACGACGGGTGTTGCTCGAGTCGTGGGTCGGATACGGCAGCTGGGACTGGAGGTGGCCTTGCACAAGTCCGAGGTTCTGTGTTTTCACAGACCTCGGAACGGTCCACCCGAAGGTTCCAGCATAAATGTGGGAGGCGTTAGCATCGGCATCAAGCCCTCGATGAAGTACCTAGGGATCGTACTTGATAGCCGATGGAACTTCGGACCACATTTCCGAAGTTTGGTCCCCAAGGTGACGCAGGCATCGGTCGCGCTTTCGCGACTGATGCCCAACCTAAAGGGACCCAACGCCTCCTGCAGGAGACTGTACCTGGGGATCGTGCGGAGTATGGCCCTATACGGGGCTCCCGTATGGGCGGATAGGTTGGCGGTCAAGGGGAACGTGACTCTGTTAAACAGACCACTTAGAACCTTGGCCGTCAGAACCGTACGGGGGTACCGCACGATCTCCGGAGAGGCTGCATGTCTCCTAGCCGGGACCCCTCCATGGGACCTGGAAGCGAGAGCCCTTGCGTCATTGTTCCAATGGCGCAAGGAGGCGCTGGAGCGGGACCACAGGCCTGCGTCTCGAGAAATCGAGGACCAGCGGTCCCAACTCCGCCAGGATCTCATGGAGTCATGGAGGGTGCGACTTGAGCAACCCAAGGGGGGTGCCATCTTCATCGCGGCGGTGAGACCGATCATGGATGATTGGCTGCAGAGGCAGCATGGTGACCTCACGTACCGTGCGACGCAGATGGTTGCCGGGCATGGATGCTTCGGTAGCTATCTGTTTCGCATGCATCGTGAGGTCACACCCCGGTGTCAACACTGCGAGGTTTCCGACGACGACACCGCACTCCACACGTTGGTGGAGTGCTCAGCGTGGGCGAGTCAGCGCCGGGACCTCGTAGTGGGTCTGGGCGTGGATACCCTCTCGCTGGGGACCATGCTTCAAGCCATGGTATCCAGCGGGAGTAGGTGGAACGCGGCCGTGTCCTTCTGCGAGCAAGTCATGCTCGCGAAGGAGGCGGCCGGGAGGGAGAGGGAGCGTACCCTCCCCGCCGAGTTCCGTAGTCGGCGGCCAGGCCGCCCCAGACTACGCGACTACGCCCAAGACTATCGTCCTTCATGATCGGGGCCTGAGGACGGCGGGATCGCCACCCACCGTCCTTACAGAAGCAGGCTAGAAGGGTTGCGTGCTGCGGGGCCTTTTGCCCCATAGCACGCAACCAGATTCACTCACTGACGCGGGATAAAACCCGACCCCAATGACGCGGGATTCTCGTCCCGACCAAACACCCGCAGAGACCACAGGGGTGGTCAAAGTCCGCCGGGCGCCACTGGACATACCCTCTGCTAGTAACCAGGGACGCCCGGCAACGGACGTTAGAGCGGCCGCGGCCTTGGGCCGCGGAATTAAAAAAAAAAAGAAAAGTCATTATTTGTAAAGCTGGAGTTATAATAACTAATAATACTACCTGTAAATATAGATGTTCTGTTAGGATACCTACGGTTTAAAACAATGGAGTATATGATGTTGGATTTTTTTATTTTTTTTATGTAAAATTGCACTAATTTCGCTAAATAGAACACATTATAAACGTCGACATATGTTTCACCTACAAAGAGAACAGCAGAAAAAAAAACTTACAGTTTGTTATAGTAAGCAGGGTAATGAACTAATTCCACTTCCTACTAATTCTCGTTATAGCTAAGTATGGAATGATTCTCAGAATGCGTTTAAATGAATAAATAAATGAATTCTCTCTATATTTTTTACAGAATTCGATTAATAAATAATATTACCACTTCAAAATTGAATCGCAATTGTTATTTGCTCCAAAGGTATGCATAATTGTTATCTGTGTTTCAAGATATTCACATCATTCTTCTCGTCACTTTCTCATTCCTAAATTATTGTGCCGCCAATTTTCAACCAACATATTATTTTATCACGCAAACCTTACATTCCCGCGGCACGATTATGCAACTAATCGACTAGAATATAATACTTTTTTGTCAGTTTATAACACTGCAGTACATTGTTACACTAATCCCTCTTTGATGGACTCTGTGGTGGATCCAATAGTGAAGGAGTTGAACTTTCACTATGATAAAGTATTTTAGGTATACTTAGGTAACTATTCAGTTGCTGAAAAGTTCTATATCTCTTTTCCAGGTTTGCCTTTCTGTAAATGAATTTTCAGTTGAATGACCAGAACTAACTATGACTATGACTAGAATGTGATAGAAGAAAACATATAAACTCAAAAAAATACGAGTGTGCTTTAGATAGACCACATGGCTTTAGTAAAACTTCGAGAAAAAGAAAATGTGTGCTCGCACTTTCTTGCTTCTTTTTTTCAATCCGTCACCTACATCTATTGCCGAGCGCCTCAGGTACCACTGGAAATACTCAGAAGTATTTCCAGTGGCGCCCGGGGTTTCTGCTCCTACAGTAATATACGACATGTAAGTCTCTCTCTCATTCTATCTTCACTAACTTATATCTTCCTGTCAACTTCGGTTTGCCTCACCCGATCACACGTTTCGTAACGCTCTCGTCACGCAATTACCTGCTTACTCCCAAGTCAACCTTCTATTAAGGGCGTTTTACTTCAAAAAGTTTAGTGATTATCGATCGTATTAATGTTACAAATAATATCGATGTTACGATAAATGCTATCACAATATCCGAACATATTTTGCTTGTATACAAAATCAGTGTTTTTACGAGTTGTTTTGTAAACACAAACTAGGTTGGAATGTATCGTCATTAGCGATTCGCTTCCTTTCAGTTTATTCACGTGGTTTTATAGAACTTAGTGTAGGTATTGTAAGAAACGTGTAATTGACTCATTTCTAGTATGTTCGTGGAAGTTTGAGTTGAACTTCCTTCGTAAAGCACAGGTTCAAAGCGAACTCTTAACAGGATAATGCTTCCACATTTCAGAAATCATATCAATAATATACCTACTCTAAGTGACATGACTCTACACCGTGAGAGTACTACCGTTTAAGAAAAAAATATTTTGGACTCCGTTTCGATAACAGAACTGACTGGAAGTATTACTTATTACATTCGTTTCTGTTATCGAAACTGAGCCCAAAATATTTTTTTTAGTAATCGGTGGTACTTTCACGGTTTATAAAAAAAATTGCTGTACTCCCGTTTCCTGCATTAAAGTTTCTACATTAATGTCCCATTCAATCGATACTAAGTAATGTTTACTACGAGTTTTACGTATTCAATCACAAATATACTCGTATAATATCACAAACGTGTGAGTGTACACTACGGTATGCATTGTTATTTAATTATGATATAATACACGTATAGCTCCTGAACTAACAAAATTATCTGATCTGTTATAGTTTTTTTATTTAAGTTTAATAACATAGACTATCATCATGATTTTGTAAGATTTTTCGAGCCAGCCGTTTAGCTTTAAGAGGAAATATGGGTTTTAAAGTTGAATATCTCGAAAAACGGATTTTAACTATGTCTACTCTTTCTTTCGATAAGAATGTGATTATTAAGACACATTTTGTAATGCGGTCAGTGCGAATTTCATGATAATTAGCTACAGTATCAGAATAAAATAAACCCACGTCGCGTCGTTTCGTAAGCAATAATTAAAAATACCTTGAGTTAGAATATTAGACTATATTTCAAAGCTACTATATTTCAAATACTCCTACTATTTACACTCTACAAAGTGTATTTAAACTAACTTTACGATTAATCTACATCTACATACACACGACGATTCATGGTCGCTGGGTTGTCATCAAGTTTATCTAACTATACCTACTATAATCAAACAGAAGACATTGTGTATCCGTACATTTAATAAAATTAATTAAAACAGGTTTTATTTTTAAATTCTTGACAGTAATGTTTACCCCAATCTTCAAAGTTTCTGAAAGGATTTTTGTACGGTTTTTACAGATTTAGGTTTCATAGGTACTAAATTTATGTTGTACCATCATCATCCACCGAGCCTTTTCTTAAATTAGTTGGGGTCGACTTGTTGTACATTTTTTTTAAGAGGAAAAATATGTGCCACACTTTCACGGGCGCTAGTATACCCTTGGGTCATATAGTGCTCCCAGCTCCCACCCACTAAACATAACCTACCGTGTGAACACTCTGCGATTGGTGAGTAGAGCATCGGGGGTTGTGGCATCGCGTTATTGATTGATAGACTTTCATTTTCTTTCTGGGATGATCCATGGCTGTTCACTTAGTGCCCTTCCCCTCATTAAAAGCTTTTTATTAGCTTACAATGTTTGTATGTAAGTAAGTAAGTATGTTTGTTCGGGTGAAATCTTGCAACTCAATTTTGAAGCAGATTTCCTTTGCCGATTGACCTGAAATTTTGTATACACGTTGGTTTTGGATAACAACTCATGGTTCACACTGTGACGTCTTTCTAAATCCAAAATGGCGGCAGATACAAGATGGCGGACTAATTATTTATTTTATAAATTACAATATGGGTATCAAATGAAAGGGCCTACTAAGAGTAGCTCGAAAAATAAAGTGACGTCACTCTAAATTGAAACTCAATTTTGAAACAGATTTCCTTAGCCGATTGAGCTGAAATTATATAGGTATAGATATTCAGTTTGGATGACAATACATGGCTAACACTGACGTCCTTCTAAATCCAAAATGGCGGCACATACAAGATGACGGACTAATTATGTTCAAGGCACTCCTGTAATATGGGTATCAAATGAAAGGGCTTACAGAGCTTGTGTTGTAACTATTAACAAAACAGCACAGGATAGTCTAGTAGATTGTACAAGAAATAAAAACCAGCCAAGTACGTGTCGGGCCACTCATAGAATAGGGTTCCGTAGTCAAACATAATAATCTATTTAATATAAATTATTATGTGCTGACGTTAATAAACGTTATTTATAACTTATACACGAAAAATTTTAACTACCAGAGAAACTGCACAGGCTCATCTGGAAAGTATGTATTTCAATATATATGGAATAATACAAATACCCAACTATACAAAAAAACAAAGTTATTAACGTTTTTAAAATCTCAAAATACGTGCGTCACGCATGGACACCACCATTTTATTTTACGCACGATGTTTGATAATAAATAGGTACCTATCTAATCAATGAACTTTTTAACTACATTGTAACACTCGTAAATGCCGAGAGCGGCCGACAATGCACGATATTATTATTGTGATGCGAGACGCCACAGTCTTCAAGGTCAAATACAACTACGATTATTGTATGGTTAAGTAGGTACCTAGTTAAAATGTTCATCATAGGAGTTTGATTTTTGTGACAGTAATTTTTTAATAGCTTTCTAAGAAAGGTTTGGATGAACTGAGTAAAACCATAGTAACTTGTAACGTAATTTTTGAGGCGGCGTGCCTGTTGGCTCGAAGTCCCCCGTGGGATCTCGAAGCAGGGGTCCTTAAGAGGGTCTACGAGGAGGGCGCCCTGGTGCGACAACTAGGAGGTCGCCCGTTGGCGGAGCAGTTCGATCGCTGGATACAGGAGGCTCGCGACGATCTGTTCCGGCAATGGGCGTTGAGATATGAGGCTCCCACCGCGAGCCGGGTGCTCGTGGGGGCCATCGGTTCCGTGCTCCGCCATTGGGTGGAGCACACGCAAGGGGCTCCGACCTACTTCATCACTCAACTTCTCACGGGTCATGGCTGTTTTGCCAAATTCCTGTGGGAAGTGGTGGGGATTCTGTCGGAGTCCGTTTGTCTTCATTTTTTTTTTTAATGTATTTAGGTCGACAAATTGACGCCACCCGCCTGATGGTAAGTTGAGGCGACGTCTGGCAATTGAGGGCGACTCTCACAGTACACAGGAATACTATAGAGAGTGGCCCTCAACTTGACGACCCAGTAATGTGCCTCTTCACGCTTCGCTTAAAGAACCCAGGGTTATATGTAGGAGGAAACACGTGCGCAGGCAGGGCGTTCCAAGCCACCATCGTTCGGCAGAGAAACGAACGTTTAAAACGCTCGGTTCTCGCGAAGACGGTTTCCACGGTATGAGAGTGACATCTCTGCCCGGCACGCGTTTTTCGGGATCCGAAGGGAGAGGGTGGGATCAGGTTGAAGAGCTCTTCAGAACACTCACCGTGGTAAATACGGTAGAACGCGGCCAAGGAAGTAATTGTTCGGCGCTGGGCTAGCGGCTCAAGGCTTCCCGTTACCTCCGGACTGTGAGCAAATACTTCGCTGAGCCGTCCCAGAGGTGAGAGCAGTATTCAACGCAGGGTCTAATCTGCGTTTTGTACAGCAGACACCTCTGGTGCGGTGTAAAGAATCGCTTTACCTTGTTCAGTATTCCTAGTTTCTGCGAAGCTAGCCCAATACATCTCTCAATGTATTTTGTGTTATTGAGCTCTCGACGAACGTCTATGCCAAGGATGTCTAGATTGTCCTTCATTGGTAATATTGCATTCTGAAGAGAGGGTAGGGGAAGGAAAGGGGATCTTTTCGCTGTAAATGCACACGCCTGTGTTTTGTGGGCATTGGACTCGACCAAGTTCTCGGCACGACCAGTTTCGGTCGAGATCACCCACGAGATGTCGTCTCTCCTCCTCTATCACAGATCGCCCCGCCGTCGGACGAACCGACTAACTCCCGTGCAATGTACTGTCATCTGCATAGCAATGAATGTTCCCGAGGGAAAGCATAGGCGGCGAAGAGAGAGGCCCTGCGTGTGGGAGCGTGCAGGCCGTACGCTCCCGCCCCGGCGGGCACCAGTCAGGGGGCGACGGCGCATTGCCTATGCCCAAGCGCCCAACTGATAGGGCCGTGGGCGGTGGGTCGGGGGGCCCACCGTCCACGTGAATGGCCCTGAGGAGTCCGACACCCCTTATGTGTTTCGGGGGCGTCACTTCTGTGTCGATCAGGGGGGGTGAGCCCCCCCGAGATGAGCTCGAAAGAGCGCCCCTTTGCCGGACCGCCGTTGCTTAACAGTTCCTGCCGATCCGGCGGCCCGGTTAAGGCGAAGGAGAAACACCGTGGATAGGTTTTAGTGGGTAGTCCGGCCCGTTTTCCATCCTAGGGCTGGGAGTCCCACATGAAGCCGTCCCACTCCCCCCCGAAGCGAGACGGTGAAGTGCGTAAATGCATCGTTAAAAAAAAAAATAACGTAATTTCGCAATGAAATCAAAGCACCTACCTAATTACTAAAATTTATTTTACGATTCTATATCCCCCCATATCCGCAATTACTAAAGTAAGGTATTAAAGGGTTAAAGTACCTAGGTGAAGAGGGTTTATCTAATTACCTACCTATCTAACAGATAAAACATGATAGGTGGCACGCGCCACCGATTGTAGAATCAATGAATGAAAGAAAATCTATTGAGTAAATTATTTTACGTAGTAAACAAAATATTAGGTGGTTTTAGGGAAAAAAATGACATAACTACTTTATTCTTTTTTTATAGCATTGATGGGTTTAGTATCGAATACCTATCACTTCCCTGAAATTGCTCTGGTAGTTAAATAATATTCGTGTACAAAAAATATATTTGACTCTGACTTACCTCTACTCAGGTTCAGAAAACGTTATGCCATACAAGCTGTCTCACGCAGGCGGAGACGCGGGCATGTGCTTGTTTATCATATAGCTGCTATAAGTATACAACAATGTAGTTTAACATATCAAGTACAACGCGAATACTTTCTGCTTTCTTTATGACCTTCAAGACTAATCATTTACCGAGACGTCAATGTAGTTGAAATTATTTAAGTGAAAGGAAAATCAACATCTTCGGAGCCCAACCTTCTCCTTTTAATTTCATGAGATTTATTAATATTAATGGCTAACACTTTTATAGGTATTAGGGGGCTTCACCTGTCCGCGGTCCGCCATCTGACAAACGGACCAGTCATTAACAAATTATGTACCGGTACTCACAGTAAATTGCTATAGGTTCACCCTCTTTTTTAAATTACGTAGAAGCAACAAAGTAACTACACAACACGAAAAGTGGCCGTAATAAACGTCTCTAGGCATATAGATAGAAAGTACTTAGTGCGTGTGATTTCATAAGGTTTCTAAATATGTGTAATGAACGATTTGTCGTACTCGTATATGCGTGTAATAATAAGCACATTATTATTATGTTTAAAAAATATGTCAGGCAGGTTTTATCGCTACCGCCCGCCTCGGTGTCCTTAGTTATCAAGCATTGTTATACAACAGTTAAAAACATCGTACCTACCTATTACAAAAAAAATGTTTTTTTTGGATATTGTTAAACTCATTATTCGGTACTATGAAATAAAGACAACATGAGGACTTTCGGGTACAAGCTCTACAGTGTCTTTTGAATTTTGAGGGGCTATCAAAAGAGAACTGCTGACACTGCTAACTTGACAAAACCATTTATACCTATAGCTTAATATACACTTACTATTACGACTGAACACTTACAATCTACTTTTTAAGGCATTGTACTAATTTCTTAATGTATTTTGTATCTTACCTTGGTCTATGTAGGTAAGTAACTAATATTCATTAACCTGTGTACAATATTTGCTTATTTTATTCGTCAAATAGTATAGTAACATGGAGTTTTAAAACATAACCACAAGCAATATAGACAAATGCCTGTTTCATTTTACTGATGATAAATCTATTAAATTATATTTTTCTCTAATTTCAGAGTGTAATACTGGTGTATGAGTACAGTATAAACTCCGCTTCAAACGTAAGTAAAAAAATATCGGTAAAACCAAACTGGTTTGGATTGATGAACGACAGTGAACCCACAAATGAGCATTTGAAATTTGACAAGAAGATAAGTTTTGATAAGGCAACTATCAAACTTTTACCGATATTAATAAAGGCATTGAATAAGAATCGATACCTGGAGAAAATAATAGAAGAATACTCAAGCTCAAGTCCTTCTTATGAAAGCAAAAATGAAACAGAAAACTATTTTCAGCGAAATGTTTTTTCTAATAATAAAAATTGGTTAAAATTATCATCTTTAAAACCGAATGCTTTATCTTTAGAATCTAAAAGTTTACCGTTAGTGTACACGAGACGGTCACCTGATTCAGATTATCTAAGTAAAATGAGAAAAAGTAGAAACTATCAAACGATGCTAGACTACTTTAACAAAATGATAGGTGAAAAGCCTAATTATTCCAATTCACCCAAAAAGTTTGATTATGGCATTAAAGAAGAACGCTTAAAAACTACAAGCACCAATCCTCCAGTCACTGTTAAAAAAACAATACACTACTATAGTAATACAACCTTGATGGACAAAATATCTAACAAAATTATCGTACATAAACATTATACACCAAATCCAAAAGTCAAAATGCCGAAAATAAATACACATAAAAGTAATTGTAAATGCCCAAAAAAATTGGAATCATTACTCCAAAAGTTGATACAGAATGTCAAAACAATAATTTCAAATATAACTGAGAAGAAGCAAGAAAAGTGTAAATGCCCATGTAGAAAAAAATCTACTGACCAAAAATCTGTATTAGAATCTAATACGGAAGAGAAAATGCTGAAAGCAGTTAATTTAAAATTAACCACGCCATCAGTATTTAGTGCAATAGAACAAACTAAAAAGCCAAGGATTAAGAAAAAAAAAACTAAAATGTTAACAACACTACGCTCTCTAGAGCAAAATCATTTGCATGAAACAAAAGAAGAATTAAAAGGTTTTCTTACGATGTCAAACATAAATCTAAGTATTTCAACCTATAGACCACTCATAGAAAAACTTGAACATGTTACTTCCGAAGAAGCAAATAATCAGCGTATTGAAGCAAGCACACCACAGACACCTAAGAATATTTTAACTACTATACCAGAATACGATAATTATGGCATTAATCAAACAAATAATGATACAACAACGTACAAAACTCCACAAGATACGTCGGTATTACAGGTGACAACTACAGAATCTATTACACCACTCAAATTAGCTACAAACGAAGCAGCTGTAAATACTGAAAATTTTCTTGACTCTATAGCTGTTATGCCAAGTTATAAACAGCCTAGAGTACCCTTATTTGTAGATAATGAATACAATGACTACAGTCTGACAACAATAAAAGCTGAGACTAATTTCGATGATCTAGACGTACATAGCTTTGAACTGGTAAAATCTACAAATATTATGGCAGCATCTAATAATAAGACAAAAGACAGAATCTATAATATGAAAAAGCCACCTCCTAGTTCCAAAAATTACCACCCTATTGTAAAAACTTTTGATACAGATAACATTAATACCAGGAAAATGGCTGACCTTATTTATCTGCCAAAAAAATCACAGTTGTCACCAATTTCTGAAAAGCACTATAATAGCCATACAAATACAACGAGGCAAGACATAGAAACTGGTGTACTACGAAATGTCGTCAAGACACAAAAACCAGTAAAGCATTCTGAAAACATATCCCGACCAGCTGCAGACGTAAATGAGAAACCTACGGTACTTGACGAAAACACTGAATTAACCAACGAAGATGAATTTCAGGAAGAATGGGTAAAACACTTCGAAATTACCGGTGATAGTGAAAGATATAATAAATCTATATATGACGATGACACACCAATAACAACTAAAAGTAACTACGAAAGCAAATCTTACGACAAAATCAATAATGAATCCGTGAAATCAATGCTGCCATCATTAAGGCCGCCTTACTTAGAAATTCGGCAAAACAATGAATGGAGACTTGATGGTCATACTGATTATGATATAAATTTAGCCAATAACATTTTTGATTTACCAGATATTTAACTTTAATAATATTAGTTTATTTAAATTTATCTTAGTACATAATAATAAAATAAACATTTGTGTTTATAATTGTAGAATGTTTTTCAGCTTGGTGATATTTTGTTTGGTTATAGTGACAATAAAGATGGACTGTAGGTAGTTCATTATTAACTGGTTTATTCTAATTTCCCTTATTAGGTCAACTAAATCGCGAAGTAAGGGTGGAATATACATACCTTAAAATTCTAATTTGTCGATGCAGGTACATTTTTGTTAACTTTGTTACTAATTTATATTGTAATCATCGTCTCTTGTGAATTCTTCAATGATAGAGGCATTCAATGTAAATAATCGTGGCTCTGTAAATTTACATTTTGTAGATTTTAAAAAAGAAGAAATTTTAAGAAGGATACACCCCATTTTTTTTTCAAATTTACGGCCCTAGGCTGCGGCTGAACTTACGACCATTGCCGAGCGCCTCCTGTAAGCAATGAAAGAATTCCCAGTGGCATCCGGCGAACCTTGGCCACCTGTTGCCGCTGCATGGTCGGGTGTTACCCCGCATCTTTGGGGTCGGGTTTTATCCCGCGTCGGTGAGTTAAAGCGTGCGTGGGATGAAGCCCCACAGCACGCAGACCTTCTGGCCTGCTTCGGTAAGGACGGTGGGTTGTTAATCCATCGTCCTCAGGCCCCGATCATGGAGATCGATGGTCCTGGGCGGAGTCCCGTCTGCGGTGCGCTCGCCGCACACTTTGGAACTCAGCGGGGAGGGTACGCTCCCTTATCCTACGGGCCGCTTCCTTCATGAGCATAAACTGACCATGGCTTGTAGCATGGTCTCCAGCGAGAGGGTATCTACGCCCAGGCCCACAACGAGGTCCCAGCGCTTACTCGCCCATGCTGAGCATTCCACTAACGTGTGGAAAACCGTGTCTTCGCCAGAAGCCTCGCAGTGTTGGCACGCGGGTGTGACATCACGATGCATGCGAAACTGATAATCACCAATTCGTGGCCGGTGATGATCTATGTCGCACGATACGTGAGGTCACCGTGCTTCCACCGCCGCCACTTCTCCATGATCGGTCTCACCGCCGCGATGGTGGTGGTTCTCCACTTAGGTTCCTCAAGTCGCACCTTCCATGTCTCCATGAGATCCTGACGGAGTTGGGACCGCTGGACCTAGATTTCTCGAGACGCAGGCCTGTGGTCTCACTACAGCACCTCTTTGTGCCACTGAAACAATGACGCAATGACTCTCGCTTCCAGGTCCTATGAAGAGGTCGCGGCTAGGAGACATGCAGCCTCTAGGGAGATCGTGCGGTACCCTCTTATTGTCCTCAACGATCTGTTTAAAATAACAGCGTTGTTGGCCGTTAGAATATACACTCCTATAATATTGAACTCCAACAAAAAGTAACCAGAATTTTGGTTGGTTCAAAGAGTTTTGTTAGTCTTGATAATTAGTGATGTACCTCACATTCATTTATGTGTTTATTGTTTCAGGTGATTCTTCTAATATATGAATACGCAATCGCTGTAGAATGGAGCTTAGAAAATAAAAAAGAAACATACAGAATACCTGGGGTTGGAACAAATAAACCCTTTGCAGAAAAACTCGATCGAAGTTATTTTGGATTTGACCAAGAATACTTTAAGCGTATGCCTCTCTTAATCAATGCATTAGAAGAGAGCAAATATTTAGATCCAACAATAGACATGAGGAGATTTCTAAATGAAACGCATACATTAAAACCATCATTGATCAATAATGGAATGAGAAGTACAACCCCAAGGCCGTTTGACTTTATATACAGACAACCGCCGCCACTACCGTTTAGTAAAACGTATTCTTCAAAAACTTGGGCTGAAAGGTATCGTAATGAAGAGCGATTAAAAAATATACGTCAAATCATAAAATATCTAGAGAACACTATCCACGCAAAGGTAGGAGATATGCATGTTAAACCTACGGAGAAGCACATAACTTTTAGTAGTATTTACATGGAGCCTATGATTAAAGGCAAGGGTATAGAAACATACAACAATGATTTACAAACAGCTAATTCAGATAATATTAAAAAAACATATTTCAATCACTTCACAGATCCACTCTTCAATTTTAAACCAGAAAATCCGGGAGACGTAAATCTGTTGGCTGAGGACTTCCTCAGATTTTCCACGAGGTCAGGTCCTACGTTTATTAAAAAAGTTACTCCATTTCCAATGTTGAGACCGAATCATGGGACTAATAAATGTGCCGACAAACAGTGTGGAAAAACATTTGAGAGCAATTTTAAATTACTTCCAAGTTATATTACTCATCCACAAACTGAAACACCGCCTATCACTACCACAAAATCATTTAGTGTTATGCTAAACCTGTTTCCAATGGTCCCAAAAAATATAAAACCTGATACAACAACTACTATTCAACCTTACAAGAAAATATATTTTACAACCAACTATCCACTAGTACAGTTTAGAAGGAAACCAAAAATTCCATATAGAAGGTTTTACACTCCATACAAGAGACCAAAATATTTAAGTAATTTAATTAATAAAAACTATAGACCAAGTGCCAACGTAACAAAATCACCAGATATTTTAAAACAAGAAACTCAAATGATAGTGCACGTAAAAGTTTACGATGATAAGTTTAGAAAGAATAACAAGACAAATGAAAACAACGTAGCAACTTTGCCTCCCATAACGCCAACAAATCCATACACCACTAGAGCTCCTATTGAGTATTCAACGTCGCTAGTCGAAGAAAATCACGTAGGAAGTACTGGTTACGTACCAGTAACATTGCACGCGGATACATTCACCCAGCAAATAACCACACCTCAATATAAAAATACACCAGAACCAACTGCTACAGTCAAATATAATATTAATGATGCGAAAAATCCTAGTTATTACGTAAATTTCAAAGAAACAGAGAATATTGAAGGTAGAGATTATATAAGAAGACATTCTAGTGAACTCGTTGACCAGGAAAATTTCCGTGAAGAAATAAGTGCAAATGAACAGATGGACTTAAAGAAATTAAATTTAAGCATATCTGTAAATTCAAATATACATCCACGCATGCTTATAATAAAACTCAAAAATGAACGAAGTATAACTACGATAGCACCCAAGGAATCAAAAAAAGAAACTGCAACATCGAGCGTATGGACAAATGTTCCACAAATAAATGGACATTACCGAAGTATTAACCAAAATTCTAGAAACGTCAATAAATGGTTAGAAACAGATTCTGAAAATAGTAGCAGAAAAGGTTCAGATGCAGTGTTTACTACTATACGAAGCTATGTTCCAATGTATACTGAAATCAAAAGAAATCATACTAAGTCTTCAAAAACCGAAGAGAGTCATGAAAATTCATAAAATGTCTAAAAATATTAATTATCATTCTTAGAATTAATATAGCAAATAGATTTAAAGGTATTATTTATTCTAATAGCCCACCGATTTTCTTTACCTTTTTTTTATACTTTAGTGCTTTCTTTTTCTACTGTGGCACATCGTCAATAAAATGTAAGATAGACGCGTCTGTGTTTTAGTTTTTTCTCTCTATGAGATGTGATTCGGAAGTCATTCCATCTGGCTAAACTAAAAGTACTCGGACTTGTAGCAGGTTCATGTCGGCGATCTACGTCATTAAGACCAATATCTTAGCCCACCAAATTATGAACGCTTTTCATTACAGTACAGTCTGTCCACTAAATACATGGCAAGTATGATAAATGTGATAGCAATTTGATGCAATAATGTAGGTATTATAGTTTTGGCGTAATGTTATAGTTCTACAATTCTTTAACTTCTTACTCAAAGTCATGGCTGGTTGTATTCTGGGGATCTCTTTCAAGGGAATACCCGACCTTCGAGCAAATCCAGACCTTGCGGTTTAGTGCGTACGAGAGCCGATTGCTTGAGACGTGGAGACCCATGAACATTATGTTAGAGAAACAATAAAATTATTGTGTAAGAAATATGTAAAGAAAGTAATAAATATACGTGGTGTGTTAGAGAGTTAAAAGTTGACTGAAATTATCATTTGCAGTACTATTTTGTTCGTAAATGGAGTATTTCGGTAAATCATGCAGTAATAAAAGTAATGATTATAATATAGGTCGGTATGTATGTGTGTACAAATTGCCTCGGCCCATCTATAGGAAATCTTACCTTACCAATAGGAAACAACTGACGGAAATAAAAAGGATATCTGTAACTAGTAAAATTGAGGTAATACATGGTTCTGATATAAGGAACGTAATCAAAGGAATTCCTCAAGGTAGTATATTAGGCCCTCTTTTGCTTCTTATCTATATTAATGACATGCCCACAATAACGACATATAAAATGACTTTATTTGCTGACGATAGTACTATACTTTATACTGGTTGTAATTTAAGAAATGTAGAATTAAATATAAATACATCTATGACATCAATAATACAATGGCTGACTGGAAATGACTTGAATATTAATATAGAAAAAACTAACTTAATGTTAATACTATCAGGCGTTACTTTTCGGAAGTCCATAGTTAAATTAAATAAATCTAACTACTTTGCAATATTCCGCCACATGCAAATTACCCAACTCTCGTATTTATTCATGCACAAGTCCGCCCTCCAAACCCACTTAGGCCGAAAGAATAGAGAAATAATTTTGAAAATAGAATAAATATGAGAGTTGTGTTTTCGTGCAAAAAATAATAAAAACCTCGACACGTGTTTCGCCCCCAACCAGGGGCATCATCAGGAGATGTCGATGGCTCGGCGCACGGCGACCGAATGGTTCATTCGGTCGCCGTGCGCCGAGCCATCGTTAGTTAGATTTATTTAATTTAACTTAATGTTATTTAAACAACGGCTCACGCCACAAAACAATTTGAACATATCTTGTCAGAACACAAAAATCAGAGAGATTGATGTTACAAGATTCTTGGGCCTTTACATTGACAGTAAAGTGAATTGGAAATCTCATTGCGAACATATATGTAAAAAACTATGTCAATTCTCATACGCACTCTATAGACTATGTAAAATCAGCAATCAGCCCACTGTACTAACTGCTTACCATGGCTACGTAGGATCTACCTTGCGATATGGAATAATCTTTTGGGGTAGCTCAACATATAGAGGCCAGGTTTTAACTGCCCAAAAACGTTGCATTAGAAGCATCTGTCAACTTAAACGTACCGATTCGTGTGTGCCTCATTTTAAGAAACTGAACATATTGACATTACCTTCTCTTTATATATATGAAGTTGCAATATTTATTAAATCTAATATAGAATTGTTCGAGTTCCGGACTAGGGCCCGAAACTGTGATAAATTGGCCATAGTAGCAAGTAGAACAGAATTGCTACATAACAGTTTGTTTTGCCTAGGACCACGAATATATAATAAAATACCAGTAACAATTAGAAATGTAATTGAAATGAACAGTTTTAAAACAAAACTTCGGAAATTTTTAATAGAAAAATGTTACTATACTATAAATGAATTTTTGGAGGATAACTCACTGTAATTAATACCTATGACAACTTGAATATGATGCATGATAATTATTAATGAATTCTATTATTGTTTCAATTGACATTATGCGATTGTATTATTTATTTAATTTTATATGTTAACTTAATTAATAACCTACTTAATATTGTATACCCAAATGGTGAAACATAGCTGAACTCATTATTCTGTAAACATCTTTTGTACCTATGATTTACAATACAATAAACAATAAACAATAAACAATCTCTTCGCTACACATAATAATAATATTCTATGGAATTTGTCGAAACGTAGAAACGACTTACTTTCGGATAATAAACCTTACTAAAACTAATTTTAGTGTAACAACTAATTAATTTCAATAGCGAATTGTAATGTACCTACACTGTTAAATTTTTTTACATAATTCTTGGGCAACTTTCGTTGCCCTTTCCTTTCTGTATTTTTACATAACTATTTACATGACTATTACATAAATTTTATGTAAAACTTCATGAAAATTGGCGATTTTAAGGAAAAAATGTAAAATTCAATGTTAAAATTTCATATTTTTACGTAAGTTTCCCAGATATTAAGGGAATTTTACAGGTTTATGTATTTATTATTTATTATTTTTTTGCATGTAAACTTACAGAATTTTTAACAGTGTACTCTGTGGAATCAAACATGTCATTGATCCACAGATACCACTATCTGTGACCAATCATCAAACGGTTTACTGTTTCGAATCATTTGATTAAGAAGGCCACAACACAAGGATGGATTAAATTGTATTAAGTAAAATGTCAGTGAAGGTGTTCAATTAATAATAGGTTTTTTTTTGAAAATCGATTAACAGCATAATAAACACCGTTCAAATAGTGTTTCTCGTAAGTATCATGAGTCCACTGAAATGTTAAAATTTTTGGGCCTAAGTATGCAAAACTCAGAGGACGCTATTTTATTTTTTAGACATCAAGGGGGTTAGTTCCGCTTGAACAGCGCCTCGAGCCGAACGTATCGCCCGTCGTAATATATTTTTTCTTTATACCTCCAAAAAAAAAAATAAGGGGAAAGTGTGCGAAGTGTACCAAATTAGTTACCAAAAAATTAGCTGGACTGCAGTGTGGGAAATGCAATAAATGGTGGCATGCGAGTTGTGCATCATTGACCACCGAGCAGTTGGCTGCGTTAACTGCTGTGGACTCCGTGGATTGGAAGTGTAAGCCATGTTGTGGCCAGAATAAACACAGACGCATCTCAGCCATCCTTCCAGAGGAAGAAGAGGAAAATACAGATTCCGAGGGATTAGCAAACCAGGACAGTATGATGCGGGAAGTACGGCGTCAAATCAGAGAAACAATACAGGATGAAATGAAAAGAAGTCTACAATTTTTCTCTGACAAATTCGACGAATTTCAAGAGGTAATAAATAGTTACGAGCAAAAAATCAAAATCATGGATAGACATTATCAAGATTTAAATAACAAATATACGCACATGAAAAATAAATCCGAATTGCTTGAACAGAAAATAAATACCCTAGAACAAAAAAATATTTATAACCAACTGGAAATATGCGGGATTAGTAAGCAAGACAACGAAAATCTGATGGAAATAGCACTAAATATTTGTAACAAACTGGAATTGGAAGCGGAAAATGTCACAAAAGTATATAGGAAACAAAATAAATCAACCGACGGACAAAAGAGGAATGCGGGCACAATTGTTGTTACCCTGAAAGAAGAACAACGGGATACTTGGTTGGAAGCTGCGAAAACACGGATCATCACAGAACGAGATATAGGCATAGAGGGTAATTCGAAGGTATTTCTAAGGGAAGTACTTACACCAACTACTGCCCACCTCCTATGGGGTGCCAAGTCCGACCTGAAGCTTACAAATCTGGTAAAATAAAATAAAATAAAATATAAAATAACGTTTATTATCTTTGAAATTTTTAGAAAATTATTTAGATTCGTCAAAAGTTGGTGTGACTCTACCGAGGGTTCCAAAATGCAACGAGACTGAGAAGAGTCCTCAAGAAACTCAGTTCGGCTTTTTTCCAAAATATTTCATCTTAAATCTAATACAGAGTTATTTAAAAAGGAGCAATTCGTGTTACAACCAGGCAGCCTTGTCATCTAAGAAATCATTAATACTATAATAAGCTTTATGGCACAATTTACGTTTTATTAGTTTTTTAAATTTATTAACAGATAAATTTGCTATTTCGGTTGTCAATGTATTGTACATTCGAATAAAGTTCCCCGCAAAAGAATTACTCACTTTATGAAGCCTAAATTTAGGAATAGCCAGTTTATCCTTATTTCTTAAGTTTAGATTATGATTATCACTATTTTTCACAAATTTACTTTTGTTCTTGTGGGTATACAATCAAATTTCATAAATATACTGTGAATACACTGTAAGGATGTTAATATGCTTAAACTTATCTCTTAATGACTCCCGAGACCCCATCCCATAGATAGTCCGGACCGTAAAATTTGTCTGGTGCAAGCGCGGGAATGTTCTTATACGGAAGAGAGATCAGGATAAAACATACATAATCCGCTCAGAAGAGGACATTAGGAAATGGGTGCAACAGAAGTAACGTCAAAGCGTGAGTCATTGCCCTGTTTTGTTTTTATTTATTTTTTTCTTTATTACGTCGCACAATAACGTATGCAACACCTACCTACCTATGTATAACGTCCTATGGCTAGTACAACTAATAATTTGTTCGAAGATAATTTTGTCATCTGGAACGATTTATTCATTTCATTTCAACGATTTCATTACCAAAAAATAACCACATAATAACAACTTTACATGTGAATATAAGGTCTATTATATTGAACTTCGCTCAGATTGAAAGTATTGTTGCTTCAAGCCCGCGGTTGGTTGATATTGTGGTATTGACAGAGGTCAACATTAGGGAAACCTGCTCGCCATTATTTGAATTATCTAATTATAATATGTACACTAATCTAAGAACAAATAGAAGAGGCGGGGGTGTGGTGGTCTATATTCATAAAAAAATTAAATTCACAAGGTCATCAACTTGTTCGTATTTTAGTGAAATTGTTATGGGTCGAATCGAATTAAACAATCAACAAATAACCATAATTAGTCTATATAGGCCACCAAATCTATCAATCACCACATTCGTAAGGGAAATTAGTAATTTGATTCAAAATAGGGCTGAAAAATGTAACTTGCTGATTGTCGGTGATATGAATATCGATATATTGAAATCTTGTAATATGACATCTGATTACATGAACACATTGTGTGGGTTAGGGTTAACGAGTTGTATTAATCAATATACGAGGGTTGAAAAGAAGGGTAACCGAATCATCAAGTCATGTATAGACCATATGTTCGTGCGGAGCAGCTCAGCGACAGCGACTACAATCTATTCCGCCGTAGTAAATGAGTCACCAGCTGATCATTACATAACTGCATGTACACTACCTGTCGAGCGGCAGCGTAGGTACGATGCAAGCGAGCGCGTTGTATATACCTACGACAGTGAACGAGTGCTGACTGAGCTGCGCCGGGCGGACTGGAGTGCGTGCCTTTCTTGTGATTCCGCTGGCGATATTTATGGCAAAATGTGTAGTGTTTTTTCAGATACGTATGAGCTATGTAAACAGCGCAAAGTTAGGTTAAATAAATACAAATCAAACGCCTGTAACTGGGTGAATAAAAGGGTGTTATCTATGTGTGAAAAACGTAACGAGTTGTTCAAACTATACAAAAAGGTACAGACAATAGAAAATAAGATAATCTATAATAAATATAGAAATAAAACGAATAAATATATTAATTATACAAAAAACAAATTTTACAATAGAGAAATCACAAAAAACTTTCATAACTCAAAAAAACTGTGGCAATTTATAAATGTGTTGTGTGGCAGGGTTGTTCACTCGGTTGATGAGACGATTCAGAAGTATTTCTCGCTATCTGATAGGGACGCTGCAAATATTTTCGCGAACGAATTTAAAAAGAATATAGATATCCTAGATGTACATTCGTGTGATAAAAAAGTATTGACCGGGTCAACAGGCACTGCTGGGATGGGGGTGGATGTGTCGATGAGATGACCAAAAATAACTGACGAGGAGACATGTAAAATATTAAACAGATTAAACATTAATAAAAGCCCAGGACTAGATGGAATTCGAGCAGTTGATATTAAAAATATAAAAAAAGAAATAACACCCGTAATTACTAACTTGATAAATAGTTGCATTGCCACATCCACTTACCCAGACAACCTAAAGGCGGGCGTAGTGCGCCCTATATATAAAAAAGGTAGGCACTATGACTGCAATAACTACCGTCCTATAACCATACTGTCTTGTGTCGACAAGGCAATTGAGAGGTACTTGGGAGATAAGCTCAGTCAGTTCTTGCAATCACACAACATAATTCATGGCAAACAATTTGGTTTTCAAAAGGGCCGAAGTACATCTCAATTGCTTTGTCAATTTACCAATGAGATTAACGAGCACTTGAATGAAAAACGTCACGTGCTCGTTATTTTCATTGATTTCAGCAGAGCTTTTGATATGCTCCAATATAATGTGCTGTATGAAGGGTTGGAGCGATCTGGCATACGGGGCCCATTGTTACAACTTTTCCAAAGTTATCATCTCAATAGGTACACGAAAGTTAAAGTAGGAAATACATACAGTAACAATATAAATACTAATAAAGGCACGGCCCAGGGTTCAATATTAGGTCCAAATGAATATATTGTATTTGTTAATGAAATGTGTAACCTGTTTGCACACGGCTCCGTGTACCAGTTTGCTGATGACACTCGTCTAGTCGTAGCTGACAGAAATGTAGAAACTGCTGAGCTTCAATTACAGGAAAATTTTAATAGGATGTGTCAATGGGCGCACGACGTTGGATTGGTGATTAACGCCCAAAAAACCAAATTAATGTGTATAGAATCGTCTCACAACACGAGCAGTTATACTCCAAGTATAGTGGCTCACGATCATGAATGTCTACATAACAACTTTTTATGTAAACCCAACAGTACATGTACCAAGCTAGATCAAGTAAATGAACATATGTACTTGGCCTAGTGATAGATAACCGATTTAACTGGGGGGCACATATAGAATATGTTTGTAAAAAGTTAACAGCATTGCTAAGTAAGATATATGTACTTAAGTATAAAATGCCATTTAAAACATTACGTCTATTGTATCTTGCATTGGCTGATTCCGTAATTAGCTATGCCGTGGAAAAAATATTTAAAATGCAAGTGAGATTGTTGAAAACGATTGTACCGCTTAACGTAAAAACTGAACATGGCGATAACTACAGTGAAATCTTCAGATACTGTGAAGTATTACCGATACAAGCCAAAATTAAAATGGCCGTTATGAAAGAAGAGGTTGCTAACATTAACCAACTGTGTGAGCGAACACGTAACAGTAACTTGAGACATCTGCCACACCTAAACAATACTGTATTCCAAGTTCCAATAATTTATATGGAACCAGAATATGTCGTTACATACTGCCTTGTATTTTGAATAACCTACCTGAAAGTATCATAAATAAATACGTTACCGAACAGCCCTACTTAAAATCCTTGCACAAATACCTACTGGAAAATATAGATATATAGACATAGAGATATTTTTGGGTGCAAAGGGGCTCTACCAACATCTTTAGGGCCCCAGCGACCTCACCTGCTAGTGGCGCACCTGCTGATAAACGGACGAGGCCCGTTAATTTACGGTACCTATGGAGCGGCTTCGGCCCCTACGTGGGTACCAGGTGGTACAACAGTGTTGGTCCGGGGGGGTACCACCGTGCAGCTGTGCTAAAGCCCCCCAAGTAACCCAGCCCAGGCTGGGTTGCGTTAGGGGTTCAGCAGCTGCACCGCCGGGCCCGGGGCGATGTATGGTGCAGCAGGCATGGGACCAGTGGGGGCGAAACGGAGTTTAGTGTGGGTGGTGTGGGTCGATTCGCCGGCCAGGGAGACCCTTAGCAACGGCGTTGCCGCGGCCGCCCGCAACACAGTCATGGGGCCCGCCTGGGGCCAACCACCCCAGGAGGCTGCCCCACATGTTGCGCATAATCCTGATGTGGGATCGCCGCTCCGGGTGGTAACTGGTGTGGGGTAGCGGTGGCCTTGCATCAGGGGGGTTTGGGAGCCCTTCCGTCCGGCGAGTCGGCTCCGACCTAACCACACGGTTCTAGACAAAGCTAGCCCCTGCGCTTTGTCACTTGCTGCTGCACCAAATGTCGCCCTGTCTTCACGCTTATTCTTCAAAATCTACAATGGCAGTGCAACAAAAAAGAAATAAACGTTACACAGCGGCCCTAGGAAACCCCACAACTTCACATTTCGAGGTGGAGTTCACTAACGTCCGTGGACTCCATACGAACCTCGATACCATCCACCACCACCTTGAGACGGCACGGCCCGCTGTGATGTTCCTCACGGAGACACAAATACGCCGCCCTGACGACACGTCTTACCTGTGTTACCCCGGCTATGTCATCGAGGAACAATTTCGAGACAAAGCCGGGGTGTGCGTGTTCGTTAGGGCGGATGTTTGCTGCCGCCGGTTGCGCTGCCTAGAGAACCCCTCCAATTACGTCCTTTGGCTGCACGTAGACCATGGCTCTATGAGCCAGATCTACGTGTGCGTCTACCGATCCCACACAGGTGATTCTGAGACACCTGACATTCTGAGCTCTCTCCCACGGTCTGACTCAGATGGTATGCGGGATCACCCGGATACCAGACAGGTCAGATCACGCGCCCGCTCTGCTGGATCTACTGCTGACGAGTCGCCCAGCCCAGTACAGTGTTTCGGTAGGAGCCCCACTGGGTAGTTCCGACCACTGTGTTGTTCACGCTGGCATGAAGGTGTCACCTCCTGCACGTCCTGTACAAACGTCACGACGACTATGGCACTACTCGTCAGTGGATTGGGACGGTCTACGCGATTATTATGCGTCCGTCCCCTGGATCCAGCGCTGCTTTGTAGGAAAGGCTCCTTCGGATAGTGCTTCTGCTATTGCTGGCGAGATCAGTTTAGGGATGGATTATTACATCCCTTTCACTGATGTCGCCAGTATCCGCAGAGCCCGTCCCTGGTTCGGGCGAGATTGTGCCAAAGCTGTTAGACAAAAATAGTCGGCATATCGCGCCTGGATCAGGGCCCGAGCTGTGCGCGACCCAAACGTGGGCCACCTCAAAGCAGCGTACAACCGGGCCACAAAGTCGAGTAAGAGGGCCTTTAAGAGAGCGGATGCCCAGCGCGGCTTGGTCAGGAGCTCACTTCCCATCCCACGGGCAGCCGTGGATTCTGGCAACTGGCCAAAGCCGTGCAATCTAACTTTTGTCAGCCCTCGCTGCCACCGCTGCGTTACCCAGATGGAACACTGGCTCACAAAGCCCAAGAGAAAGCGGATATGCTCGCAGACCTCTTTGCGGCTAATTACCGGGTCGACGACCGTGGCCTGCAGCCCCCCGCCATCGCCAACTGTGGCCACACAATGCCTGATATTGTTATAAGGCAATGTGATGTACGGACAGTGCTGCGGTCACTCGACACGCGGAAAGCCAGTGGCCCTGACGGCATTCCGGCGATGGTGCTACGAAAATGTGCAACTGAGTTGTCTCCAGTATTAACGCGTCTGTACCGCCTGTCATACTCTTCAGGGCTCGTGCCGGAGGTCTGGAAGGAGGCGAACGTACAACCGATCCCCAAGAAAGGGGATCGGTCCGATCCATGCAACTATCGACCCATAGCTGTCACCTCAGTCATTTGCAAGGTGCTTGAGCTCCTTATAAATAAGCAGCTCATGCAATTCCTAGAGGATCACTCGCTAATCAATGATCGACAATACGGCTTCAGGCCAAAGCGATCAACGGGTGATCTTCTGGCATTCGTAACGCATGTCTGGGGTGGGGCTATGGAAAGGCACGGCGAGTCCTTGGCTATTAGCCTGGACATCGCCAAAGCCTTCGATAGGGTCTGGCATGCTTCGCTCCTTTCCAAGCTTCCGGCATATGGTCTACCTCCTCAACTGTGCAGCTGGATTGCCAGCTTTTTAAACGAGCGCCGAGTGCGGGTCCTCGCTTCTTGCAAGTGAATGCCGGGGTACCGCAGGGGTCCGTACTATCACCAACTCTCTTTCTTCTGCATATCAATGATATGCTATCCCTCGGGAACATTCATTGCTATGCAGATGACAGCACACTGCACGGGAGTTACTCGGTTCGTCCGACGGCGGGGCGATCTGAGATTGAGGAGGAGAGACGACGACTCGTGGCTAATCTCGACCGTAACCTCGACAGTATCTCTCAATGGGGTACCGAGAACCTGGTCGAGTTCAATGCCCGCAAAACACAGGCGTGTGCATTTACTGCGAAGAAATCCCCTTTCCTTCCCCTACCCTCTCTTCAGAATGCATTATTACCAATGAAGGACAACCTTGATATCCTTGGCATAGACGTTCGTCGAGAGCTCAATAATAAAAACTACATCGAAATATGTATAGGGCTAGCTTCGCGGAAACTAGGAATACTGAATAAGGTAAAGAGATTCTTTACACCGGACCAGAGGTGTCTGTTGTACAAGACGCAGATTAGACCCTGCGTCGAATACTGCTCTCACCTCTGGGACGGCTCCGCGAAGTATGCTGGACGCTCTCGACGCTATGCAGCGACGGGCTATCCGTATTATAGATTGTCCGGAGGTAACGGGAAGCCTTGAGCCGCTAGTTCAGCGCCGAACAATAGCTTCCTTGGCCGCATTCTACCGTATTTACCACGGCGAGTGTTCTGAAGAGCTCTTCAATCTGATCCCACCCTCTTCCTTCCGATCCCGAACGACTCGTGCCGGGCAGAGATGCCACCCCCACACAGTGGATAGCATGTTCGCAAGAACCGAACGTTTTAAACGTTCGTTTCTCTGCCGAACGATAGTGGCCTGGAACGCCCTGCCTGTGCACGTGTTTCCTCCCACATATAATCCTGGGTTCTTTAAGCGGAGCGTGAAGAGGCACATCAGTAGGTCGTCAAGTTGAGGGCCACTCTCAATAGTAATGTGTGCTGTGAGAGTGGCCCACAATCGCTAGACGTCGTCACGACTTACCAGGCGGGCGGCGTCAATTTGGCGAACCAAATATAAAAAAAAAAAAAAAAAAAAAAATAGACCTAAATTACCTATAAACTAATCACTGTATTATTAGTGTATCCATTTACCTTCAATATTCATGTAAATTGTTTTTGTTATTGTTATAACTAGTGCCTATAAAGTATTGTTAAAATTCGGAACTCCCACTCGCACAAAAACCTTCGAGGTTTAAGCGAGTGCATATTAAGCATGCAGACTGTATTATTATAATGTTTTGGTCAATGAATAAAAAAATAAAAAAAAAAGTGTAAATCTAAATCCAAGTTTGTGGGTCCCAACCCTTATGCTTTTCCGCCTTCTTGAAAAAGGGTTGCAAATCGTTATCGCGCTCTATCGGGCAAACTATTCATCACATAAAAAATTTACGACAACATTTTTTAGCAAATTAAATTCTCTACAACTTTGTTCTATAACTTTTGTCGTAGAATTAAACATAACAAAGTTATTAAAAAAAAACAGATGAAAATTTTTGAACGAATTTCCTTTAAGGGGTTATATTTTTTTTTCTGATCATTTTACAGTAAAATTCACCGGAGTATTTTTGTAGAAAAGTTTTTGAGGAATAATTTCCAATATTAACATTTTAATATTTATTTATTTATTTATAAGAGTTTTACAGCGCTCCGAAATCAACAGTATACTCCAATCTCCAATACTCGTAAGTATTTACATAAAAATGAATGATCACACAGTTTTCTCTCATTCCCTTGATATCTAAAAAATAAAATAGCGTCCTCTGACTTTTGTACACCCAAATGTAACATTTCAATGGACTACATCTTTTTCTGTAGCAGCGCAAATTGCCATGTTTTTTTTTCGTAGGCTCTTACCATTGCCAATGATATCAATGACATTTTCTGCGATGTCTATGTTTATCGACAAACTCTTCCGATGTCATGCACGTAGGGCTGGTCTAAAGTTCTGTCGGTTTAAAAACAACGTTATTTTTAATTGTGCAAATGTACAAATAATTCGTATTTAAGTAGACCTGTACTAACTAAAACTATTCCAAGAAACTATTCTTAACTTTTCCTTCTATCTTCTTTGACTAGGTACTATTTTAATGAATCCTTCCTAATAACTGCAACAAAATCTTTAGATTTAGACGCTGTTGAAGGTTGATGACATTGTTATTATATAAGTAACCATTTTCCTGCATAATATCATGTGCGGCAGGGTAGCAGTACCTAAGACATAGAACAACTAAATTCTATATTCCTTAAACAAATTACACAATGGTACTGTTATTGAACGTGTCGAAGACAATGGATGTTACAAGGACCATTACGTTTTTGCAATACTTTGAATAATTGCGTTAATAATGTTAAACCGTAACTTTGCAAGGAGGCGGTGCTGCAGCTGCCTGTGTTAACTTTATTTTGAACTTTCGTGGGAAAAACTGCGTAAATTTTACTTTGTTTTAGCTATGAATAAGTTTATAAATACCTACTTCTTCTGTGATATGTATTCTTTTAACGCAAAATTAATTCACATTGTTAAGATACAGATTTATTTATTTGTCTATAAGCCGAAAAAATTCGTGAGCATGTAGTAAAAATATCCAAATAGTAAGTTCTCTGATTCTCAGATAAGATTCGACTACGTCCTCGCTGTCCGCCCTGGACCCCAACTTGACCACGGTAACGCAGTGGCAAGTTGCGTCGATATCGAGACTTGTGTGGCCGACATTGCGATTAATTGTGCTATCATGGATATGCCTGACGAGACCCCCGGTACTGACACTGCCCTTTCCCGGGCACTGAAAGTGGCGGACGGACGTAGCCTCCTCGTAGGGGGCTTCCTAAAGGCGCAGGTGCACCTCCTTCGTGCCCGGGAAACCAGATGTTTCCGGTGCATGGTGGTGGGGCACTTAGGAGTGCAGTGTACAGCGGAAATCACCGTGGGCGATCGGTGCTTCCGCTGCAGCCGGCCCGGTCACAAGGCAAGTGCCTGTGACGCCCCGCCTCGCTGCTTTAGATGCGAGGCGGAGGGCAAGACCGCGGATCACCGGGTCGGCAGCACAACCTGCGCCGCCTCGAGACCAAAACCTCGTCCGTCCGCTGAGAGCGGTGGGGGTGCCGCCCTTGCGCGGCCAGTTATTTCGCGGCGGGATGCGGTTATGGACGTCAATTAAAGTCTGACGCCCGTATCCGTATCCTGCAAGTGAATTTGAACCACTGCCGTGCTGCTCAGGATCTTCTGTACCAGAGCATCCGGCAGTGGTCCATAAACTTGGCCGTGGATGCCGAGCCGTACTACGTCCACCCGGGAAGCCCGGTGGACGAGGACGGCTCGGCCTGTTGTATCTTTGGGGGGTCCGCCGCAGACAACTCGCGCCTTGCGATCATTGCAAGGGGCCGCGGGTGTGTTGCGGCGGATTATGATGGGTTGGCAGTCGTGGCCACCTACATCTCGCCGAACATTGACGAGTCTCAGTTTGAGCTATGGCTCACTGAGCTCGACGTCGTCTTCGCTGCGTGCCGTCCTCGCCCTGTCCTGCTCCTGGGAGACTTCAACGCCTGGAGTGAGGCGTGGGGCTCCCGGGAAACCAGGGACAAGGGGAGGCTTCTTGAGGACTGGACCAGAACACGTGGTCTGGAGGTCCTCAACCGGAGGAATGTCGCCACCTATTGGCGGCGGGGGGAATCGATCGTGGACGTAACGTTCACATCCCCTGACCTCGCCCGCCGTATTATAGGCTGGCGCGTGGAGGAGGGTGAGGACACGCACTCGGATCATCGGTACATCCGGTTCGATGTCGTCCCCCCACCTGACCTCCCACAGCCGGTGGCAAATCCCCCGGATCCGCGTTGGGCACTTCACCATCTGGATCGGGAGGCTCTCCTGGAGGCATCCATCGTGCAGGCCTGGATTCCGGCGCCGGACCGGCCTGCCGATGTGGATGCCGAGGCGGAGTGGTTCAGAAGAGCCATGTCGCAAATCTGTGATGCGGCGATGCCTAGGGTTACACCCAGACCGGCCAGGAAGCAGGTGTACTGGTGGTCGCCGGAGATTGCAGAGCTGCGCGCAGCATGCATCTCCGCCCGCCACCGGTACACCAGGTTTCGCCGGAGGCGTCGCCGCCCAGACGACGCGGCAGCCCGAGAGGCGGAGCTTTTTCAGGCATACAGGGAGGCTAAAGGTAATCTCCAGGAGACGATAAAGCGGGCCAAGACGGGCCCGCGAGGAGCTCCTGGAGACCCTGCAGCAGAACCCATGGGGGCGCCCGTACCTACAGGTCAGGGAGAAACTCCGACCTAGGGCGCCCCCACTGACCCAGAGTCTCCAGCCACAGCAGCTGGAGCGGGTCATGGGCTCCCTGTTTCCGACGAGCGCGGAGGAGCACGTCCCTCCGCGCATGGCTCCGTCTCTGCCCGACGCGGATAGCACCAGCGAAGACGACGTACCCGAAGTCAGGGTGGGGGAGCTAGGTGCGGCAGTACTCCGGCTTAAACGCCGGAAAATCACTGCCCCCGGACCCGACGGCATTCCTGGCCGTGCATGGGTCCTGGCCCTCGAAGAACTCGGGCCTCGACTGATGGGGCTCTTTAGCGCATGTGTATCACGAAACGCCTCTCTACCTCCGTCGTATTGTCGGGGCCTATCTCTCGGAGAGGGCCATAGCTTTCCCCAGCTGGCTCGGGCCAGCTCGGCGAGATATGTCGTGCGGTGTTCCGCAGGGGTCGGTCCTGGGGCCGCTTCTGTGGAACATCGGCTACGACTGGGTGCTGCGGGGTGCGTTGCCTAGGGGTGTCGGCGTAACGTGCTACGCCAACGATACCCTCGTCACGGCGCGGGGTGCAACGTACCAGGAGGCAGCACTCAAGGTCACGACGGGTGTTGCTCGAGTCGTGGGTCGGATACGGCAGCTGGGACTGGAGGTGGCCTTGCACAAGTCCGAGGTTCTGTGTTTTCACAGACCTCGGAACGGTCCACCAGAAGGTTCCAGCATAAATGTGGGAGGCGTTAGCATCGGCATCAAGCCCTCGATGAAGTACCTAGGGATCGTACTTGATAGCCGATGGAACTTCGGATCATATTTCCGAAGTTTGGTCCCCAAGGTGACGCAGGCATCGGTCGCGCTTTCGCGACTGATGCCCAACCTAAAGGGACCCAACGCCTCCTGCAGGAGACTGTACCTGGGGATCGTGCGGAGTATGGCCCTATACGGGGCTCCCGTATGGGCGGATAGGTTGGCGGTCAAGGGGAACGTGACTCTGTTAAACAGACCACTTCGAACCTTGGCCGTCAGAACCGTACGGGGGTACCGCACGATCTCCGGAGAGGCTGCATGTCTCCTAGCCGGGACCCCTCCATGGGATCTGGAAGCGAGAGCCCATGGAGGGCATCCTTGCTCCAATGGCGCAAGGAGGCGCTGGAGCGGGACCACAGGCCTGCGTCTCGAGAAATCGGGGACCAGCGGTCCCAACTCCGCCAGGATCTCATGGAGTCATAGAGGGTGCGACTTGTGCAACCCAAGGGGGGTGCCATCTTCATCGCGGCGGTGAGACCGATCATGGACGATTGGCTGCAGAGGCAGCATGGTGACCTCACGTACCGTGCGACGCAGATCGTTGCCGGGCATGGATGCTTCGGTAGCTATCTGTTTCGCATGCATCGTGAGGTCACACCCCGGTGTCAACACTGCGAGGTTTCCGACGACGACACCGCACTCCACACGTTGATGGAGTGCTCAGCGTGGGCGAGTCAGCGCCGGGACCTCGTAGTGGGTCTGGGCGTGGATACCCTCTCGCTGGGGACCATGCTTCAAGCCATGGTATCCAGCGGGAGTAGGTGGAACGCGGCCGTGTCCTTCTGCGAGCAAGTCATGCTCGCGAAGGAGGCGGCCGGGAGGGAGAGGGAGCGTACCCTCCCCGCCGAGTTCCGTAGTCGGCGGCCAGGCCGCCCCAGACTACGCGACTACGTCCAAGACTATCGTCCTCCATGATCGGGGCCTGAGGACGGCGGGATCGCCAGCCACCGTCCTTACAGAAGCAGGCTAGAAGGGTTGCGTGCTGCGGAGCCTTTGCCCCATAGCACGCAACCAGATTCACTCACTGACGCGGGATAAGACCCGACCACAGAGGTGGTCAAAGTCCGCCGGGCGCCACTGGACATATCCTCTGCTAGTAACCAGATACGCCCGGCAACGGACGTTAGAGCGGCCGCGGCCTTGGGCCGTGGAATTGTCTTCAGAGAAAAGGAACCCCCCTTGATAATGACATGAAAGCATTAAAGTTTTTTGAATCATTGTGTAAATGGCATGTTGGTCTAGTGGTTATGACCGATGCTTTGTGGACACGGCAACCGGGGTTCAAATCCTCGGACACAAGTTCTTTTTTTATTCATATAATTATTTTTTTATTTTCTTAAGAGTCCGTATGCAGAATCGAAACGGGCGGAATTAGGTATTTGCACATTTTGTGCGTGAGTCCGGAGTTACCGATGGTGGTCAGCCAGTAGGTACGGCGATTACATGGTTTTGATCTTTTTTTTTTCATTTTATAATAATAGTGTCTTGTGTGGGGGAGGTGAAAAGAGGGCTAGGAGGGGGGGTGTTTCTTTTCTCTCCTTAAATTCAAGAAAAGACCCTCTATACTCGTATGATCCCGTAATCAAAACTCCTCTACCTTTCCTCTGTCGTTGCACTCTCAAAGGGGGGGCGAGGGCTATTTTTTTTTCCTAATCAAAATCATTTGACCTCCTCTATACAAAGGGGCTCTACCAACATATTTAGGGCCCCAGCGAACTCATCTGCTAGTGGCGCACCTGCTGATCAACGGACGAGGCTCGTTAATTTGCGGTACCTATGAAGTGGCTTCGGTCCCTACGTGGGTACCGGGTGTTGGTCCGGGGGGTGCCACCGTGCAACTGTGCTAAAGCCCCACAAGTAACCCAGCCCAGGCTGGTTGCGTAAGGAGTTCAACAGCTGCACCGCCGGGCCCGGGGCCATGTATGGTGCAGCAGGCATGGAACCAGTGGGGGCAAAGCGGAGTCTAGTGTGGGTGGTGTGGGTCGATTCGCTGGCCAGGGAGACCCTTAGCAACGGCGTTGCCGCGGCCGCCCGCAACACAGTCATGGGGCCCGCCTGGGACCAACCACACCAGGAGGCTGCCCCACATGTTCTCGCGCATAATCCTGATGTGGGATCGCCGCTCCGGGTGGTAACCGGTGTGGGATAGCGGCGGCCTTGCACCAGGGGGGTTTGGTAGCCCTTCCGTCCGGCGGGTCGGCTCCAACCTAACCACAGGGTTCCAGACGAAGTTAGCCCCTGCGCTTTGTCACTTATTACTGCTGCACCAAATGTCGCCCTGTCTTCACGCTTCTTCTTCAAATTTATAATGGCAGTGCAACAGAAATAAGTAAACGTTCCACAGCGGCCCCAGGAAACCCCACAGCTTCACTTTTCGAGGTGGAGTTCACCAACATCCGTGGACTCCATGCGAACCTCGATGCCGTCCACCATACCTTGAGACGGCTCGGCCCGCTGTGACGTTCCTCACGGAGACACAAATACGCCGCCCTGACAACACGCCTTACCTGTGTTGCCCCGGTTATGTATATATGTATCGAGGAACAATACCGGGGCGCCGCAGGGGTCCGTGCTGTCACCAACTCTTCCTTCTGCAAATCAATGATATGCTATCCCTCGGGAACATTCATTGTTATGCAGATGACAGCACATTGCAGGCGTGTGCATTTACAGCGAAGAAATCCCCTTTCCTTCCCCTACCCTCTCATCAGAATGCATTATTACCAATGAAGGGCAACCTTGAGATCCTTGACATAGACGTTCGTCAAGAGCTCAATAATAAAAACTACATCGAAAGATGTATAGGGATAGCTTCGTGGAAACTAGGAATACTGAATAAGGTAAAGCGATTCTTTACACTGCATCAGAGGTGTCTGCTGTACAAGACGCAGATTGGACCCTGCGTCGAATACTGCTCTCACTTCCGGGACGGCTCCGCGAAGTATTTGCTGGACGCTCTCGACGCTATGCAGCGTCGAGCTATCCGTATTATAGATTGTCCGGAGGTAACGGGAAGCTTTGAGCCGCTAGTTCAGCGCCGAACAATAGCTTCCTTGGCCGCATTCTACCGTATTTACCACGGCGAGCATTCTGAAGAGCTCTTCAATCTGATCCCATCTTCCTTCCGATCCCGAACAACGCGTGCCGGGCAGAGATGCCACTCCCACACAGTAGGTACATGTTCGCGAGAACCGAACGTTTTAAACGTTCGTTTCTGTGCCGAACGATACTGGCCTGGAACGCCCTGCCTGTGCACGTGTTTCCTCCCACATATAATCCTGGGTTCAGTAGGTCGTCAAGTTGAGGGCCACTCTCTATAGTATAGTGTGCTGTGAGTGACCCACAATCGCTTGACGTCGTCACGACTTGCTACCAGGCGGGAGGCGTCAAATTGGCGAACCCAATACAAAAAAATAAAATAAAAAACTACCTCTATAAAATTATTGCTCATTTTGACTCTACTCGGGAGCCCCCCTTGGGGGACTGGAGGGTAAATCTCAAAAACTCGGAATTTTCCCTAGGTCCCCGAACCCCCTTTACATTTCTGCAAAAAAAACATAGGTACCTTCCCCTCCACCATCAAGGAGAACAATAAAATTGTGTCAGTGAGTGAGTGAGTAATCCAGCTTTATAAAATATAACAGCTTTTTTTAACAAAAACAATGATAAATACATTCTACATAATCACTTGTTGTATTTAAAAAGAAGCCTAATCATCACAAAATAATAACTAATATTACCAAAGTATCAAAATCTCACGCCACACTATATTCGTCTGTAGACGGCGTCGAATTTTGGCGCGCAGAGCGACACGTCCTCTCCCTGTAAGCGCTTGGCGCGGACTGCTTACTTGAGGCATGCGTCGAGTTTTATAAAGCGAAATTTAGGTGTTTTTAAAAGATTATTTACAGCCTATTTTTTATTATTTAGCTTCCTTTTTTTTTGGAAATGGATTGATTTTGAACCAAGGTTTATTTATGTTGTTTTAATTTTATGAACGAGAGTTTTATGTAGCCGAAATAAGAACCAATTCATTGCCCATTTTCTCTAAAATTTGACTAACTTAAATATTTGTTTACTCAATTTTTTTTTATGAAAGTGATAAAAAGTAATCCATACATTTGATAGATGACTTTTACAAGAATACACTGTATTTTTGTAATACTTTTTAGACGTCAAAACGATTAGTGAATTTGTGATATTCTAGACCTCTTCCAGCAAAAGATACGAAAAACTACCGATTGTTTGAGGTCGATTAATCAAAATTTAATGACAAAAATAAGAAAGTAGCTCACTTATTAGATCATTATTGAAATGATATTTCATGTTGTGCATTAAAACTTATAAAAATACAGTATTTTCAGTGTACAAACACGTCTGTAAAATCAGCGAAAACGGTAAAATTTAATAGGAGGACTCTTAAGCACTTTTTGTTAATTAATATTTAAGGAATCAAATTTTATAGTAGGTATGAGGTTTGTAAGAAAAGATAGGCTTATTGCATAAACAATATTAATTTATTTCTCGAATTACATTTCTAGGTTTTTTTCTTTGCTCTTTCCATTCCTGGTTGAATGTACAGTTTTTCTATCTGAGTTAAATTGAGGTTACTTATTTTTAAATTTTACCTGACCTAAATTTATTGACAAAATCCAATACCCTAAGTGAAGTATAAAATGTTTACTTAATATTAGATAATTCTAGAAACATAACTACAATATTTATTTACTTATTTATTTAAAGTTGCAAACATTAATTTTTTACACTCTGTATAATCTTTGAATATAAAATAATGGTTGACAAATGAAATGTTATTTGTTCCTGTGAATCACAAAGAAAGAACCAACATGCTAAACTATAACAGTATAGCAATATACATCTTCCTCTTTGATCACATGTTCTGATAGTAGTAGGTAACCCTTTTAACACAACATTAGAAAAATATGTGAGGTCAGATGGTGCATCGTTAACACATTAGAAGATTACTAAACTTGTAAACAAAAACTTGTAATGAGATTAGGTATTAATAATATAATATTATTATTATGAATGTTAGGACACTTTATACACAGCGTCATCTAGCCTAAAATAAGCACCTTAATGTGATATGGATACTAGACAACGGATATAATACTTATTTTTAATATTTTTTTTAGATTAATTACACCCAGACACATAACAAATAATTGTGTTCAGCACACAAAGATTTGTCCTGGGTAAGAATCGATAAACTGCATTAATAACGGAGAGGATGGCACTCACTGTCTATCACTTCTTGAAGACGACTTTTCATCTCCGACACCATATTAAAACATGCGGCACTATTTCGCATTAGTTCCCAAGTTCTGTTTACCTCTTCATCCAATTTTTTTTTTACTTTATTTCACTTGAGTCCCAGTTTAAAACCATCTGACCCCATAAGTTTTCTATAGGGTTAAGATCCGGGTTTTTAGCCGGCCACTCAAACACCGTTATATCTTCTTGTGCATTTAGCCAGTCTTGCACAATTCGGGACCGATGCACTGAAGAGTTATCCTGAACCAGGTAAATTTGTCCTTCTGGATATGCGACCCGCACTGAAGGCAGCATTACGTCATTCAACACTTCAAGGTATCGCTCACTGTTCATGCGGCCACCTATTTCCACTAGCTCGCCTGGGCCCATTGAAGACATCCATCCCCAGTAACCTAAAATAATAAACCTTTTCAAATCTGTTGCAGTATGTAAATCAATGTCAGCAGCAATAATAATTAGAAATATATAATATATATATATATATATATATATTAAAGAATATAATCATTTACTTACCTAATGTTAACCGCCCGCTTGTTCTCAAGTCTAATACGTTTTTAGGGTTGAACCGTTGACCACTTCTTCTCCATAAAATTTTTCGGCCATCCCTATCTGACTTGAAGCATTTTTCGTCAGTAAATATAACAATTTCGTTTTCCCAGTCGAAATTTAAATAACGAGTAGCAAAATTTACTCGGTTGGTGCGATGATCGTCAGTAAGTTGAATCTTTCTGGCTGGCTTATAATTATGGATATTCGCAGCGTGTAGATGTCGTCGAACAGTACTCAGCGCCACTCCAAAAGTTTCAGCACTTGAGCGCGTAGTTTTTAAGGGTGCCTCTGATTCACGAGTGTAAGCAACTGGGCGAGGTCCTTGGCGTTCACATTTTATATCACCCGTCGCTTGATACCTTCGAATCCATCTACGCACTGTATTCCTCTGTAATGAAAATGATAATAAATAAAAGAAATTCCAAAAAACTAACTTGTAAATGAAAATGTAACATGATTAAGCAATAAATAGGTAGATAATATATTTTTATCGTAACTCTTACCGTTATGCCCATATCTCGTGCTATTTTCTTTATGCTTTGTTCTTGCTCCCAGAGAACAATAATTTTAGCTTTCAAAAATGTTGTTAATCGAACCATACTTTCAATTTACTCAAAAAACTGATCAAAAACTTAATAAATTGAATAATATTACGAGGAGGATTAACACCAATGCAAATTACCACGAATTATAAAGTTACCTTCAATCACAGTTTAGTAAATAAGGCAAAGAAGTATTCTAATTGCAACCTTATCGCGCTGTCACAGATATTATAATACTATAGCCGCAGCTCATACAGCAGATAAGTTTTTGAAGTAAAACATGGAGGTAGTGCAACAAGCTGTATCAAGCGTAATCTATTGAACTAAACGAGAAATCTATACTAATTTCAACCTTATCTTTTAGTCTATTGAGCAGTTATTATTATCACATATGGTGGAAGTTGAAATTTAAACCTTAAGGTCTAGAAAATTACACCGTAATCAACTTTGTTCGATAAAAGGAGTAATGCTATTCATATTTTCGCCATTATTATCAAGTGAACCGATAGCCTAGTGGTATAAGGCACGGCCTAGGTGATCGGCTGGCGCTGGAGATGCGAGTTCGTATCCTCAAACAGCACATAAATTAATGTGGTATTTTTTTGTGAGTAAATTGTATCTTGGCATACAATTGAGCCGAAAGACGAAAAATATCAGAAAATTACAAATTAATATGAACATGCAAAAAAAAGGCAGATGAAGCTGCACGCTAAGCGAACGATCGCATCACGTGACGTCATTCGTGAGTCATGTGACGCGGCGATATTCAGTATATTAAGTAAACATTTTATACTTCACTTAGGGTATAGTATTTTGTCAATAAATTTAGGTCAGGTAAAATTTAAAAATAAGTAACCCCAATTTAACTCAGATAGAAAAACTGTATACTCAACCAGGAATGGAAAGAGGAAAGAAAAAAACGTAGAAATGTAATTCGAGAAATAAATTAATATTGTTTATGCAATAAGCCTATATTTTCTTACAAACCTCATACCTACTATAAAATTGGATTCCTTAAATATTAATTAACAAAAAGTGCTTAAGAAAATTAAAAAAATATAATATGAATAAAAAAGAACTTGTGTCCGAGGATTTGAACCTCGGTTGCCGTGTCCACAAAGCAGCGGTCATAACCACTAGACCAACATGCCATATACACAATGATCAAGGGGGTTCCTTTTCTCTGAAACTGACTGTACCTAGAGCTTCCTACATATTTTGTTAGATGGCGTTGTAATGTCTGTCTAATAGACACGTATTTGCGGTGACAAATGCAGTGTCTTTAAAAGGGTTCTCAATGGAATAGTAATTCAAGATATTCACATTGTTGGGGACAAAGTAGGTTCAGCGTTATGTCGACAACAGATAGTATAGTCGAACCTACCTTCTTACCCAACAATGTACAATTAAGTACTACATCAGAACCAAAAAAATGGTACACAAAAAATTATTAGGCACTAACCTTTACAACGTGTATTTGGAATCGTACCTACAGAGTAAAATACAATTTTTGTTTACCACACAATCGATCCGATAAGAATGCGCAGGCGCACCTCATTAATGCAATTCGAACGCAAACAGCCAGTACAATTTGACCCAAAAAAGAAATAGCTTTTTTATAGGAAGACAATGGTACAGTCCGTTTGCACGGTACCTTTTGTAAAACATTTCTTTGAATACAACGGACCCTTTAAAATATGACCTACACTATCTCACTCCAACCTCGTTGACCTCGTATCCTCCATCTCATATCACGTATCTTAAGAAAAACCCCGTTACTTTTACCCGTGCAAAAAGGTTCTATCTGCGGAGTTTAACGAGAACACTGAGCACGGACTGACGTCTCTTTCTAACTAAGTGTTAAGTTGTATTTGTGATAAAAAGATAGAAATAAAGCTAATCCGGTACTGGAGACCGGTGGTGCAAGTTTTTGACAGTACGTATCGTATCAAAGTTATATACAGAAGTTGTGTCCGTCTTGTGTTTCTTGCTTCCTTGGTGTTGTGTTAAATATTTATTAATAAAAATATGTAATGTTATGTGATTTGTGGAGTGTTAAGTGATTATTTGGATAATATCTCATCGAGGTAATGTTGTACTAGTGTTAGTGAATATTGTAAATATGTTTTTGTGAACTTTCTTTGCATAACTCGTCGGTTAGTCATCAAGGTCAGAATATATTTCGAGAGGTGTGACCTTTTGGTATATTAAAATTAAATTCTGATTTTAATGTGTATAAAAAATAATATTATTGTCTACTATATTTTAGGAGACAGTACATTAGTTTCTTGAATATTATTCAAATTTTACGATAAATCTACCCAAATTCTGGATATAGGTAACTGGCATTTAAGTACTTTAACATATAACATACAGGTATAAAGGGAACCAATCAAGATGCGTGGGTTTAGGTTGACACTTGCAACAGGAAGCACCTGATGACTTTCATCACTTATTGTGGAGGAGTAACAAATAGCCGAAATGAGACTTTTACCTACATCCCCAGAGCCAAACATTGTATGAATATTGACTCTTTGAAGATGAACCTCCTTACGGTTTACAAACAAAGGTTCATACTATTACGACTTCTTCCCCGAAGGGGTATACATAAAATAGGTAACATTGTTGATCCCACGTAGGTAATTAAGCGAGTCTAGTTTCGCTTATCGGGAACCTTTAAGTTGTTCTGAGCCTTGTTCGTTGATCGGCAGTTGCACCACTTGCAGTAGTTGCTGGTGAAGTTGACTTGGATCTCGGTGGACCCCATTACAATCTTATGAGATCCTAGTATTAATAAACAGAAACGTAAGTCTTATTCATAAAGCGTGTCTCTAAATCAATTCTAAACGGTTTATAAATTCTACAAGTGTGCCAATGACGCGGACTAGCTTCACATTCCGGTATTATTTCCATTTGGATACTTATTTGCTGTAGTCACTTGCCTGTTTGCTTGAGCCTATTGAACTATCAGTATAACTATAGCTGCAGGCCTTAGTCAACGTCGACGACCATCGACCAATCGATGTCGTCAAAAATGTGTTAGATTGGTCGTGATTTAAATTTTATGCTATTATTATTGGTTGAAAGTGTGAATCTACATTAAAGACCAACACACATTAGGAACTGCTATTTCAGCAAGAGCTCTGTCTATAATAATTACACCAATAATTTCGTCCCCCACCACACTTGGTATCAAATTGTGATAGGTAATGAATATGTTCTCAATTCACTGTGTAGTCATAGAGATAGATAGATCAAATTCCCACACTACAAATGCATGTACCGTAACCATTTATAATATTTATGTACATCGCCCTACCCTAAGGTTGCCTGGCCGAAAATTTCTAGTTCGCCTTTGTTCTGGTTTTTAAAATGGACATAATTATAATTATCATATCAACATATCATAGGTCATCCTTATCTAGACGTGTTGCACCTGCTGATGAACGGACTTGATCTATAGTGCCCAAAAGAGGTAATAGGTTAGCTACCTATTACATGGAGAGTACTACAAAGTGGATGGCGAAATTTGGTTATATTAAACGCATCTGTCTTCCCCTTTCGCAATAACAACGACATTTTGCATTGTGTGTCTTTGAAAATAAGTATGTAATAAGTTCTTTACCTGTCTTATAAGAAATCAACACATATGATTCTCAAAAACCATCATTTTTCTGGCCAATTTTCGTGGGCCCCAAGTTCATGTATAGTATAGTATTGTACTGACAGACCAGGATCTAATCTTACGTTGCTATTTGGACTTTTGGACAGCAGATTACAGGTAAGCAAGTATCGAAATATCAGTATCAGGAACATCAGAATATTTTAAATCTTTTTGAATTTTACCTATCAGTCATGAAATGCGAAAATATTAATATTAAAATCACAACGGTATTCTACAAAAACAACTCAAGGAAGTATTATTAAAATTTGGTAACAGCTATAACTCCCAGTAAAGTGACATAAAAACTAGAATTACCGTTATGGACGCGTTCAAGACATTAGTTTATCTGAGTCATACTTAATAACACATATTTCCTTCTCGAGATATTACTTCACAGAGCTTCTAAGGATTCTTTTTCTATAAATAACCTACGTAGTTATTATTTTACGAACTATCAAAAGGACTTTTTGTCTTTGTTAAGGATTGTCATAAAATTTAAGGTTTTCACCGATAGGTACCATTGATTTAAGACTTAAATCAATCACAACATAAATCGGTGCCAACCGGAGATGTCGTTTTACGACGTCTATATTAATGCCAGTTAGGTAAATAGGTATCTTGTGCTAATGAGCCTATTGCCCCCAACTGGCAAGTTATGTTTTTGCCAGAGCCTCATCCAACCGCCTTTAGAAATCATTCGTGGGACATACCTATCAGTACTGTTACAATCAAAACTGTAATAAAATACAAAGCAACATCCTGCTGTTGTTGTTACCTACCAAGTGGTATTGAAGGAGAGTAAACAATTATTATGGCAGTTTCTCACGGCCGCCGTGTATAGTTCACTGACACGAGGTCACCATCACCATTATAAACAATAGTAGGTATAATGCGTTTGTTGTATATTGAAAGATTCAAGTTATCAACAACTATTTTAGCCACACTTGAGTTTTGAAGCGCTGAACATCAAATACTATGAATTCTGTGGAGGCTAGATGTAGGTATACGATATAACTGACTATAGAATCACCACCGAAACTAAGGTGCAACAAATTTTCTGTCAGTTTCTGTCAGTCCTTCTTTGGGTGTCTCTGAAAGGACGAAATGTAATAAGTATCTACCTTTAATATTGGAATAACTGATAGGGTATATAAGCTACCCATAGCTTAAATAAATTGTTACGCACACAGCTTATTATTTTGATTTTTTTTACAAGAAAGAAAATTAACAATAGAAGAAAATCCTATTTACACTTACTAAAACTATACTATACACACTAAAATCTACACTGGCATCAAAAAACTCCGCCTCGTCGCCGCCGTCTGGTAATGTTCCCAGACGGCTGGCTGAACGTTGTATGGCAATGCTTATTCTCACGTTGTATGGCAATGCTTATTCTTTGAGCTAAAAAGTAACCAGCCTTATACAAAGATACCAAAGTTTGGGTATGTCATCTGCATAGTATTGCAGCCACATTACACATGAGCTAGTTACAATACAATTATACAAACAGTAACATCAAATTGGCCCATAGTAGTCGTGTGAAATCTAAAGCAAACATCGTACAAGACAATAACCCCAAGACACATCAGTTTCCCAACGATGACTTCAAGTGTACTCCATGTAGATCTCTATCGATTGCAAAACGTTCAACACAACGTGCGAAGATAAAAATATTGCCACCCGAAGCAGCGACAGAGGCAGTTCGTGACGTGACCAAAGTGCATTGTCAGCTGAACACGGAATGTTTACGTAATATTTTTGCTGTTCTGTGATTTTGTATTACTTACTATTTTTTGTTATGGTGTTACCTAAACGAAACCCATGTACTTAGGTCTAGAAGAGATGAATAACAATCATGCATTGGAAACATCCTCATTTGGTTAAGATTTAAGTATGTAGGTATCAGGTAATGCCGGGCGCCCCTGGAAAAATCTTCTGGTGTGTACCAGAGACGCCCGCCGCAATGAACATGGGAGCAGCCGCGGTCTCGCAGAAAAGGTATCAGATAATTACCTACTATCGGCTTAAGCTCGCATCCGACACTATTAGTGCTATCAGCACATAATGAGTAAGTGCAAAAAGAGGTATTAAATCTAATTACCTACTATTCTCTATATAAACTATGTGGCGCCCAGTAGAGCGTAACCAGATTCACCTAGTGCCTACTACACTTCCGCGTGAACTAGAGAATTCAATTACGATAACGTGATACCTACTGAATGAACCCATATTTTAATAGGACCTACTTTTACTTGTGAGGATTGTCCGTTTTTACTCATCACGCTAAAGTCATTTCTCAGACCTCTCACGGGCAAACATGATTCCCTGCTAACGAACAAACTAAAAAATTTGTTGGTTGTTTGGGCATTTTATCGTTCATTGATACGAGTAATAAGGGTATGTCAAAAAACCACCAAAGCTCGTGTCGGGCCACGCATAGAATAGGGTTCCGTAGTAACCCATATAAGTAAGCCTCTTTAACTCCTGATCTGACAAAGTTATCTGATCCGTTATAATTTTTTTTAAAGTTCCTCTCATGGTTTACTATCAAGAATATTTTAGATGTTTTGACCCAGCCGTAAGTAGAGCTTCTAGAAATAATATACCACAGAGTTAAGTCGGATTAAAATTATTACCGTGATAGTTTAACACTAGTAGGTATAACTTCAAGTTTGGTCGAATCCGGCTAAACTTAGAGATAATTTACTGTGAAAGTTTCAAAATTAGAATGGTTCATCTGCTCATCCTTTCTAGGATAAATGGCTTAACTTTACGCATGAAGAGTAATGACGTGGACAAAACAGTTCTGCATATAGATTTCCAAATATTTCACACTTTTACTTAAGTTGGAAACGGACATTGCAAAATTTCATTCATAATATACATAAATATTATATTCACGCTTATTATCCCCCGAGCGTGTAGGCAGAGGTACATGTAGGCTGAATTCCCCACTCTTTAGGGGAGGCATTTGCCCAGCAGTGGGCATCATTTGGGCGGAGATGATTCAAAGATGTTAAAATGTTGCTGAAGAATTCTTTAAAATTGTGTATTTTTCAAATTTCACCCACGTCCTTAACATTATTTATGATAATTGTTAATATGAATGAAAATATTTATTTTAAACACGGACACATTTAAAATTATTCCCCTGCAATATTTATAAAACAGAGCAACGGACGTTGTCTATTTTAATAACAAATCCAATGCCTTCCGGATCAGACAACAAACGACGTGTCAGAAATATTAACAACATTAATTTAATTCGGGTAGATTAATACAGAGATCCAGCCTTATAAGGTGGTAGTGGGCAGGGCACACGGACTGATGGTCAATGGGGTCAAGAAGTCCTCGAGTGGCGACTGCGTACTGAAAGGCGCAGCGTATGTAGGCCTGCAGCATGGTGGACCGACGACCTAAAGTTCGCTGAAATCCTCTGGATACGGACAGCACAGAATCAAAACTCTGTGGCGATGTCTAGCAGTAGGCGTCAACTGGCTGATATGTTAAGAGATCCAGTAAAATCTTAGGGTCGTCGTCCTCGACTGGCCGACGTCACCAGCAAGTGATCCCGCGTGCTGAATAGACGAGGCTCTGGCAATCAACAAAGTTCCAGACTAAACGAGACCCAGCGGGACTCAACTAAAGGCGCTTTTCCTGACATGCGTATTACCACAGATTACTAAATAGTTATGGTATTACTACCCGCGTTCGGATCTGACTCGCATGTGCGTCAATTTCAATGTTAAATAACCTCAACCAACGTCGTTACCAAAGCAATCCACGTGTGTGTGGCCTGAGGGACTCATGTCCCTCGCACGCATGTTATTATTGTTTGAAATTTGACATCAAAAAACGCATGTTGGGAAAAGCGACCTAATTGGCGAAGTGTGAGTTTTTTTGGAGGAATAGGCACACTGCGTATAATTTATTTTTTGTATTGACCAGGTTACCGTCCACACTCATTGGGAGATCAGCAATACAATGCGACGAGCCCTTGCCCTAGTCCTACTTCCACTAGAACGAGGTTAACCCGAAACTTTTGGTCGCATTGTACGTTTTATAGAGTCTGGAGAGCTTTATATTTTCTTTCTCACACACATAAAGTCTTGTATTCACGAAGAGGTAGACAGAGACATTCTTGACGCCCACATTTCTCCAGTCATTTTAGTCCCTTTTGGGGGCGAGCTTATTGTCATTTCTGCCGGGTACTTTACCTTCTTGTACAGAATCGAATATACGTGTAGAGTAGAAAGTGTATAGAAAAAGAGCGTTGTAAATGCCTTATCTAGTGAACAATGACCATTGAACAACAGTTTGTAACAGAAACTCATTTAGTAGCTCAACGTCTTGCACAATCTGAACTATTTTGTGAAAACGGTGGAACACATAGATTAGATGATATAATTGCCGTAGGAAAGAAGTATTATTCATTTAGTTTAGAGGATCTTATACAGAAAACAGTGGACTGGGATACAGATAAAATAATACTATTGCCAAACAAAATATATCTAGTACTATCTATATTTTGTGCCCATACTAGTTATAGTTATACATACTATTCCCTATTCTGTGCCCATACTAAGCAATGGAACAGACGGCTAATTCTTTAGCGACTGTAATTTATTTTAAACTTCTACTAGATTTGAATTATAGTTTTAGTGTTTATTATCGGTCTTTCGACACCGCGTACATACATAAGGGACCTTATTAGGGTGTAATTAGATGATTAAATGTTCCATGAGTATCATATTAACATGGATGTGATACTAAAGTTGCGATCATGTCATTATTATAATCCAATACAACATAATACAGAGATACAGTAATACAGTAATACATAAACTATTGTCTTCGAAAAGACACGGTGTAACATTCTACTAAAACACAAACATGACCACACGTGTGACTATATAGTAACTATATAGTAACACATTACACATAACATGTATTGGTGTTTGTGTGCGTGGGTGCTGTTACTGGTTCAGCCTGCTGCCTGACCACAAGACGGTCAGCAAACCGGTTGGGGTATTGTGCCATAAGTACCGTTCTGGTTTAGTGACAACTAAGTAGGTACTTAGCACAATTATTGGAGATTTGTTTCTCTATTTAAGAACCTAGTGATCTAGAGTATGATCCATTATAGGTGGTTTGACTAGTTACTGATTACCGTTATGTAAAATACATCTTACATCATTTGGTATAGATATATTTTTACTGAGTCTAATAGGCTGAGGCTGTGTAGAATACTTTTCTCATTACCAATTTTGCGTACAAACACTTATTCATACTTCATAAACATTTAGCACGTAAAAAATATATAAATTTCGACATAGTTTTAAAGTAGGGAAGTATGTCTTATTTTTGTTTATGATAAATATAATTAAACAATAAAATGTTAGCAATCTATGCTCTCACTGCTGGCCAAGTTCAAAATCTAGTTCTTACTATGATACTTGTTACGATGTCCCTTGAGTCCATAGAGTAACAACTCTATGGACTCAAGGTACTGTACAATCACTTATAGCACCGGATTCTAAGTAAGTACTACTTTAACAATATGGGTCCTTCAGGAACTAAACGACACACATTGGTCAAGAACTTAGCATGATACATCGAACCTATATTTACGTAAGTCATAATTTAATTAGTACGGATGCTGTTCTCTAACGGTAGTGTTCATTTACATATTAGAGTAACACGGACTTGTAATAATAAATTGATAAAATTGATGCTGCATCGGTTATAGACTTTAAGCAAGAATATTATTATAGTTACAGAGTCTGTAATTTTAGACTACTCGTAGCTTTGACGCTTTTACTTTAAAGAAATATTCGTTAACTTCGTCTGGCAGTTTGATTAGATTTCTATTATAATTATTGGGATATTATATTTCTCATTAGCGTTGGTTTGAATTTCAAATATTTCGGCACTGTTGCAAGCGCCATGATCACGGAGGAACTGAGTAGTTTTATTAGACTTAAATATTTTTCTTATTATAAAGACCGACTTTCTTATTTTGCTTTTTTGTAACTGGTAGCTTCAACATTGACTTTTTTTTTATATTTGGTTCGCTAAATTGACGCCGCCCGCCTGGTGGTAAGTCGTGACGACGTCTAGCGATTGTGGGCCACTCTCACAGCACACAATACTATAGAGAGTGGCCCTCAACTTGACGACCTACTGATGTGCCTCTTCACGCTCCGCTTAAAGAATCCTGGGGATTATATGTGGGAGGAAACACGTGCACAGGCAGGACGTTCCAGGCCACTATCGTTCGGCAGAGAAACGAACGTTTAACTTTAATTGACTTTGATTTTACTAACATTCACTCAGTCTCAATTACTTACTACTGTCTAATTTCAAATTCAACAATATTTAATGCATCTAGGTCAAAAAATAACACGGTTTGAATACATTTAATGCAATACACGCAATAAGTGTAGAGTAGTGAAGTACTGAACCAAGAATAGGTACTTAGTTTACATCTATATCCTTGAGGGGGTAGGCAGAGGTGCATTACACACCCATGTTTTGTCAGAAGTTTTGCTATTTAGACGGTCCATCTGTTTAGGCATTATGGAGTTGCAAACACACACATGATAGTCAGACCAGTAAAAATAATAATTTTAATATAAGGAACCCCTTGTTACAGATGGCGGAGATAATTTTCCAACGTCGAAAGATACCAACTGTGGTGTCAGACCCTAATGCGTTGGTGATACTGCTGGTCCTGTCACTGCTGCAGGCGTGTTGGTCCCAGGTGGTCAACAGGGCGCCACACTTCGTCCCACAGATAGGAGACATGTCACAGTTCGTACTGCCTGAAGACACGCCTGTTGGAACACCAGTATACCATTTGAAAGGTAGTTAATGTTTTTACTTACAGAATACACAAACGCACACACAAACACAAGCACGCACGAACGCACACGTGCTGGTACGCGCACAAACAAAATAACGTATTTATTACGGAAAGGGTAATTATAGATCTTTATTACTTACCTACTCCCACATTTACCCAGTGAACGAAGGTGCCTGCTCAATTGTATCCTTTATACCATGAAAAAGCATATCACTTGGTCGTCAAGGGCCACTATCAATATGAGTATAATATTCTACGAGCAATGCGACATAGTTTAGGTTGCATTCAAAAATTATATCTTCTGGCAAAACTTAGTAATCGTGAAATATAATATATACGAGTATCATTCGGCAAGTGCATTTTGATAAAATGGTTTAAACCTATTTGTTTTACATTTCAGGGGTCGATCCAGAAAATGGTTATTTAAGGTATTCGATATCGGGCCAGTACTTTTCTGTGGATTCCTCTACAGGAGTTGTAACGCTAGCGAGGAAGTTAGACAGGGAAGAGCAGGACTCTTTGGAAGTGATCATCAGTATTACAGGTATGTATTCCTCTTACCTCTCACTGTAATACACACTGTAATCTTATTATCATCTCATCAGTCATGTTTTCTAATAATATTATTTAGAAAAGGTGACCAAGCATATTTTGACAAACAAGCATAAAGACATATTTGATCGAAGTCTATAAGTTAATAAAAAGCAGGCAGTATAACGATGAAGGCAGAAATATTGTTGGACGTTTAGTATTTTTCTTTCGAAGTTTGCGCGATCACAGATTAAATGATTTCCTAATATGTACGCGCGATGCGTTCGGCAAATACCTACTTATAATGATGAATCAATTTTCTACTTTTCAGATGATGGCATAGGTAACACAGAACCAAACACCGTATCCCTACGGAGAGTAATTCCTGTCAAAGATGTTAATGATAATCCACCAGTTTTCTATAACAGGCCGTATATTGTAAATATCAGTGAAGCTACTCCTGTCGGGGCTGAAATTCAGGTAAAGAAAAAAAATCAATCACACAGACTGTGTTTCAGTTCTTAAATGTTTCAAAAACTTACGTACCAGCAGTCAAAATAATTTTAATTATACTTAAACATTTTGTTGATGAATGATCGCTTATTTATCATCCACACCTAAGATCCCAAAACACAAGCTTAAACTAGCTTACTTTGAGCTAGATGGTGCGGTGTCAAAATCTCCAAAAAAAAATTTGTTTAGCTCCCCTGAGCAATGCTCTCCGTTTTCTTAGAAGGTCTCATGGCCCCAGCAAACCTAACCAGCAAAAGATATTGTAAAAAACTCTTGAATGCCAAAGTTAATAAATCAAATCTGTCATGGGATAGAACCGGAAATAATGGGGAACTATATTACAGAAATATGACTATGATTATGAGTACGACAAGTTCACGTAAGATCTTATTAATAACTTCAATATATTTTATATATATATTAGAGAGGAATACATACCTGTAATACTGATGATCATTTATTATATTGCTTCAACCGTTTTTTTTTTGTAAAACTAACTTTTCAGCTGGAATCCAAAATACTGGTGACAGATAGAGATGAAGGCGACAACGCTAGAATAAGAGTCACATGCTCCACTAAAGAAAGAGGCAGTGATACTGAAGCGTGTTCCACATTCAGAATTCAGACTGATATCGTAAGTATACAACTAATTATAACAGACAATTTCTATCATCGTATGACATAACAAAACATACTTAATTGTTTAAATTTGAGATAAAGTTATGCCCTGTTGTGGTCATTTTAAACTTTACTTATAAATCTATTACCTGCATTTGAGAAAACTCGGTTTAACCGAGGGTAAACATCAACTTTTTATACTATTTCAGATATCTGGTAACGAGTATCAAGTTCGTATATTCCTCAATCAAGAATTAGATTTCGAGAGTAGATCCGCATACGTCATCAGTTTAGAGGCGTCTGATGTATCAGCGAAGCCGTTACGGACTTTTGCAAGTATCGCAGTTTCAGTATGGGATGTCCAGGACCAACCTCCAACGTTTCTAAATGCACCGTATTCGGCCACTGTTCCTGAAAATACACTAGAGGTATGCAAACCAACCTTAACCTTTTCTCTCTACTACTAACATCATCTACTTCCCATCAAGCGCCATCTATCTCGACCGTCAGGCCATCCCCTATTGCGCCTGTAGGCAGTATCCACTCAAGAATCTTCATGTGTGAGCCACCTTCTACTAAGTTTAAGGATTTCCTTATTTCTGTTTCGATCACGTATCAGAAATACCGAGCACGTGGCATTGACCCTCCTAAAATACCTTTTGTGTAGCACCACGTACCAAAGCCGTAATTCATCACTTTTAACTCACATCACGTACCCTTAAACTTCTTTTATACTCGTATCTTCTGTTTTTATTCTTGTAGAATACCAATATAATGGAAATAATGGCTAAAGATGGTGATACAGCGAATCCCCGATCAGTACTGTTAACTCTTGAGGGTGACAGTGAACAATACTTTAAACTTCTTCCTGAGAGACCTATTGGACGAGCTACACTAGTTGCAACAGACAAACCGATTGACAGGGAAAGTGATATCGTGATGCAAAATGGGGGTGTTTACACATTTTTTGTCAAGGTAAAGTTACATTTTTTCTTTGTTACATTTGGATAAATGTAGAATTTTTTTGACTAACTAAAGCTAAAAGAAAAATAAACAGTAATATAATACTACCAATTACAGGCAACAGAACTTATCAACAATGAAGTACCATCAGACTACACAGTAACGACTGTAACAATAATAGTAACAGACGTTGACGACCATGTACCGAAGTTCAATAAACAAGTATTTGATATATCAATACCTGAAAATATAGAAAATGGTAGTCCAATTCCTGGCTTATCAATTTATGTAGAGGACAATGATATTGGACAAAATAGCAAATACGATTTGAGTCTTCGAGATGTTTACAACTCTGAAGGCGTATTTAGTATTAGTACTAGTCATGGTGAAGGAAGAACTCCGATCAGTATAAAAGTAAAAGATTCTTCAAGATTAGATTATGATGTAGACGATGATGACTTACGATTTTTCAGTTTTGATATAGTCACTTCAGTTAACAACGAAGAGCTATCATCGGCTAGAGTCAATATTAAACTACTTGACATGAATGATAATACACCTATATTCCTACAGCAAATGTATAAATTTAACATTCCTGAGAATGCAACCATTGGAACAAAAATAGGAGAAGTGTTTGCTATAGACAAAGACTATGGAATTTTTGGTGAGATAGAATACACCCAAACTGGATTTGGATCAAACATGTTCATGACCGACAAAAATAAAGGCGGTGTATATGTCAAACAAATTCTTGACTATGAAAAACAAAAAAGTTATAGCTTAACGCTCTTTGCTAAAGATGGTGGAGGGAAAGGAACCACGGCAAGTGTTTTTATTGACGTTGTGGACGTAAACGATAATGTGCCAATATTTGAAGCAGCAGAATATAGCCGAACAATAAGAGATGGAGCCACTAGCTTTGAACCACAACTAGTTGTTCGGGTATGTAACCGTGCAATTATGTAATGAATAAAATAATGTATGTAATGAATAAATGCAAATCCTAAGTCCTAATTATATTACATTTTATTTTGCAGGCCACAGACGCAGATGGTCCGACACAAGGAGATGGAAAAATTAAATATTCACTGGAATCCGATAACAGTATAAGTCACAAAGGCAATGTGTTTGCTATAGACGAAGATACAGGAGAAATAAGTATAATTGATAAAGTTGATAGCATGGACACACCTCGCGGCCAATACGAACTGGTAGTTAGAGCTACAGACTATGGTAAGTAGAATAATTATACATAATGTAACTCTTAATAACCAAAATGATAAAAAATAAGAATTACAATACATATACAAAATATACATAATTATAGACTAAAAATATTTACATAATATAATAATAATAGTATAAAACTATCAATGATGAAACTAAACGTAACACTTTTTTCAAATGGAACTTAACATTAGATTGAGTTTATTATTTTATGATTCAGTCTAAAAAATATTATATACTTAAGCAAATGTCACTATTATTTACAGGTAATTCGCCGCTTCACAATGAAACACGAGTATATATCCGAGTGGGCGTTCCAGGAAACCAAAGACCAACTTTCAAAGGCAATTATCATCATTACAAGTATACTGTATCTCAGAAAAGTGGTGAAACAACAGATGATTTCACATTTGATTTGAATCCAATGAATTACAAAGCAAGTATTCAAGAAGATGCCAAACCGGGTCAGAATGTGACTATGGTTACAGCGAGCGATCCAGATGGATTAGATGATTTGCTTACTTATCACATAGTAGGCGGGTCTAAGGATAATTTCGTTATTAACGAAAAGTGAGTATCTTGTTGGAGTCTTAACAAATTGTCCTAAGGAAGTCCCCAAATGTTGCTGTTTTAGCAGTAAGTTGTTTAAGTTAATTTAGGGTATAATAAAATTAAAACTTATAACACTGTCCAAGCGTTCAACTAACTTGCCTGTTGCTATTTGTTGCTTAGTTTACTTTGTTACTTACAATTTTTTTCTTTTCAGAACAGGCTTAATAACTGTATCTAATGATGCCAACCTAGATCGAGATTTAAATCCAGATCGCTATGAAATTATTGTATCCGCAGTAGACAGTGGCATACCTATACCAGAAACAGCTACTACCACGGTTTTTGTAACAATTCAAGATGTCAACGATAAACCACCGAAATTTAACAGAACTGATACCACCACTTATATTTCTGAAAAAACTAAAATTGACTATTTAGTTACTAAAATTGCTGCCTACGATACCGATATAAACTCGAAACTGCGTTACAGCTTAGTTGATCCTATAAAAGCATTATCCAAAGCTGGGGTACAGTTACAACCTGGCTCCCATTTTGATTACCAACACCTGTTTCGTATCAATGAAAACACAGGAGAAATTTTTGTAAATGGATCGCTCGATTATAGCCAAACTTCAATAGTAATTCTAACCATCAAAGTTACAGATCAAAATGCGGAATTAAATAAGGAAAAACAATTTGATTTAGCAGAATATACCATTTATATTCAACCATTTGCTGACAAAAATCCTCAGTTTACCAATTCGGGATGGTCAAGTGCAAATCCTGTGATTTACCATAAAATTAAAGAAGAACAACCTATAGGCAGTACTATTATTGTTTTATCAGCTGAAGATCCAATATCTGGGCATTTGATTTCAAATTTTAAAGTAATTAACTCAGAAACCGATCTACTCCAAGTAGACCCTCTAAGTGGACAAGTAGTGTTGACTAAACATCTTGATTATGAAGATCTTACACATCCAAATTTAACATTAACAGTAAAAGCTGCCAGTAACGATGGTAGTAAATATAGTACAGCCAAAATAATTGTGGAAGTGTCCAACATTAATGACAATCCTCCTATATTTGAAAAAGAAGTAAGTAAATAGTCATAATGTTAAGATATCGTATAGACATATCACATATATACATATACGTATCACTAATTTCTGATTAAACACTTAACAAAATTATGATTAAAGTGAATTTTTACTTTTCTTTAGCTTTATAAAGTTAGTGTTTTGGAGTCTGTCAAATATCCAGAAACAATTGTAACAGTCAAAGCTTACGATGGCGATGCTGTACTCAGTGAAGAAGACAAAATTAAAGGTTACTCTGATATTCGGTATACATTAAGAGGTGAAAACATAGGCCTCTTCAAAATTGACAATGTAACAGGCGCAATACAGGTAAGGTTACAAAAAATATAAAATGCATAAGTAAGACATTAATTTATAGTGACTGCACAAGTAAGACAATAATTTATAGTGACTAAGCTCATCCCGAGATTAAAAATTTATTATAAAATTTCGAAATTTATTTAGCTTTATTTACTTGACGCTGGAACAAGCAAACCAGCTTTAAAATTTTAATAGAAAATTAATATGTATCTGCTTTAAATAATGTGTAAGTATTTTATATTTATGGTGGTTTCTAGGTAGCTGATAACAAAACTTTAGACAGAGAAAGACAGTCAGTTTTGAGGGTTGAAATAGAAGCAACTGACATTCCTAATGGTGGAGCGGACAGACTGAAGGGTACTGCGACAATACTGATCGATGTACTGGATGTTGATGACAATTCCCCTGAATTTGAAAAAAAAGTTTATACTGGTAAAGACAGAATAGATTATTTCTATAGAATCTTAAGGCTCTTTTCAGTACGGTGAGGATAGTAAAGCACCAAAAATTTTTAACATTAAATTAGCTATAAACTCCGTAACTTAGTGACTATTCTTTATGATGATTATGAACTAAGAAGGAAATTAATATGGAAATTATACAGTTACAGTTATATGAGTACACATGCCTTATCCCATTCTTACTGACTGTTTTCCTAGTGATGTTATATACGTAAAATTCACAATAGATGGCAGTGTATTTCCATACAGTGGCTTTGTACATTGGGGTACCTAGTAGGGTGTGATTATGCACACACAAGAATTACTGTTCCCTTTTTCATGTTCCCAATGAACTCCCAGTAGTATATCGTTTTCTTTATTGGCAGCTGTAGTACCAGAAAATGTACCTATAGGTATAAGTGTAGTAAACATTACTGCAACTGACCCAGATGAAGGATTAGGTGGAGAGATTAGATACGAGTTTCTGGATGAGGGAGAAGCAAATGGTAAGTTGTTTTAGGCATTATTACAATATTTTTACTACTGAAATTGTATAACAATAATTGTTTAAGTCATTTTGATAGAGATGCAATATTAGTTTGGAAAAATTGCTGAAAATACACATCGGTAAAGCTTGGATATTTATTACATTACATACCTAATAGAATTCATAACTTTATCTTTTTGCAGGTTTATTTACCATAGACACCATAACTGGGGGGATAAAAACTCACAAAGTCTTGACGGGTAGAGGACGTACAGATCCGTACAGACTGTTGGTGGGTGCAAGTGACGGCGGCGGACATACTGGAGATACGTCCTTGTCCTTGTACATTGGTGACGTCAGCGCTAATGATGGCGTGCCCAGGTTCATTCGACCTGCTGTAGGAGAAGTTCTAAGTGTTAGTGAGGTGAGGAATAAGATTAAGTATTTTAAGGAATATAACAATACATGCGTGCCTCGGAGAGCACGTTAAGCCGTCGGTCCCGGTTGTCATACGAACATCTATGGCAGTCGTTAGGGGTAGTTGGAGCACTAAATCAAAAATCCGACCGGTCTAACTACAGAACTTTGATATCGCCCATGGGTTGTGGAGGTCAGATGGCAGTCGCTTCACGGAAAATATCGAAGTTCAGCCACATCGCAATTAGACTGGAAAACCAACCCCAACTGAGTTGGGAAAAGGCTCGATGAATGATGAACAATACATGCGCATAATCATGCTTGTGTTCATAAAATATGGATCGTAATTTCGAGGTCTTTGATGTGGCCTTGTTATCTCAGTTGTTCAGAGTATTCTTTCTGAAAATTGGTTGACGTTGGTGTAAAACTGGCCTAAGATATTGCGATTTATATTGAGAAAAAAAAATTACCAGTGAATGATTTATTCAGTGCTTTAAATAAAAATTTATTCAATCATGCGTCTATACGAGACGGAGTTATACATTAAGTTGTTGCCAGTTACTTTGTTAGATCCCACGTAATAGGGGGCGAGCCTACTACCACTGAAGATCTCACAAAATTGAACATATCTTTCTTTCCGAAGTCTATGGGGTACCCACTGAATACAACCTGTAGTTTTAATTTTAAACACATGTATTAACAGAATGCTACGATCGGATCGCCTGTGTTTCAAGTAGTGGCCAGCGACCCTGACGACCCAACTCAACCTTCGGGACAACTGTTCTACTCAATACAACCGACCAATGCTGATGCTAAACTGTTCTCTATAGGTAAAGTTATTTCTGATGCTACATGTTCAATTCCCGGGTCGACATAAACTTCTCAAACAATACTTCTTTAAACTTTCGCGTTTTGTACACATTATAAACTTAAGACTAACGGGTCTTTTACGCGATTATTGAGATATATACATACCTCTTTATTACTCTTTATTACTCTTGTAACAGGGCCGAAACGTCGGGTAATAAAGAGGTATGTATATATCTCAATAATCGCGTAAAAGACCCGTTAGTCTTGAGTTTCTCAAACAATGTTTGGGTTTTTGCATGTGTAATATTTCTGCCAGTTGTTACGGGTAGTTGGATCTCTAAAAAATCTGACTGGTGTAACTACAGTATTTCGATATCGCTAATGGGTTCTGAAGGTCAGATAGCAGTCACTTTACGGAAAATATCGAAGTCAGTTGCCTCGGAGTTACCTCGCAAATACTTTTGCCAATTCTTTGGAGTTAGAAGATTTTATGGGTTATTAGTACCAATTGAAACTGATTACAAAGAAATAAATATGTAGGTAGGTATTCGTACATTTTTGACTCATGAACTACTAATTAATTTAAAGTGTATTTTTATTTTAGATCTACATTCAGGGTTAATAACCACACGTGGTTCATTGGATCGTGAACGCCAGGACTCCTACACTCTCGTGCTGTTAGTCACGGATAGAGGACAGCCGCCACAACAAAGCACCCGGATAGCCACGGTCATTATCAACGATGTTGATGACCATAAGCCACATTTTGGTAGAAATTTGGTAAGACTGATTTATTGTAATAAAAGCCAAGAGGGCACCTTTGGACAACTAAAGCACTGGTGATTCTGATCTTATTTGACTGGAATGTCTAAGTTAATATTAAAAATTGTTCATTTTATTATACACTAGCTGTCCCGGCGAACTTCGTACCGCATAAATTTTTCTAATGTTCCGCTTAACTTTTTATTTCCTCCATAAGAACCTTCTCCTGATAGTAACGATCACAACAAAAAAGAGTTAGCGAAATTGGTTCAGCTGCTCTCGAGATTTGCGTTTAGCAACACATTCAGCGATTAAATTTTATATTATAGAAGATAACATACATACACATTATAATCATAAAGCATTAGGTACACACCCACAGTAGTTTTGTTGTTCCCAAACTATTGCCGTTACCTGGCACTATATACGACTACAATATACAAAATTTTAAAGCTAAAAGCAATATTACATACATACAACTTCATATAATCATATAATATTGAGTAGGATGTTTCAAACCAGGTTGATGTTTTTCAGGATGACCCTCCGCTACAGATCTCAGTTAAGGAAGAAGTTCCCGTTGGCACAGTGATTGGAGAGATTGAAGCTATTGATGAAGACATCGGTGAAAACTCAGAGATTGACTATGCAATTACCGGTAATGAGATACATCTATACAAATAAATAGTAATATATAAAGTGTCTGTTTGTAATTCCAAATCACATCAGCCGGTTGATGCCCAACTACTACGCAGCTAGTACAAACAAATCACACCTATTTCCCTGCAGGTGTAGAAACATGCATATTGCACGATCACATTCGTCAGTTAATTTGCTTAATAATATTTATCGGAAATATTTTTTTGCAGCTGGCAACGACCATGGTTTAGTAAAATTAGAGAGGACCAATAACAGCAAAGCATTGGTAACATCTGCAGCTAGACTAAACAGAGAAAATATCGCTAAATTATTGTTAACTGTCAAGTGTTACAAATATGGAACCAAACCGCAACTTCACAAAACTTATAACAGGCTAGTAAGTAGACATTTTGAAATGTGATTTTAAGACAAGCTTTTGGAATTACCAAATTTTTTGAACCGGAGCCACGGCTGGCCAGATGTGCGCTTACACCTCACACAGTGGATAAAATAATCGTCCGAACTGAGGAACCAAGCAATTTAAAGGATGGATCATTCCCATATGAAACGACCGTTCGCAATAGTCTTGTGTACTATGAGATAAGCCGTAATTCCCTAGCTGTCAACACGGCCCTCCATCACCTTCTCCAATCAAATATCAAAAAGATGCCACACAATTTTCCTTGTGAATAGAACCGGCTCGACTGGGTAATTGCCATCCTCTTGACACCGACATCAAATAGCTTATGCCATGTTTCGTAAAATTTATCCATTTGCCTCTTTTTCCGTACATGAACTGTGCAATTTATATCAATGTATTTGTTACAGGACCCTTCAGAAATTCAAATATTGGTTAAAATATTAGATATAGACGACCACCTACCAGAATTTGAAAGTACTAATATGACAATTGGTGTGAGACTAAATGTTCCTATCGATACACTTCTGGGCACAGTTAAAGCTCTCGATAAAGACCCCGAAGCAAACCCTATTAATTACAAAATTGTTAATATAACATTTGAATCTCCAATTAATGGCAAATCTTTAAACAATACAATTGATGTTATAGAATTGAATAATGTAACAGGAGAATTGAAGATTATGAGGAATTTGATTCATTATGCTGATGGGATATTTAGGTTTGTATAGATTATAATATCAAAAATTGCATTTCGTTTTTTGATACAAAAACTTCCAAAAATTAACCAGAAAAAATATGTTTGCAGGTTGATTGTACGAGCCAATAACTCGATGGACCCCGACAGATTCACAGATATTTTAGTTGAGGTAAGTTTACCTTAGTAACTAATGAAAAATCTAAATATTTGTTCCACTCAAAATTTCCGTTCCGTTTAAAAAAAATATTTTGGACAAGTATTACTTTGAAAAACAAACACATTTTTTATACTTAAAATTCTTAAATTTGATGTAGTTTCTTTGTTTTAATTCCGCGGCCCGGGGCCGCTGCAGCTTCAGGCTGCGGAATTAAAACAATCAAATTAGTACTCGTGTGAGCGACCACGATTACTCATTTGATGTCTAGACTACATCAATTTTAAGATTTTGTAAAAGAAAATGTGTTTGTTTTTCAAAATAATACTTCCTCAGTACTGTAATCGAAACTACACTAAACAGTCCAAATTATTTTTTTTGTAAACGGTGGTCTTCACGGTGTATTACAGATAAAATGATTTCTAAATTATTACAAAAATCTTTGCAATTATGGCTTCTGCAAGACATTTACTTAAAAAATTATATACCTACTTAAAATGCATACTCATCTAATGCACTTTTGAAGAACTAAGTAAGTACTAATAACACACTTAGGATAACCTCGCTACATAAGATTTGAAATTTTTCTTACATGTAACCAGTCGAATAAAGCTAACAAATAAATGACAATGTCGATTATTTTGACTCAACTTCTTTTCATAATAATTACTGGATATTTCTTAAACGAAATCGACCTGTCAATTTTCATTGTTTTTATGAAATTTTTATACTTTATGAAATGTTGTTGAGGAGTCTGAGTTTTATCATAAAAAAAATCAGGTTGTATAAAAGCATATTTCTTACAACCTAGGTGGTAGTAGTTAGAGAACGCGACCTGCTCCGCCTGGTGATCCCGGGGGGAACCCGTCACAAGTACCATGAGCTACGCGACAGAATGTCGGAGGCGTTATCGCAGAGAGGCGTCAGGATGCAACTGCATGACGCCAACAGTGCCTTCTTTACTAGTCCTGGGTAAGATTGTTTTTGGCTTCCATCATTCTATGTTATCTAATAGCCGACACGTAAGGACACGTAAGAACTATTTAAAAATACTATTAAACTTATTTTTTATCATTAGATAGAACCAACTTTTAAATTTTCAGTAAATAACTTGAAACTTAAGGATAATATAACGATACTAACGCTGTATTCAAAGATAAAGAACCAATCCAAGTATTATTATAATTTAAAAAAATTAATAGTCCTGGGGATGGACTTGACCAGCAGCGTTTCGATTTTGCGATTTTTAGAAAAAAATTGCAAGCTTCCATTAGCATAAAAATACACAATTAAGGCAATCTATTGTTTTCAATTTAAATTTGTATAAATGGTTTAAATATTCAAATGATAAGCGTCTTGAACTTTGATACAGTTTTTGTCCATCAATTTATCCATCACCTATCCATCAATTTATTTAAACAGTCATCTGTCCATTATAAATGCTAATTTTTTATCAATGTACCATTAAACGCCATTTTACAAATCAGACACTTAATTTATTAAGATTTTCTTTTTGCAGGCCTTGTTTTCAGTTTAGGAAGGTAGATTCCGGTGCGGCATTAACTCCTAAAGCTATGAAAGCCGCCATACGGGCCTTAGGAACTGAGTTCCAGGGTATTCTAGAACAATTCAACGTACACAACATCACTAGCTGTGGCGTATCAAGAACGAAACATTCGCCGGTGCAACATGCATTGCTTGCTTTAGCTGGCGTGTTACCTTTTGCGGCGTTTATAGCCACGCTTGTGCTTTGTTGTATGCATTCTAATGGTAAGTTAACATACTATTGCATGACTACAGGTAAATTACTTCTTTTTGATTTCTTTTTAAGGTTCCGTATCCAAAGGATTAAATGGGAACCCTATTACTAAGACTCTGCTGTCCGTCCAGCCGTCTGTTCGTCCGTTCATCTGTCACCTGGCAGTATCTCATGAACCGTGATAATTAGTTACAATAATAAAAGTTACAATAAAACAGAATATAATTAATATTTAAAGGGGCTTCCCCCTACAACAAACGTTTTGATACGGAACCCTTTGTGCGTGAGTCCGACTCGCATGTGGCTGGTATTTTAAAGAAAGAAGCGCGATTAGCAGAGATAGATGATAGGAAAGACTGGTCTTCGCTTTTAGATTTGAGGCTTGTCCCCTATGTGGGTGTATATCTCTGCCTACCGCCTCCAGGATGTAGGCGTGATTACACGCCTATACGTAATTAAAAAAAAAGAATAAAAACAAAAGATGCAATTCCCGTGAATAAATCACAAAGGTTGTTTCATATGAGGTTATCAACTGTCTACCAATTTCAGCTAAATCCTGCTCCACTGAGGAAATGAAATCCCTAAATCAAAAATCTACCTATTTCATTCGGCCCATGGCTTTTTTATTTCTAATTTTATTTCATACATTTTATTAATAAATCTGAACTACCAACATCTACATACTAACCAATACCTCCCTTTCAGCTAAAAAAAGAGCTCGAAAAGCTCTCATAATCGCCAGAGAATCACCTCAAGTAGCTGCCAGTACTATTTCGGTACCAACGAGATTGTACGCAGAACCCTTATACACCACGTGATGTACTAGTGATGTGAGCGGTGAGCTAGGGTTGTACAAAGTAGAAAAACTTACTAACTTATTGAATGTTTTGGAGTAATGAGGGAGACATTTTATTAAAACGCGCCGTGTGTAGACTTGAAAAATGGATTAATTGTTTTGAGAATAGATTTTGAGTCTCAGTTTATATAAAGATCTAAAGTTATAAAATAATAATCATAATAATCATAATCATAATCATTTATTTGCGAACATGGGTAATACAAATTTAGGTCACATGATAGTATTGAGCACAGCCACATTCCACCTTACGGCAGGCAAATAGTTAGTGGTTTAAAACCACAAAATATAATTAAAAATCAGAAAACATTACATTACAAATAAATATAAAATAGCTAATTTTAAAACTAAATTGACCTGTGACAGACAAAATATGTACTCTTAGCTTTATTTTTCGTAGTAAATTCTCGACTATGTTTGTATTTCATTGATCGTAAGATAATAGAACTGGGCTCAAATAGATCTATTAATTTGCCTTGCAATTGCTTTGTAAATAGGTAATTGGGTACGTGTATAAAAATCAGTCATGAATGTTCCTATATTAAGTACCTTTAATCATAAACATTCTGAATTTAAGTTGAACGGAATATGAAAACGTTCGTATAAGATCGTTATAATTATTACTATGTATAAAAATTAGCCTTGTAAATATTGCAATTTATATATTTCCCGTGTAGAATAGTTGTCACGTACCTTCTCCCATAGAACTGGAACTGTTATCGGGATCTCCCCAAAGTCATAACCTATTTTCTTATTAAATTTTATCAAAATTGGTCAAGCCGTTGTCACGTGACACCTGCCATTTGTCCACGGGTCACATAAGAACGAACAAGATATTTTTTATATATAACTAAGTAAGTCCAATGTAAAATATATAATATATATAAAAATAATCTCCATTTAGCCTATTTAATATAGATACCTACCTGCCACGGATATCATGTAGTGTTTTTGTACAAAGCTTAATTTTTTAAATAATATAATTATTTATAATAACAAAATACGTGTGCCTGTCTAATAATGAATGTAAGTGTAGTAACCACATTTTTTGTGTGATAATAATTTGTAGAAATTTACATCTAAGTCACAATATAAATTAATATAATAGTTGCTTATAAATGTATATTTTGTGTTTTATAAATTAAATTATTCTGATTTTTGTAATTATTTTAATTATTTTAATTCCCGTCTACTTTGTATTTACTTTTATCTTGGATCAGTGTCAATCCTACTACACGGAATATTCCAACATTCTAGCTATCCCAAAACAAAGAATCTATGTAGGAAGAAAAGAGAGAAAGACAATCCGGTAAATATCTATTATGATCCGATTATGATAGAGTTTTATTCCATTTCTTATATTGTTGAATAAACGGACTTTATTTTTATTCTACTTATAGAAGTGATAGAATGGTTTGCCTTCCAAATTCTGTATGTTAATGACCTGCCACGCATTGTTTAGAAACAATCAAATCAATTATATAGCTTGTAACCTTCTACAATAACGCCACAATTATATAAACTTTTTATAAATAATTATTATTATGAATATTCATTAAAATTTTGACACGGTTATTGCTATTTAACATTGGTTCAAAAATGAGGTTCCGTGGAATATTTTCTGATTGACATTAATGGGTTAAAAACACTTTTTATCTATTTGATAGTGATCAGTTCGAGTTTATACATTTGCTAGCTTCAATTTGTTTAGTGATTAGTAAAATCAGTTACACCTGCACTTAACAGTTAACAAAATGTAAATCAGTCTTTAATAAAGTGTAACTCAGTAACTACTGAACTTATCAAAGTGCTTAAATAAGCTATTATTAGATATGAATTGGTCAATTTCTATCGTATCGATCTGAGGCGCAAGTCAACATCTTATACAAGCTGGTACACCACGGGGCGCCACTGGTACCACTGGAAATACCTTCTGGTGCATACAGAGACGCCCGGCAATGGTAACACGAAAAAAAAATTGGCTACTTTTAATTAGTATAAGTAAAAGATATCAAATATTGGATGGAAACAGGCGTTACCTGGCGAAAATCCATGACAAAGTAATGGTAAGTTAGATGTTAAAAACTTTTTAAATATATATATAATAGCATTATTTTTCGCAGAGTTAAAAGACAACAGCTGTTCTCTTTGAGACAGTCTTGATAATGCCTCGTTTAGAGGCGAAACAATTGTCGACGTTTTGTTGTCTTTTAACTCTGCGAAAAATAATGCTATTATATATATATTTAAAAAGTTTTTAACATCTAACTTACCATTACTTAAAAGATATCATTTTATTTGCTACTAATGGAGTGATATTATAGGTACCTACTGTATAGGTATTTTTATTAACTTACTTTTTTCCAATCAGGATTATAGACGCGTCGCAGTAGTGTTTTAAAAACCTAGGTCAATAATGCCCCGTCACGCAAATGCACAAAATAAAAAAAGTTTGGCAATTGAATAACGGGTAACTTCCACCAACGTAAAATACGATACTTTAATACAGATTCCTTGAAGAGAAAGGACAGCAAAATAACACGAGCGAGCCAAAAGACGTCCGTAACATTGAAATACCTCAATTCATCAAAAAACTTTCAATGTTACGCTAGTAGCACTAGTACGCACGACTGCTTGACCTGTGAATATAGGTACACAGATTTGTTAATATTCTTTGAAAACAGACAAACACTAATATACGCAGTCATTTTATGTATTTATTCTTGTTCAAAAATATTTACTTAATTATTGAAAGCATCATAAGATTTAGAAAAGTAGTGATCACGTTGTATTATTTTCCTTCCGCATTTCGGTTGGTGTCGTAACGTTACACCTACTGCATTGCGTTATCCGTTTTTCTGTTAGATTGGTGGATTGTTGCTATTAAATCTTCCATATCTGCGAGTTTCTGCAACGTAGATTTTAATGTTTTTTCTAGCTTAGTGCATAGTTCTTGTTGTATTGCGACGGTTACAGTTAAAGCTATATTGGCTTTGTCTGCTTGATTGATTGATGCTCGATGCAACTTTCTTCCGTTATTCACTAAAAGAGAATTAAGAGTGCTCCTCAAATCGGTTTTTGACGAGTTGGTCCTAGGAATTGATCCCTCCAGGACCCAGGTTATAGCTGTAGACTGTATTTTGATAGTAGACAACTTAGTGATTCCAAGGGTTAAACGTAATAAAAGACTAGGAGATGTTTCTCTGACTGTAGGCGGTGGTATAATGTCTCGAAGAATGGAGTGAATTCATAATAACACATCGGTAGAATGTTTTTGAATTTAAAAGTAAATGGATGAGATACAGAATGGCATTGATGAGAAAGGAGTTTAAAAATCAACAAACCTAATTGCCAAAAATAGAATAATAAAAAAAAACAAATCAGTAATGACATATCATGTCACTCAATGGTACGTAAACAAACAAGATATAAAAAGGATGAAACAATTACAAATGGTAAGTAATTATGCACATAACATACCCCAAAAAGCCCTGCAAAATTTTTACTTATTAAAAATTTTGAGGTTACAGAATAAATACCTAACCCTTTCACACACATCTTTCGTCTCAACAATCACTCACATTCTTGCATACGGAGGGGATATGGTTAACATTCAATGACGCATACTCCAAAAGGCAATATTCAATATAATTAACGTAGGCTTATTTATTTAATTTAGGTGTCGTAACCCGCACCTATTTAAAAAGAAATTTACAAGATACTAGGCAGCATGTGCCTCCAAGTCCAAGGCAACGTGTGTGTCCAGGAAGGCAACATGTGCATTAAGATAGGCAACGTGTGCATCAAGATAGGCAACATGTGCATCAAGATAGGCAACATGTGCATCAAGATAGGCAACGTGTGCATCAAGATAGGCAACGTGTGCATCAAGATTAAAAGAAAATATTTACAGTGAAAAGAAATTAAAAAAATAAGCCAAAAGGAGTTGTGTATTGAAGATGAATGAAGTAAAAAAATACAGATATAACGTTAAAGAAAATGAAAGTGAACAGTTTTACATTTAAGGTAAAAAAAATACAGAAGAAAATAAAAACTTAAAATAAATTAAATTTTAAAGTCTTTAATATGCCATTTTCCTCGATGGCCATTAGCTGTTTCTAAAATATAAACTAATGGTGATAACTTTTCAATAATTGTGCTTTTTACATATTTTGGAGCTAACTTAGAACTAAAATAATTACCAGCATTACTCTGAACGTAGTTCCTACGCCAGACAGTATCACCGACATTATATTCTTTAGAGTTACGTTTAGAGTCATAATGTGTAGCATTTTTAGAATGTGAAGAATGTAAAGCAACCTGTACTTTATCAAAAACAGCCGATAATAATCCTAAATTATGGACATAGAAAAAAAATAAGCCAAAAGGAGTTGGTTATTGTAGATAAAATTAAGTAAAAAAAATACAGATATAAAAAAAAATACATAGACATAAAAAAAAACTTAGAATACCACCATCTAGTTATTATTTAAGTTTAAAAGAAAATTATACTTGACAAAGTATTATAGTTTAAGTATTTATAAAATATTTTAAGTTAAGTTTTAAGTTTAAGAGTAAATTAAGTTATTTAAGAGAATAAAATAATTTTTATGATGAAAGTGTGATATGTGATGAAAGTTAGTGTTATGAACGCGAATACTACAGGATATTGTCCTGCAGCCCGCTGTATAGTAATTCAAACCCCAACTTGTCAGTGACCACGAATGGTTTTAAAAAAACACTTCAAAGCGAAGAATGAATGTGGATTGCGGTTAGCAATCGGTAAGTAGCGTATCAGTGTGTGGGGAGCGGTATATTTTGTAGGAGTACTGGTAAGTGTTCTAGGTTTAAGTGTATAAATGTTTAAGTATGAAAGTTGAAATGGAACTAAATGTACGTCTACTACAGGATATTCTCCTGCAGCACGTCGTAGAGTAGTTCAAACCCCAACCTGTCAGTGACCACGAATGGTTTTAAGAACACTGCCAAGTGAAGAATGAATGTAGATTGCGGTTAGCAATCAGTAAGTGGTGTAATAGTGTGAGGGGTGCAGTGTAGGTTTGTAAGAGTACTGTAATAAGTGTAGTAACTAAGATGAGAGTATGAAAATACACAGGGGTAAAAGGGGATAAAGTATACAAAATAATTAAGAGGGAAAAGTGAAAAGATTTTTAGGGGGGTGGGTTCTAAACGTGGGCGCCAAATTGTAACGTTAAACCTACTGCATTGCGTTATCCGTTTTTCTGTTAGATTGGTGGATTGTTGCTATTAAATCTTCCATATCTGCGAGTTTCTGCAACGTAGATTTTAATGTTTTTTCTAGCTAAGTGCATAGTTCTTGTTGTATTGCGACGGTTACAGTTAAAGCTATATTTGCTTTGTCTGCTTGATTGATTGATGCTCGATGCAACTTTCTTCCGTTATTCACTAAAAGAGAATTAAGAGTGCTCCTCAAATCGGTTTTTGACGAGTTGGTCCTAGGAATTGATCCCTCCAGGACCCAGGTTATAGCTGTAGACTTTACTTTGATAGTAGACAACTTAGTGATTCCAAGGGTTAAACGTAATAAAAGACTAGGAGATGTTTCTCTGACTGTAGGCGGTGGTATAATGTCTCGAAGAATGGAGTGAATTCATAATAACACATCGGTAGAATGTTTTTGAATTTAAAAGTAAATGGATGAGATACAGAATGGCATTGATGAGAAAGGAGTTTAAAAATCAACAAACCTAATTGCCAAAAATAGAATAATAAAAAAAAACAAATCAGTAATGACATGACATATCATGTCACTCAATGGTACGTAAACAAACAAGATATAAAAAGGATGAAATAATTACAAATGGTAAGTAATTATGCACATAACAGTGTCTGAGATCATAATAGCTAATTATTGATTTAAGTCTAAACAAAAGGAAGAAAGAAGGCCAGCAGAGTGATAACCAGAGGTGCTCGGAAATGGACGTAAATACGGCTGCGGATTTAAAAAAAAAGCCACAAGACAGAGCAAACTTTAGAGTGAGGATCTCCACGACTTAAATTATAAATTTGATACGAAATAATAATTATTATGAATATTCATTAAAATTTTGACACGGTTATTGCTATTGAGCATTGGTTCAAAAATGAGGTTCCGTGGAATATTTTCTGATTGACATTAATGGGTTAAAAACACTTTTTATCTATTTGAATAGTGATCAGTGCGAGTTCATACATTTGCTAGCTTCAATTTGTTTAGTGATTAGTAAAATCAGTTACACCTGCACTTAACAGTTAACAAAATGTAAATCAGTCTTTAATAAAGTGTAACTCAGTAACTACTTAACTTATCAAAGTGCTTAAATAAGCTATTATTAGATATGAACATATACATACAGATGTATGTAGGTATGTACTATTCACATACTTACATCGGCCAATTTCTATCGTATCGATCTGAGGCGCAAGTCAATATCTTATACAAGCTGGTACACCACGGGGCGCCACTGGTACCGGGCGCCACTGGAAATACCTTCTGGTGCATATCAGAGACGCCCGGCAATGGTAACACGAAAAAAAAAATTGGCTACTTTTAATTAGTATAAGTAAAAGATATCATTTTATTTGCTACTAATGGAGTGATATTATAGGTACCTACTGTATAGGTATTTTTATTAACTTACTTTTTTCCAATCGGATTGTAGACGCATCGCGATAGTGTTTTAAAAACCTAGGTCAATAATGCCCCGTCACGTTAATGCACAAAATAAAAAAAGTTTGGCAATTGAATAACGGGTAACTTCCACCCACGTAAAATACGATACTCCTTGAGGAGAAGGGACAGCAAAATAACACGAGCGTGCCAAAAGACGTCCGTAACATTGAAATATCTCAATTCATCAAAAAACTTTCAATGTTACGCTAGTAGCACTAGTACGCACGAGTGCTTGACCTGTGAATATACACAGATTTGTTAATATTATTTGAAAACAGACAAACACTTAAAATATACGCAATCATTTTATGTATTTATTCTTGTTCAAAAATATTTACTTAATTATTGAAAGCATCATAAGATTTAGAAGAGTAGTGATCACGTTGTATTATTTTCCTTCCGTATTTCGGTTGGTGTCTGAGATCATAATAGCTAATTAAATAATAAAAAAAATATTAACATATCTCCGGCAGTGGTTGATTGGTTTCAGAATTACCTGTTTGGTCGTCGACAGCGTGTATGTTACGATGAATGCCTTTCCTCTTGGTGTTTTACATCTGCTGGCGTACCACAGGGTGGCGTTCTCTCCCCATTACTTTTCTCAATCTTCATTAATTCCATAACTAAAACCCTCCTTTCTTCTTACCACCTTTATGCAGATGATTTACAAATTTACATGCAGGCTCCACCGAGTATTTTGAGTGAGGCCATTAATATAATCAAAAGGGACCTGTTACAAATTTGTACGTGGGGCAAGCAATACGGGCTTGACGTAAATCCCTCCAAAACGCAGATATGTGTCGTTGGCAGTAGCAGAAAATTGGCAGATATTGACTGGACACAGCTACCAAATAAAGTTTTTAATGGTGTAGTATTACCAGTGGTTAGTAAGGTAAAGAATCTTGGTATTTTAATCGACAGTACCTTATCCTGGGACGCGCAAATCGTGGAAGTAAGTCGTAAATTTCTTTACGCAGACTACGTAACTTTCTGCCCACGGCCACCAAGGTTGCGCTTGCTCAATCCATCCTTCTTCCTATCCTGGACTATGCCGACGTCAGCTATCTCGATGTCACCGAGGAGCAACTTAACAAGCTTGAGCGCCTACAAAATTTGTTTATTAGATTCATATTTGGCTTACGTAAATATGATCATGTGTCCGAATACCGCAATTTGCTCAAGTGGCTCCCAATTCGCCTTCGACGAAATACTCATATCCTCTCTATCCTTTACAATGTTTTGTTTAATCCCCGTACCCCTACTTATTTAAAAGAACGATTCAAGTTCCTTAATGACACACATACGAGATCCCTGAGGTCGTCGGAGACCCTGGTGTTGGCAGTGCCAGAGCACTCAACGACTTTTTATGGTGGGTCTTTCTCCATTAAGGCCGTGCGACTATGGAATGATCTGCCGGTAGTTGTTAGACGAGCACCAACGTTGGCTGTCTTCAAACGAATGCTAAAAGACCATTACCTTGGCTCCTAACTACTGTAATCTATTTTTTCCACTCTATGTTTTTATGTATCCCTAATTCCCTACAAGGTATAAAATTATCTGTTTTTATTTAATAGTGTTTAAGTTTTACTATATGTAGGTATATCTTCTATAATTACTATATTCAGTTTATTCCATTACTTTTCTTTTCAGAACTTTTCCATCTTTCTTTTCATAATATATGCCAATACCTATCCACTGTTTACTTCACTTCTATCTACTTATGTCCATCCAAAGGTTGCCTGTAAGAGATCACTCTTAGTGATAAGGCCGCCATTTGTACATACTATTTAAATATTAAGTTTCTGTTTCATTTATATTTTTGTATTGGTGTACAATAAAGTATAATCTAATCTAATCTAATCTAATTATTGATTTAAGTCTAAACAAAAGGAAGAAAGAAGGCCAGCAGAGTGATAACCAGAGGTGCTCGGAAATGGACGTAAATACGGCTGCCGATTTAAAAAAAAAGCCACAAGTAGCTTTTTTTCCATGATCTCCACGACTTAAATTATAAATTTGATACGCCTTCACATTTATATTCAAGTGGTCACTCGATAATAATTCATGTGTTAAAACTTAAGGACTATATACTTAAATAGGTACTTTTGGTCATTATAAAGGAATTTTTTTCTAACAACGTTTATTTAAAACAATTTGATGCAAAAAGTTAAGAACAGTTTGCTTTCAAAGTGCGTCAAAGTTAGAACTATGTTAGGAGTATTATTGATAGTAGTGACGTTAATAATTATCATATTATTGATAATTGGCATACACCAGAAAAGTACTAACGCAATATGCGTATCAAGGAAAAGGCTGGAAGGAAAAACAGTGCTAGTGACAGGAGGGACAGCTGGGATGGGACTAGAAATAGCTCTAGATTTAGCCCATAGAGGGGCTAGAGTCATTGTTGCCTGTCCTTTTGCAGAGGAAGGCGTTAATGCAAGAGACCAAATTATAAAAGAAACCAAAAATAAAAACGTAGTCTTCAAACACCTTAATCTTGCGTCAGTGGAATCTGTTAGAAAGTTTGCAGCCAACATATTACCAACAGAAGACAGATTAGATGTTCTGATAAACAACGCAGGCGTAGGCGTTACGTGTGATGATCTGACCGCAGATGGCATGCATTTTATAATGCAAGTAAACTACTATGGAGCCTTGTTACTTACAGTGCTTCTGCTTCCACTTCTAAAGAAAACAGGCAGTTCTGAGGAGCCAAGTAGGATATTGTTGACGTCTTCAGTGCTGCATAAAATAGGAAAAATGGACTTCGAAAATATGAATCGCACACAGTTTTGGTATAGATTGCAAGTATATGGCAATAGTAAATTATGTCTTATTCTGTTCGGGAATGAACTTGCGAATAGACTTAAAGGTTTCAATGTAGTTGTGAATACCATAGATCCCGGAGCTGTTGGTACTAGAATATTTGATTCTGGCAACAAAATAGTAGGCTTCTTTTTAAAATTAGTTGTAAATACATTTTTTAAAACAACTTGGCAAGGTGCTCAAACCGCCTTACATGTGGCATTAGATGAAAACGCTGCTAAAGTAAGCGGAGGTTTCTTTAAAAACTGTGAAATCAGCAAAGCAATACAAAGTGCATATTGTATTAAAACAGCCAAAGTACTTTGGGAAGAATCTGTTCGAATTGTAGGTTTAAATCATGAGGAACTAGAAAACTGTTTCAAAACTCTATGAGGTAGGACAGACCAACAGAATTATAAAATAACTATTGTAAATAATAGAACTTAATAAATAATACTTAATTATTCCCCACTAACTTCTTTTGTTTTAAGATAATAATCAATTCATATAAATTATACAGATATTCGTTTTCTACACGGCATCCATATTTTTAGGTATAGGTACCCCAAGCACAGAATAGGGAATAGTCTTACATACCCCAAGTTCCTGTATATTTACTTCCATCGTGTTGAAATATTCAACGCGATGGATGAACTATGGACCCGCATTATTGTCTTGTCATTGTGTAGGTTATTTTTTATATATTCAACTCACAGGCAATATTGAAGGATAATGTAATAGTGTAGAAGCAAACAGTGAGTGTCTGTGTCACCAAGTCATTGAAAGTAACATTCTACCTAATAGTAAGTATCTACCTACCTAATATTTTTAACTTTGGTCCAGCGTGCTGGTGGCGCGAACTCGATCTCTCCTCTCAACACGAAAAAGACCATATAAAGCTGACCTCATATTAGGCGGGTGTGTTCCTCGAGTAAGCGAATGAATGTAGCTACTGTCCAACAGATGTATCAACAATTTTGTGTATTCTGAAACCCAAATGACTTGCTCATGCACACCTTATCTAAGTCAAGTTTGTTGTATAGGAGCCCCCTTAAATATTTACTAGGTATGCAATGCATGCTGCTAATTGCAAATGTTGAGCGGAGCAAATGTTTTTATTACATATCAGAATCAGAATCGAACACTTAAATTAATTAATCGAATGAAAAAAAAACTATTTTCATTGCCGACGCACGTGTTTCCATGGCAACCATTTAATCATCTGGTTTTTCGGTGATGTCCAGGACATTTTCAGTGATTATTCCTCCGTGGTCAGCTCTATTTTAATGATTTCAGAGATATGCACTCCCTACTGTATGATGTCGACCAGCATGCCAAATTTGGTCGAAATCGGTCGAGCCGTTTCGGAGGAGTTGGCACACAAACGATTTACACTTGTTGTCTAAGATTGAGCTCCGCTTCGCTCCGCTCAATTATATTCTGTTTTTCAGTATTTGTTGTTATAACGGCAATAGAAATACATCATCTGTGAAACTGTCAATTTTCTAATTATAACGGTTCATGAGATACAGTCTGGTGACAGACGGACACCGAAGTCTTAATAATAGGGTGCCTGTTTTACCCTTTTGGGTACGGAACCTTAAAAATTGCATTGTTTTTCAAAAATATTATAATTGGAGATCTTAATTTCATAAATTAAGAGGTTTCGTGACTTATATGATCGCCAGAAATGATAATAAATTAATAGAGACTCAGAGGGCGGGTGTGATTGATTTGGTTGAAAACTTCAAACAGCAACTAGTTAACTTGACTGAAGGATCCTCTCAATATATTTTAATCTATGAAAATTTAGCTGAGGGTCTAGCTCCGACCCAGTTACCGACAAACGGTGAGTACTTAATATTATGCTGGACTATAAGTTGTCATAACAGTGGTTACCCATACGTCAGCGGCGTAGCTGTCGTGCACTGATGATACTTTATACCATTTTACATTCTCCTACTACCCCTTCTTACTTGTCTTCCAACGTCCAGTATCTATGCTCTAACCACAATCGCAACTTGCGCTCTGCTGACAATCAGCTTCTTTTGTGCCCCAGTCACACATCTAGTCTTGTCCACTCTTCGTTCTATGTTCAATCTGTCCTTCTTTGGAACGCCCTTCCTCTAGATATCAGAATGTCCACTAACCGTTATATTTTTAAAAGAAAAGTTCGTCAGCACTATCTTAACCTACTGACAGAGTCGTCTCAGTAACTTCCTAGTAAGTGGTCGTTATTATTTGTGTATGTGTATGTTTACTGTTCAGTAGGTATATAATGTTATGTATGTGTGGTATGCATATGTATGTGGGTATTCTTATAGTTATGTGTATCTATTTCATATTATTATTAATGTTGTGTGTAGTTTATTTGGGTATATATTTATGTAAGTAAGTCTTTTAGTATCTATAATAGTCAAGTGTACCTTATACGCACCTACTCAGTCGATTCTCTGCATCACCCTAAGGTTGGCTGGTAGAGAATGCCTTTGGCATTAAGTCCGCCTTTGTACATATTCTTGTGCATAAAGATTAAATAAATAAATAAATAAATAAATAAATAACACCCTTTCAAGTTCAGACAGGGTTATCGTTGGTAGGTAGGTGCAGTAATATTTATCACTTCTTCTTATCTCGTTGTTAGTATTTGTTTATATTTATTTCTTAAACAATTCACGTTGTATTGAAATATTGATAAATAATAATCAAAATTTCTTTTTACAGAATTATAAATTTCATTTATAATAGAGATAGTGAATACGATAAATTATATAACAATACAATTGAAAAAACTAAATATGTACATTACCTATTGTAATTAATAATAACTTAGATATAATTAATTACACTTGCGATGAAAAATCATTTTGAAACATCATAAGAAAATAATAAATGTATGTACCTAACTAAGAGACTGATAAACGCTTAATCGATGCTTCTAAGGGCCAGAAGACTGGCCATTTTCTGGCCCAAAGAATAAGTATCGCCATCCAACGTGGCAACACAGCCAGCATTCTAGGAACCTTCCCAGTGAGCAAGTAGTAACTAATAGTCAGTTGAAGCTTAAGATCTGATAAGTATTCTGCCGCAGGATTTTTTTTTAATTCGATCAAAACTCGCCGAGATAAAAAATGTTGAATGTGACTATTTTTGCTCTTTAAAATGGTTGTAACTTCTTTAAATCGGTATTTTTCGAAAAAATCATAAAGTTAAATGTGTTCAATTTTGCCCGTTTTACCCTTAGAAATAATTTTCCAATATAAAAACCAACTTTTTATCAGTTAACAAATTAATTTGTTTATAACAATTAATAGCCCAACCGCACAAATTTTGTTTTCTTACCAATCGACGCCTTTGGTCCAAGGATTACAAAAAGTACAAATTTGTATAGGGGCAATCACATTTTCACTGGTTGGTCAGTCATTACATTTCTAAACCCTTTTTCGGGGGTTTGCCGCTTGCCTACAGAGAGGATTGCAATATTTATTCACCTTGACACTCACACGAAATACTCCGCGGTCTAATTTACAGGTTAGCCAGTTTGGGTTGCTTCGCCCATTTTGTCTGCCCTAAGGCATTTTTTTTTAATCCGCGGCCCGAGGTCGTGGCCGCACCTACGTCCATTGCCGAGCGCCTCCGGTAGAGACTGGGAGAATTCCCAGTGGCGCCCGGCGGACCTTGGCCACCTGCGTGGTGGTCGGGTGTTATCCCGCATTCTTGCGGTCGGATTTTATCCCGCATCGGTGAGTGTAGGCGTGCGTGCGGTGCCCTTATAGCCCTTCTAGCTTGCTTCTGTAAATACGATGGGTTGCTAATCCATGTTCCTCAGGCCCCGATCATGAAGGTTGATGGTCCTGGGCGTAGTCAAGTCTGCGGCGCCCTCGCCGCAGACTTCGGAACTCAGTGGGGAGGATACGCTCCCTCACCCTACCGGCCACCTCCTTCACGAGCATAACCTGCTCGCAGAAGGAAACGGCCGCGTTCCACTGGCTCTCGCTAGAGACCATAGCTCGTAGCATGGTCTCCAGCGAGAGAGTATCTACGACCAGGCCCACAACGAGGTCCCGACGCTGACTCGCCCAGGCTGAGCATTCCACCAAGTGGAATACCGTGTCTACGCCGGAAGCCTCGCAGTGTTGACACGCGGGTGTGACCTCATGATGCATGCGAAACAGATAATCACCGAAGTTTCCGTGCCCGGTGATGATCTATGTCGCACGATACGTGAGGCCACCGTGCTGCCTCTGCAGCCACTCCTCCATGATCGGTCTCACCGACCGCCACGATGGTGCTGGTTCCCCCTTTGGTTGCTGAAGTCGTACCTTCCATGTCTCCATGAGATCCTGGCGGAGTTGGAAACGCTGAGCCTCGATTTCTCGAGACGCAGGCATGTGGCCCCGCTCCAGCGCCTCCTTGTGCCATTGGAACAATGACGCAAGGGCTCTCGCTTCCAGGTCCCATGGAGGAGTCGCGGCTGCGAGACATGCAGCCTCTAGGGAGATCGAGCGGTACCCTCTTATTGTTCTGACGGCCAAGGTCCTCAACGATCTTTGTAAAACAGCAGTGTTGTTGGCCGTAGGTCTCGGCACCCATACGGGAGCCCCGTACACGGCCATACTCCGCACGATCCTCAGGTACAGTCTCCTGGAGGAAGCGCTGGGTCCCTTTAAGTTGGGCATCAGTCGCGACAGCGCGGCTGTCGCTCCCGTTACTTTGGGGACCAAACTTCGGAATTGTGGTCCGAAGTTCCACCGACTATCGAGTACGAGCCCCAGATACTTCATTGTGGGCTCGATGCCGATGCTAACGCTCCCTACATTTATGCTGGATCCTGGAGGTGACCCGCGCCGAGGTCCGTGAAAACAAATAGCCTCGGACTTATTCAGTGCCACGTCTGCCTTGAGGCCTAGTAGTTAAGATATTTTAAAAAATGTGTATATTTGGTATTTGTTATCGTTTAGGACTGTACCTGCGCGTCCGGCAATGGACGTTAGGGGGCACCTGGCCCTTGAAACTACACTTAGGTGAATAATCGTCATAAAACGCTGTTAACCTTAATGGTAAAGTATTCAGTGTTGCGTCTCTTATTTGAATTTGAACGAAACATTGTCAATGTCACTGTTCCTGAACTGCAGCATTGGTTGGTATGATACATCAGTTTTGGTTGTTGGTCTGTTGGTTTAGTTTACATAATGGTTATTGCTTTTATATTGTCTAGCTAGAGCAACACGCTTGCCCCATTTAGGCAAGCGTCAAGCCCCCAAAAAAGTGCTTAGAAATGAAAATGACTGACCCGTCACTAAAAATGTGATTAGGCCTATACAAGTTTGTACTTTTTGTAAACCTTGAACCAAAAGGAGTCAATTGGTAAGAAAACAAAATTTGTGCGGGTGGGCTATTAATTGTTATAAACAAATTAATTTGTTAACTGATAAAAAGTTGGTTTTTATATTGGAAAATGATTTCTAAGGGTAAAACGGGCAAAATAAGACACTTATACGCCTGTTTTTTCGAAAAAATGCGTTTTAAAGAAGTTACAACCGTTTTAAAGCGCAAAAATTGTCAAATTCTAAATTTTTTATCTCAGCGAGTCTTGATCGAATTCAAAAAAATCCTGCGGCAGAATACTTCTCAGATCTTAAGCTTCAACTGACTATTTTTCAAAATGAGAAAATATACATTTTTCACATCGTAAAATCTATTTTAATTTTTCAGGGGGTTTTCGCTTGCCTAATTACGTGGTACCAACAAAACTACTGTCAAAATGTTTGCCTAATTTACCTCTGCTACATTTTTTACGTTATATCAAAATCAAGTGAAGTTATGAACTTTGGCTAAGTTAAACCTAGATAGGAAACAATAGACCCTTTTTAGGGATATTTATGTCAAGTCGCGGAACCTTTATAATTTCATCGTGTCCGTCCATCTGTCCAACCTCAGCTTTCTTCTAAACGGTTAGTTCTAGAAATGTGAAACTTTGCATGAATATGTGTATTTACCAAAGTTACACGTGCATACACAAAGATCGTACAGTACCTATGCATCTGTCGACCCCTACGTTGAAATCGGCTTGCGTATAATGTAAATGTATTAGTTAAAACGGGTATAGGCCTAATTAAGTAACACATCCAAAATGTATAAATTATAATATCATTCGTTATATACCTACCTACATCATATTATTAACAAAAAGATATAAACCAGTTTGAGTAAATAACTTACAAACGTTCTCGTCATGGACGAAGTGGTTGTGTTAGTTGTGCTGCTGATTGTGGAATTAATATTAATAATTGCGATTTCTGTGGGATTGTATGAAAAGAGTACAAACGCAATATGTCTCTCACGGAAAAGGTTAGACGGGAAAACAGTAATAGTTACAGGAGGAACGGCTGGATTAGGTTTACGGATCGCCAAAGATATAGCAGATAGAGGAGCTAGAGTAATCATTGCTTGTCCATTTGAAGAAGAAGGTTTAAAAGCAAGAGAAAAAATAATAAACGACACTGAAAACGAGAAAGTCATCTACAAGTACCTAGACCTTGGATCTCTGACATCCGTCCGGAAATTTTCAACAGACATTTTAAATACAGAGTCTAGATTAGATATCTTAGTAAATAATGCTGGAGTTGGAGTACCGGCGGACATACAAACAGAAGACGATATGCACTTCATAATGCAAGTAAATTACTATGGTACTTTCTTACTAACAATGCTGTTATTACCACTCTTGAAAAAGAGTGGTACATCTAATGACCCTAGTAGAATACTGGCAACTACATCTTGCTTTCATAACATTGGAAAAGTTGACATTGATAATGCAAACAGAACAAACCATTGGTACAAAGTACAACTATATGCCAACAGTAAGCTGTATCTGTTATATTTTGCGAATGAACTTACAAATAGATTGCAAAACTCGAACGTCGTTATTAATAATGTCGACCCCGGGGTAGTTGGTACGAGAATTTATTCTTCCCTGAATAAATTGGTTGGTGCGGTTGTGACATTTCTGATTTTGATGTTCTTCAAAACACCTTGGCAGGGGGCTCAGACAGCTTTGCATGTAGCCCTAGACAAAAGTGCCGGTAAAGTAAGCGGAGCCTATTTCAGAAATTGTCAGATGAAAAGGGCAGCGCGTCGAGCGTATTGTGAAAAAGCAACAAAAGCAGTGTGGGAACATTCTATAAGAATAACCAAGTTAAGTGAAGGTGAATTGCTTAAATAAATGATCTTAAGTACATACCTAATATATTGAATGACGTACATAAGTGTGACCAATGTGATAAGAGGTTTTCTATTCATATTATATTATCTATGTAGTAATAATAATAATAAGGTGTAACGTAACAATATTGTTATAAAGTACTATTTTATTTATTTTATTTTATTTTATTTGGGGAGCTTACGGCTATAGTACACATTAGTTATGAATATTATGCCAACAAATGCCAATTACAAGCTTCCACATCTGGTTTATAAACAATGTAGGCAACATTAAATAGTCGTCCACTCAGCGGGCCGCAGTGTGCGGCATACAATTTACACAACTACATACAATTTATAATGGAATAGGTAGGTACACTCAGACCCGAGCGAGCATACAAATATTACACAGGTTATAAGAAATACCTACCTACAAACACAACCATAATTATAGTAGTAACCGTACTGGTTTACACTCCGTTAAAATGCTACGCGCGAGTGCAACTGATCTTACTAATCACTTAGTCACAAATAAGAAATGTATGAACTCGCACTCAACACCAACAAAGTGCAAACGGCGTGTTGCATTAGAGATAACAAGTACATAGGACTTAATAAAAGTACCTGAATTAATAATAAAAATAGGATGCAGCATAGACACGTACAAATGTGTTAAGTAGATTTAAACTTCTAAACTACAGACATCCAGACAAATACCTACGTTCAAAAAAGAAAAATAATAAAATCAGATAGAAAAAAACAATAATATACGTAAAGGTGATGTATATCCAGATATCTGCGGCCACAACCGTCTATATAAAAAATATTAACGCATCAAATAAGAAACCACGAAACCGGAACCAACTGCTTGTTAGAGTGTAATAGTGAATTAAATTAAGACAGTGGTATTTACAAAATCCATAGTTAAATTTGATCGTATGGAACGTATACTATTGAAAAAGAGATCGTATTGAGTGCCGACGTTAAGGCTGTTAAACTTTGCTAGTGCTCTGGGCAAGTAACTGTTTCTTCTGAAATTGGTGTGAAAAGGTGCAACGTAGAACACAGGAGTATGCCGCAACCTTCGAGTTGGTGCTCTTAATTTTACGTCACTAAGAAGATCAGGGCAGTCCACCCGTCACTGGGCCAAATTCGAAAGAAAAGTCAAATCAGAGACATTACGTCTCACGTGAAGCGGTAGTAAGTGTAAATTAACGCAACGTTGTTCATAAGTGAGTTCCTCAAGATGGTCTAATTTAAATTTAAACCCCAAGTAACGGATGAACTTTTTCTAAATCCTCTCAACATCATTAGAGTGGCAAGCATAGCACGGGTTCCAAATTTGGGAAGTATACTCCAAGTGACTTCTAACGTAGGCACAGTAGAGGACTTTGACAGTTTTCATATTCTTGAAGTCACCAGAGCTACGGATAATTAACCCTAGTGCTTTGTAAGCTTTGCCAACTACCCGTTTTACATGTTCATCGAATAGGAGCTTGCTGTCGTGCAAAACGTCCAAGTACGTACTTACTTTTTTATTTATTCTTCCGGTTATCGGCATTTGGTGAAACTTTTAGTAACATTTTATGGAGCAGTGTCACTTTAGTCGAAGGTACCTATATAACCTATTATCCCTTAGGTTATCCTTCAGAAGGCGCACCCAAGATACCCGGCAATGGACGTTAAGGCTGCCATTAGAAAAGAGAAGATAACCCAATGTGGCTATTAGCTATTGTGGTGTTAAATAATAATTTTCGTGTTAAACTTACTATGAAACTGATAAATTATAAACAATGATTAAATATGAATCTAAGTAGGTACGTACTGTAACCTAATAGAATAATAGGTACCTACTAAGTAAGTTGCCTTCCACAAAGCTATTTTTTCTAAGGGTGGGTGACGTCTCCGCGGCAAAAGGTATCCTCGCCTACACGCGGTGCACCTGCTACTGGACAAACCGAGGATGCGCTATTGCCAGCCATTACCATCAGTTACTGCCTAAATGTGTGCATAGTGAATGCCCTGTCTTAACTCTTCACGGATTGTTTTTGCATTTCACCATCATCATCATTTCATCAGTTTTCTAGTCTAACCACAATGCGGGCAATGCTAGCGCGAACTTCAATAATTTCGTTGAGGCCTGCCATTTGACCTTCACAACTCATGGACGATAACGAAGCTCCGTAGTTAGGCCAGTAAATTTTGTTTTAGGGTTCCAAATACCCGTAACGACTGCCATAGATGTTCGTATGATAACGGCGGACCGACTGTCCCTGTGGAGAGTATAGGCTAGACCGTAGGGGAAGGACGGGTAGCCCCGACCAGTGGATAGGCACGACCACTGTGAGTATCAAGCTCTCAAGCACTCATAGATAAACTTTGCATACTTAAAAACGGTCACAGTACCAGGTTACAGAATAATATAAACAATAGTGTGGTGAACAACAAGTGGATAGCCAGTACCGACGGTTTGAATTTTTGATGAAGGTTTTTTTGATCCGATTACGTTTCAAAAGCAGATTAAATATATTATGTATTAAATTTAAGGACTTCATCATCACTTAACTGTTTACATGTGTGATTATTACTTTAGTGGGTGTGCCAGGTTAGATAATTTCGTAAGCCTAGTAGGTATATTTAAAAAAAAATTCAAAATGGTGACGATCGGGTACTCCTGGCCACACGTTTGTTGGGTAGCCACAGACATTTTTTTGATAAGAAGTATGAGTACATTTCACCTATTTTACAATGGTAAATACTACCGTTCTACTTTCTCAGTGGATATAAAACACCTTTTTAATTTATGGTCACTCCAAAATGCAAATTAAATTTAAGTAAAATTTAAGTAAAAAGTAACGAAAAGGGGTGATGCGACGAAGATTTTATGTGCGAAAGAAAAGAAAATATCATATATAAAAGCGGTTGGTAAATACGAAGTGCCCAGATGCATTCCATATTTCAGAACTGAAAGCAGGGACAAGAAGTAAAATTATAACTCAAAAAAGTGAAATTACCACCTCTTTGCAATATAAAACATATTGGTCGATATAGCCAAAGATACGAGTACAACAAAGAAGGTTGAAACTCCAAAGCAGTTAACAAGGATTACAATACGCAGCTGCGATCATTTCAAATAAATAGGTAGATAATAAAAGTTAAATCGCATAATAAAAAAAATTACAAGGGGCGAAAGTAAAAAGTGTATAACTTATGGAGATACCTTTCAAGACATAATAGATACCGTGCAATAATTATAATGATGTAAGAAGACTGTGTATACCTCGAAGAAGCGTAATCTTACTATTATAGCAACGTATGTACTGCAAAATAAAGGCTTGGCCATCATTAATAGGTGTGGCCGGAGCTCTACACACCTATTTTTTTGTGGCGAAAATTAAAGGGTCAGACTTGATTTTGATTAATTCTTGTTTGCGCACTCTCTTAATTGCGCACTGACTTTTATTTTTTAAGAACGTTAAGCCAGATTTTTAGGGTTTCGTAGGTCAATGGATATTACGGCGAGTATTTATCACGCCGACAAAGTGCTACAATAAAATAATGTTTTTTTTTTCTCTACATGTAAGTGGAGATGATTTTTTTCTTGTGTCTACCTCATTGTGTGAGATTTCATTAGATAGGTCTCTGTAAATACCACTGAGAGGTTGCTAAGAAAGATTTTTGATTTAAGACCCACTTTTAAAATCTAAACGGCTGGCTCGAAAAAAAGAGAGTACTGAGATAAAAGTAGTCCATGTAATGAACTTTCAGGAAAACTATAACGGATCAGATACCTCTGTTAGTTCAAGAAGTTAAAGATAATAATTTGTGTGATTACGGAACCCAACTCCATGTGTGGTCCGACACGCACATGGCTGGTTTTATTATTTTAAATTAAGGTTCCCACCGTGCTACAATTTAATTGTTGAATATTATTGAAATTGACACTCATTAGTTTTACATATATAAGTTCTGTAAACAACATTGGAGCTACACAGTGTATCTTGCAGTTAATTGTTAAATTAGTTAATAATCTCATTGAGTACCTGTTTGTTCTTTCTAACAAATAAATAAATTTAATACTCTTTCTGGGAGTACCTACCTGCACAAGTTGTAGATTTTTGACAACCTATGTTAATGTTTAGCTTCTAAGATGATACCTGTACCTATGTTAACGTAACTATGTTGCGGTCTAACAAAGAAGTTGACTCACTATTAGCTATTACACAAATTACCGATCGTAGGAAAGTTGAAGAATACGGTTCTTCATGCCTATGCCAATAATAACCCTTTAGTGAACTTTCTTACTTACGTATTTTACGTACATTCAAGAATGTGTGAATCGCTGTGGAATACTTTCGTACTAAAGTAAATCGCACTGGAATACATTCGAGAATCTGTCAATGGTTGTGGAATACCTTCGCACTAACGTACATCGCGGGGAATACATTCAATACCTATGTAATTGGTGAATCTTTGTGGAATAAATCGCGCTGGAATACGTTCGAGAATGTGTGAATTGTTGTATAATACTTTCACACTAGGTACATACATACCTAGTGTGAAAATATTTTAGAATGAAGAATGTGTATTTTCTCACAAACATGCATCGCATTGGCAAATATTCGAAATAGCATATTTCGAGTTGGCGTACTTTTGCAGTAACGTGCATCGCGTTTTGGTACTTCAGTTCAGGGCTAAGCTGTTGCTGTTTTGAACTTCGAAATTCAGTATACTTAGTCGATATTGGACATAGTGGATATCTCTATGGGGTTTGCCTCTCCCATTGGGAAAAGGGTGTGAATTTAGGTGTGCTAACACGTGTAGATGTAATACTATACTTCTGTTACAAATTCTAGCAAAATCATATCAGTGGTTTCACCTTACCTAATTAAATCGCTGCACCTTTTCAAATTAAATTGTTTTAAATTACACAGTGTTGGTTTCATGGAAATTATTAGTTTTTAAATGTTAGTGTGTTTACTTACAATAAGAATTACAATTATACATAATTATATACGTACTAAAAATATTTGAACTACAATATCGTTTAAAAAATCCTCCGTGTCATTGCCGGCTGTAAAGGTTCCCAGAATGCTGGCTGTGTTGCCACGTTGGATGGCGGTACTTATTCTTTGGGCCAGATAATAGCCAGCCTTCTGGTCTTGAGAAGCATCGATTAAGCGTTGTCTCTAGGAATGTCTCTATAAAGGCGGCGAGCGGTCGTACCTCATGACCCCATTGTATCAACCCCAAACGGCTCAAATACGTAATCACCTGCTAGGTTAGCATATTTTCGCCATTTGAGGCCTTTAGCCGAAGCAGCAGCAGCGCCGGCACATCCGGATGTCCTTGGAAGGCGTGAAGGTGCTAAGGTGTTAACGCATGTACCCTCCCACACCAAAGGCCATCCCATCTTCCATGGTAGCAAAGACAATGTTCAATGTTAGTTATATGTCTTGTTAATAACAATAACAAGCGATTTGAGTTTTCGTTGCTTATATTAAGGTACTGTGGGTGATTAACGCCCACATAACATTAATTTCAAATAATTTTGTTATTTAAATGAAAAATAAAACAAACAACTTACTAAACAAATGATTGTTTATTTCGGCTACAAAAAATGACACATTACAATGAATTTTACTCAAAATACTCATTGATATCCAGCTTTTAAAAAAAGTGTAGTTTGGGCATTATTAAAATGTATGCGTCTATTGACGCCCGTCTTATAAACTAGGATTTAATTATAGAACTAGACTCAAAATAAAAATAAAATCTCACAATCGAAATCTCACTTTGTAATAACGAGATTACACTAAAAATAAACAAATAAAATCAACATTTAAGATAGACTTTGTTCAATTTAACAATACAACTAATATCACATGGTATATTTGTATTTGGTCATATATAAGGAACTTTTTGAGAGTTTTCAAATAACATATCATGATCACTTTGCGTACTAATCGTTTTTAGGGCAGAATTAAGATAATCATTATTATGTTCATTGGGCGCAATTACACCGTCAGCGGGTAATACCGCCCGGAGGTAATAAGTATTCCTTTTTGTACAATTGAAATTATGTTTTATGTCAAATCTCTCACAAAACATAAAGGCTTGTTTTCTGATAAATTTTGGTGTGAGAGGTATTCCAATTTTTGCGAACCTCTTGATTCTGTGACTCAAATCATTTTCCTGTGCCTCTGTTAAAACAGGTTTTCGTCCCATACGTTTCACATCTTGACCGGTTTTTATATGGTCCCTTAGTGTTCGTCGCGGTATGTTATACTTCAGAGATATGGCTCGCTGACTCAATTTTCCTTTTCTAACAGCTCTCAACGCGGCTTTCAAATCATGTTCTAACCAGGATTCTCCTCTCTTTTTACGAGGCGACATCTTGATATCTAAAAATAAATAAAGTAACATAATAACATCATTACATTTATATATAATAATATTCTACCACATTCACACAACGCCATCTAGTCCCAAATTACTACATAAATACATATTTTCTATACATAGGAAACACCCAAACTCCGAAACAAACTTCTTTGCAGATCATACAAATTATTTTGACCCAGGATTCGAACCTCTTGCGTAGCAGTCGTATACACATACCACTGCGCCATCGAGGCAGTTACCTATATATATTAATTTCATTCTTATTAAAGAAATATTTAAAAGCATAAACGATTACTTTTATGAAAATAAATATTGGGGATTCATATTGCTCGCGTCGATAATAATTAAAATTACATTAATGTTTTTTATACAATTATATATGAATATTAAAAAAAAATTGTGATTCACTACTAAACTTATCGAACAGCTGCTTAACAAACGTATTATTATATTAAGTATTAATAGTTTCTGAAATTATAAATGCGCTACCTATGTCTATGGTAATAGCACCCATGTAGTCTAATAGCACCCAACTGTTATTTTAACGGCCGTTATTAACCAGCCGGGCGTTATTATCTGACACTGATTCAAATGACACGTTTTTGGGAAAAAATATTGAAATCGACACCAAATATTCAAGCAATAGTGAACTAAGTTTATCCTGAAGCGATTAAATCCTAAAACTTAACCCAAAACGCATAAAAACACATAAAAAACTTACGATTTCGTTATGGCACTTCTTATAACAGCGTGGTACGTGTCCGATCCTGCCGGAGCGCGGCGTCACGCGCGTAGTGGCGTGACCGCGTTGTCGCTCGCCTTGCGGTTTCTTATTGGTTCATTCTATGTGTGCGTGGAGTATTAACTGAATAGTTCTATATTTAGTATGTTTTCTGCTACCTGGGCGTAGATAGACCACGGGCGTTAATCACCCACCCTACCTTATTCATAGCAAGAACTTTGAATTATAATTTAAACCTTTCTCAAAAGACATATTGTCAACACATTACTTAGATATATTTTCAAATGTTATGTATTCCTGTATTTTGAAAGCTTTGCTTCTACTATTCTTAATTAGGATTTATATATAAATTATAAAACACAAAAGCGAATATCATGGGCCGGAATCGAACCTACGACATTTCCCAAACAAGGGGAATGCGCTAACCTTATTAGCGCTACCTTTTTTTTTTTTTTTTTTTTTTTTTTTTTTTTTTTTTAATTCCGCGGCCCAAGGCCGCGGCCGCTCTAACGTCCGTTGCCGGGCGTCCCTGGTTACTAGCAGAGGGTATGTCCAGTGGCGCCCGGCGGACTTTGACCACCCCTGTGGTCTCTGCGGGTGTTTGGTCGGGACGAGAATCCCGCGTCATTGGGGTCGGGTTTTATCCCGCGTCAGTGAGTGAATCTGGTTGCGTGCTATGGGGCAAAGGCCCCGCAGCACGCAACCCTTCTAGCCTGCTTCTGTAAGGACGGTGGGTGGCGATCCCGCCGTCCTCAGGCCCCGATCATGGAGGACGATAGTCTTGGGCGTAGTCGCGTAGTCTGGGGCGGCCTGGCCGCCGACTACGGAACTCGGCGGGGAGGGTACGCTCCCTCTCCCTCCCGGCCGCCTCCTTCGCGAGCATGACTTGCTCGCAGAAGGACACGGCCGCGTTCCACCTACTCCCGCTGGACACCATGGCTTGAAGCATGGTCCCCAGCGAGAGGGTATCCACGCCCAGACCCACTACGAGGTCCCGGCGCTGACTCGCCCACGCTGAGCACTCCACCAACGTGTGGAGTGCGGTGTCGTCGTCGGAAACCTCGCAGTGTTGACACCGGGGTGTGACCTCACGATGCATGCGAAACAGATAGCTACCGAAGCATCCATGCCCGGCAACCATCTGCGTCGCACGGTACGTGAGGTCACCATGCTGCCTCTGCAGCCAATCGTCCATGATCGGTCTCACCGCCGCGATGAAGATGGCACCCCCCTTGGGTTGCTCAAGTCGCACCCTCCATGACTCCATGAGATCCTGGCGGAGTTGGGACCGCTGGTCCTCGATTTCTCGAGACGCAGGCCTGTGGTCCCGCTCCAGCGCCTCCTTGCGCCATTGGAACAATGACGCAAGGGCTCTCGCTTCCAGGTCCCATGGAGGGGTCCCGGCTAGGAGACATGCAGCCTCTCCGGAGATCGTGCGGTACCCCCGTACGGTTCTGACGGCCAAGGTTCTAAGTGGTCTGTTTAACAGAGTCACGTTCCCCTTGACCGCCAACCTATCCGCCCATACGGGAGCCCCGTATAGGGCCATACTCCGCACGATCCCCAGGTACAGTCTCCTGCAGGAGGCGTTGGGTCCCTTTAGGTTGGGCATCAGTCGCGAAAGCGCGACCGATGCCTGCGTCACCTTGGGGACCAAACTTCGGAAATGTGGTCCGAAGTTCCATCGGCTATCAAGTACGATCCCTAGGTACTTCATCGAGGGCTTGATGCCGATGCTAACGCCTCCCACATTTATGCTGGAACCTTCTGGTGGACCGTTCCGAGGTCTGTGAAAACACAGAACCTCGGACTTGTGCAAGGCCACCTCCAGTCCCAGCTGCCGTATCCGACCCACGACTCGAGCAACACCCGTCGTGACCTTGAGTGCTGCCTCCTGGTACGTTGCACCCCGCGCCGTGACGAGGGTATCGTCGGCGTAGCACGTTACGCCGACACCCCTAGGCAACGCACCCCGCAGCACCCAGTCGTAGCCGATGTTCCACAGAAGCGGCCCCAGGACCGACCCCTGCGGAACACCGCACGACACATCTCGCCGAGCTGGCCCGAGCCAGCTGGGGAAAGCTATGGCCCTCTCCGAGAGATAGGCCCCGACAATACGACGGAGGTAGAGAGGCGTTTCGTGATACACGAGCGCCTCCCTAACGCAGCTCCATGGCAAGGTGTTGAACGCGTTGGCGATGTCAAGAGACACCGCCACCACCACCTTGCCCTGCGAGACTGCTTCCTCCGTCAGGCTCTTCACGCGCATGATCGCGCTCACGGTGGAGCGTCCCCGACGGAAACCGAACTGGTTATCCGCCAGGTCTGGCCCCACACTCGTGAGATGCTCGACGAGGCGTTCCGCGATAATGCGCTCAAAGAGCTTACACACCTCGTCGAGCAACACGATCGGCCGGTATCCGGACGGTGAGTCCACCGGCCGCCCCGCCTTACGGATCAGGACCAGTTTCCCCGTCCTCCACACCTTGGGAAACTGGCCCCTTTCGAGGCATGCGCTAAAGAGCCCCATCAGTCGAGGCCCGATATTAGCGCTACCTAGAAATTATATGTATAGGTACCTAATCAAAAATTGGATGATATCGGTACTGGTCATCGTACTTAGAGGCGGACGGTTTTTATCTTATTTAGATGAAAAAACAAATGTACACCTTTAAAGTAAACAACTGATAGAAATATTATATTTTAAAAGTATTGCCATAACCGGACTTAATAGAAAATCGATAACCATTCTGTAGTTCAAACCAAAACTCAAAACTTTCAAACTATTTATACATTTAGGTTGCATGGTAACAATATTATACACCAAAATCATGGCAATAAATTAGACATTAGCATGGATAAAAATACCACTTCGGTATATTTTAAAGCTTTGTTCCTAGACTATAAAAACCATACCATACCTAAGACCATTAATACCTACTCGTAGGTATATGACGGAAGTCGATGTAATGCGGATAGTGTCCAGTGGGCCTGATGACCGACATTATGATTGACTAGCTGTTGCCCGCAGCTCCGCCCCTGCGTGTTACTTTAGAACTACATATTTTTTTTATTTATGAACCGATTGAAAACCAAACCTTAAATGTTAAGTTGAATAAACCACAACGCATTACTGAAAACCGCAAATTCAAATCAAAAACTCTAATCGGTTAAGCCGTTTCTGAGATTAGCGTGTTCAAACATTCAGACAAACAGACAAAAGTTTAAAAACCATTGTTTTGGGTTTTATTGCGTTCATAAAGCCCCCCTACAACAGTTTCTCTATTATATCTTCTATTATATTCTCTATTATACCATACAAATTCATTTTATGATACGAAAATATAAAATATTATTTATTATCTTGTGTGATAGTCCATTGAATTGTATGGCAAGCAAATTGTATGACGGCTAAGATACTATAATATTTTATCTTATGATAAAATATTATAGTATATTAACCGTGTGCAGCGCCCCTTAGTGAACTCCAGTGCGGGTGGAGTAACCTACGACAAACTTCTTATTTGCGGTTGGTACAGTAATCGGGTCTAGGGATCGAACCGCAAAACGAAGTTTGTTTTTTTATTGTAAATACGTTTCCGGCATAAAAAGTACCCAGTGTGGTGCCCAGGATATTAAAGAATAATTATACCAAGTTTCATCGTAATCGAACCAGTAGTTATTGCGTGATGCCTGAACGGTCTAGTAACACCCCCTGCCATTTATTTTTTTGATATTTTCAATGTACAGAATTTTCACTTCTACAGATTTATTATAAGGATAGATAACACAGTTCAGAGCAGAACAACATGTAAACATTATGTTCATTATTATTATATTACTTACCAGTCAGCACGCATTTGCAATGGACGAAGGGACTGTGTTTGTTACGTTGCTAATTTTATCGTTGATAATTATAATTGCGCTCTCAATCGGATTGTATCAAAAAAGTACAAATGCAATATGTATGTCACGGAGAAGACTAGAAGGAAGAACAGTGATAGTGACAGGAGGGACGGAAGGAATCGGCCTTGAGATTGCTACAGACTTAGCTCACAGGGGAGCTAGACTGATATTCACAGGTCGTTTTAAAGAGAAAGGTGAAAAAGTGCAACAACGAATTATTGAAGAAACTTTGAACAATCATGTAGTTTACAAAGTTCTGGATCTCGCGTCGCTGGAATCTATCAGAAAATTTGCAAAGGATATTATACAAACTGAAACTAGGTTGGATATTTTAATAAACAACGCTGGAACTGGAATGCTAGCTGACCGTTTAACAGAAGATGGTATAAATGTTGTGATGCAAACAAACTATTATGGAACATTTTTTCTGACGATGCTCTTATTGCCGCTTGTAAAACGAACTGGAACACGTGATGAACCAAGCAGAATTCTAACACTATCATCATGTTTGCATATGCTTGGTTGGTTTGACATAAAAAACTCAATCAAAACCAGCTATTGGATGAAGTTTTCACCTTACGGCAACAGTAAGATTCATTTGTTGTATTTCGTACACGAACTTACACATAAATTAAAGAACTCTAACGTTGTAATAAACTCTGTGGATCCAGGGTTCGTAGGAACTAACATTTTTGATGCGTTGAACAAGGTATTTGCAGTGTTAGCGATTTTTTTTGCTATTTTCTTGTTTAAAACTCCATGGCAAGGCGCTCAGACGGCGTTATATGGAGCGTTGGATAAAGAGACTGCTCATTTGAGTGGAGCATACCTCAAAAATTGTCAAATCAAACGTGCCATAGGTCGCGCATATTGCGAAAAGACTGCAAAACTGGTTTGGGAGGATTCAGTGAGGGTGGTCAAATTAAGTGATGAGGAAATCAATGCCTGCTTTATGTGACTACACTACTAGTGGTCGCCCTTGGTTGAACAGTAGACCTCACGAACATTATAAGAATTTTTTGGGATTTTCCAAACATGCAAAGAAAACTTGTTTTTTATTAACAACAAATTTAACTAATTTAACAAATTTCTGTCCAAGATCTAAGTAACAATTGACCTTTTAATATATATAAATGTATGAAATTAATAATAACTGAAAAATTTTGTGGAATGAAAAGTAAAAAGTTTATTGACTTTGACATTTTTTTTTGCCCGACTGACATTAAAGTAGGATAAGGCTATTCGTTTGTCTGTTTTTAGCACTCAGACCAGCTATGTCGATACCTATGTCTGGCGTCACAAGCGTACTTAGGTACTTTGTAACTGGGAAGTAAGTCTGGTGGCCATGTACTTGATCCATCTACTATATCATGACTTTGTAATTGATTCATCATTATGCTAATTACAGTAAATGTACACTGTCCGGTACAGTCACGAGCAATAATACTAAAAATAATGAAATACTAAAGAAATATGTGTAAATAGTATTGTGTGGTGTGAGAGTGGCCCCCAATCGCTAGACGTTATTTTGACGTACCTGATATATAAAAAAGACTTAGTTAATTTAGACACGATTTAACGTTGAAATAATTATTAGTCAGGCTTTTTTTTTTTTTTTAATTCCGCGATCCAAGGCCGCGGCCGCTCTAACGTCCGTTGCCGGGCGTCTCTGGTTACTAGCAGAGGGTATGTCCAGTGGCGCCCGGCGGACTTTGACCACCTCTGTGGTCTCTGCGGGTGTTGATTTGTTGGTCAGGCTTAGAATTAAAATTATTGCTAGATTTTGATGTTGTTACATGAATTTTAATTTTAAGAATGTTTATGGTTAGTAATAAATACTCCTACCTAGTATAATCTGCGGTAGGTCCTATAAGTTTCTATAATAATCACATACTTACATCCAATGTCATCACGCCGTATATGTTTGTCGAACATTACCGACTATACCTACGACTAATTAGTGCGAAGGTAGTAATAAGATACTGACAGGTAGGTACTTACATTCTGCATAAGAAATCCTTGAAGTAGGTACATACGTTGTCTAGTTAGTTATATATAGTAGGTGATACAGGCAAAGGTTAGAAGTTATCTCAAGTCTCAACGTGACCTAAAGTGGCATCATTTTAATAGGTAACATTTGACGTCTGTCAGTTTTATCTTCATAATGAGGTGACCTGCTTAAAAACATCGATTAAAGTGAATGAATTGATACGGACTTGAAAGATATGTGAATTTTAAAAATCATCAGGCGAATCCCTGTCCCATTATTATTTTTTCTTTCTGTAAATTTAAGGAGCAAAAATTTAACAATAAAATTGCATTTATTCAGTTGAACTATCAGAACTGTTATTAGTATTGTGATCTTCATCACTTGCCAGCAACATCCCACCTAAATTGTATCTAACATCAAAGATTTTTCTATTTAGTTATTTTTTGTATTTTTATAGTTAGTTAAAAGAATAATAAATATAATTATGTTTTATTATAATCACAACATGGTTATTAATTTATGGTGATATTTCTTCACAAGTAATCATTGCATTCGATTCTACTATCAGCTTTCGATTTTTAGAGTAACATCCCTTTTTTTTTTTTTTTTAATTCCGCGGCCCAAGGCCGCGGCCGCTCTAACGTCCGTTGCCGGGCGTCTCTGGTTACTAGCAGAGGGTATGTCCAGTGGCGCCCGGCGGACTTTGACCACCTCTGTGGTCTCTTCGGGTGTTGGGTCGGGACGAGAATCCCGCGTCGTTGGGGAAGGGTTTTATCCCGCGTCAGTGAGTGAATCTGGTTGCGTGCTATGGGGCAAAGGCCCCGCAGCACGCAACCCTTCTAGCCTGCTTCTGTAAGGACGACGGATGGCGATCCCGCCGTCCTCAGGCCCCGATCATGGAGGACGATAGTCTTGGGCGTAGTCGCGGAGTCTGGGGCGCCCTGGCCGCCGACTACGGAACTCGGCGGGGAGGGTACGCTCCCTCTCCCTCCCGGCCGCCTCCTTCGCGAGCATGACTTGCTCGCAGAAGGACACGGCCGCGTTCCACCTACTCCGGCTGGAGACCATGGCTTGAAGCATGGTCTCCAGCGAGAGGGTATCCACGCCCAGACCCACTACGAGGTCCCGGCGCTGGCTCGCCCACGCTGAGCACTCCACCAACGTGTGGAGTGCGGCGTCGTCGTCCGAAACCTCGCAGTGTTGACACCGGGGTGTGACCTCACGATGCATGCGAAACAGATAGCTACCGAAGCATCCATGCCCGGCAACGATCTGCGTCGCACGGTACGTGAGGTCACCATGCTGCCTCTGCAGCCAATCGTCCATGATCGGTCTCACCGCCGCGATGATGGTGGCACCCCCCTTGGGTTGCTCAAGTCGCACCCTCCATGACTCCATGAGATCCTGGCGGAGTTGGGACCGCTGGTCCTCGATTTCTCGAGACGCAGGCCTGTGGTCCCGCTCCAGCGCCTCCTTGCGCCATTGGAACAATGACGCAAGGGCTCTCGCTTCCAGGTCCCATGGAGGGGTCCCGGCTAGGAGACATGCAGCCTCTCCGGAGATCGTGCGGTACCCCCGTATGGTTCTGACGGCCAAGGTTCGAAGTGGTCTGTTTAACAGAGTCACGTTCCCCTTGACCGCCAACCTATCCGCCCATACGGGAGCCCCGTATAGGGCCATACTCCGCACGATCCCCAGGTACAGTCTCCTGCAGGAGGCGTTGGGTCCCTTTAGGTTGGGCATCAGTCGCGAAAGCGCGACCGATGCCTGCGTCACCTTGGGGACCAAACTTCGGAAATGTGGTCCGAAGTTCCATCGGCTATCAAGTACTATCCCTAGGTACTTCATCGAGGGCCTGATGCCGATGCTAACGCCTCCCACATTTATGCTGGAACCTTCGGGTGGACCGTTCCGAGGTCTGTGAAAACACAGAACCTCGGACTTGTGCAAGGCCACCTCCAGTCCCAGCTGCCGTATCCGACCCACGACCCGAGCAACACCCGTCGTGACCTTGAGTGCTGCCTCCTGGTACGTTGCACCCCGCGCCGTGACGAGGGTATCGTCGGCGTAGCACGTTACGCCGACACCCCTAGGCAACGCACCCCGCAGCACCCAGTCGTAGCCGATGTTCCACAGAAGCGGCCCCAGGACCGACCCCTGCGGAACACCGCACGACACATCTCGCCGAGCTGGCCCGAGCCAGCTGGGGAAAGCTATGGCCCTCTCCGAGAGATAGGCCCCGACAATACGACGGAGGTAGAGAGGCGTTTCGTGATACACGAGCGCCTCCCTAACGCAGCTCCATGGCAAGGTGTTGAACGCGTTGGCGATGTCAAGAGACACCGCCACCACCACCTTGCCCTGCGAGACTGCTTCCTCCGTCAGGCTCTTCACGCGCATGATCGCGCTCACGGTGGAGCGTCCCCGACGGAAACCGAACTGGTTATCCGCCAGGTCTGGCCCCACACTCGTGAGATGCTCGACGAGGCGTTCCGCGATAATTCGCTCAAAGAGCTTACACACCTCGACGAGCAACACGATCGGCCGGTATCCGGACGGTGAGTCCACCGGCCGCCCCGCCTTACAGATCAGGACCAGTTTCCCCGTCCTCCACACCTTGGGAAACTGGCCCCTTTCGAGGCATGCGCTAAAGAGCCCCATCAGTCGAGGCCCGAGTTCTTCGAGGGCCAGGACCCATGCACGGCCAGGAATGCCGTCGGGTCCGGGGGCAGTGATCTTCCGGCGTTTAAGCCGGAGTACTGCCGCACCTAGCTCCCCCAACCTGACTTCGGGTATGTCGTCTTCGCTGGTGCTATCCGCGTCGGGCAGAGACGGAGCCATGCGCGGAGGGACGTGCTCCTCCGTGCTCGTCGGAAACAGGGAGCCCATGACCCGCTCCAGCTGCTGCGGCTGGAGACTCTGGGTCAGTGGGGGCGCCCTAGGTCGGAGTTTCTCCCTGACCTGTAGGTACGGGCGCCCCCATGGGTTCTGCTGCAGGGTCTCTAGGAGCTCCTCGCGGGCCGCCGTCTTGGCCCGCTTTATCGTCTCCTGGAGATTACCTTTAGCCTCCCTGTATGCCTGAGAGTAACATCCCTAGTGTTTTAAAAGAAAAAGGGTTAACTGACGCAACATTGTAAGGACGTTCAGTTCTTTAGATCAGAAATTGTTTATTATGTTTAGAATGGTTTATTAGTAAAAGCAAAACGTAAAATTACTGGTATCTGTCATCTATACTTATAATAAATCTGTAGAAGTGAAAATTCTGTACATTGAAAATATCAAAAAAATAAATGGCAGGGAGTCTTGCTAGACCGACACCGAACCCAAAAATGTGATTAAAAATTTTTTTGTCTGTCTGTCTGTCTGTTCAGGCATCACGCAAAAACTACCGGTTCGATTACGATGAAACTTGGTATAATTATTCTTTAATATCCTGGGCACCACACTGGGTACTTTTTATCCCGGAAAAGTACATACAATAAAAAACAAACTTAATTTTGCGGTTCGAGCCCTAGACCCGATAACTATACCAACCGCAAATAATAAGTTTGTCGTAGATTTTTTTCTTTTTTTTTATATTGGGTTCGCCAAATTGACGCGCCGGTGGTAAGTCGTCACGACGTCTAGCGATTGTGGGCCACTCCCACAGCACATATTACTGTAGAGAGTGGCCCTCAACTTGACGGCCTACTGATGTGCCTCTTCACGCTCCGCTTAAAGAACCCAGGGTTATATGTGGGAGGAAACACGTGCACAGGCAGGGCGTTCCAGGCCACTATTGTTCGGTAGAGAAACGAACGTTTAAAACGTTGGGTTCTCGCGAACATGCTATCCACTATGTGGGAGTGGCATCTCTGCCCGGCACGCGTTGTTCGGGATCGGAAGGAAGAGGGTGGGATCAGATTGAAGAGCTCTTCAGAACAGGTTACGTCACCCGCAGTGGAGTTCACTAAGAGGCGCTGCACACGGCTAAGATACTATAATATTTTAACAAGATACAATATCGCTCGCCATACAATTTAATGGACTATCACCCACGACGAAGATCATCTTTCACCGAGCCTTTTCCCAACGCAGTTGGGGTCGGCTTTCCAGTCTAACTGCGATTCGGCTGAACTTCGATATTTTCCGTGAAACGACTGCCATCTGACCTCCACATCACATAGGCTATAACAAAGTTCTGTAGTTAGCCCGGTTGGATTTTTGATTTAGGGCTCCAACTACCCCTAACGACTGCCATAGATGATCGTATGACAACCGGTACCGACGGCATAAGGTGCTCTCCGAGGCACGGAGGGGTCTCAGTGTCTTAAGCAATGGTCATCCATCCTAAGACCGGCCTGACTCGATGTTGCTTAACCTTTGCAATGTGTTAACATTGTCGGTTACCACTAGACCACGAGCCCCTCTAGATAATAAATAATATTTCATATTTTCATATCTTAAGATGAATTTTTATGGTATAATAGAGAATACGAGTATTATAATAGATAATGATAATAGAGAAACTGTTGTAGGAGGGCTTTATGAACGCAATAAAACCCAAAACAATGGTTTTTAGAACTTTTCTCTGTTTGTCTGAATGTTTGGACACGCTAATCTCAGAAACGGCGTAACCGATTTGAATTTTTGATTTGAATTTGCGGTTTGGTTTTCATTCACTTCATAAATAAAAATGTTATGTAGATCTAAAGTAACACGCAGGCGGAGCTGCAGGCAACAGCTAGTTATTACAATAAATATGTAATCGTAATTGAAAAAAGTTGAAAAATTGTGGAGTCCTAACAAAACGAAAAAATATATTATTTTATGCCCGCAAGACAAACTAACGGCGATTGAGTTTTATTTATCCACCTCATTAGAACTACGAACGATCTTGCGTAAGTTTTTTTTATATTGGGTTCGCCAAATTGCGCTGCCCGCCTGGTGGTAAGTCGTGACGATGCGCCGATGTCTAGCGATTGTGAGCGGCTCTCGCAGTACACAACACCTACTACCTATAGAGAGTAGCCCTCAACTTGACGACCCAGTGATGTGCCTATTCACGCCCCGCTTGAAGAACCCAGGGTTAAATGTGGGAGGAAACACGTGCACAGGCAGGACGTTGCTAGAACTAGAGTGATATTTATAACGTACCTACTATAATATTAAGTAATGTTATGTATGCAGATGATTATAATATGTGTTACCACACTTACCACACATAAACTTGGGAGATTTAGGTGGGTAATAATGTGTCACCGATATTATGATATGGCAGTTTTAAAGATCAAATCATACATACGGAACGGATGACTGTGTTTTATACTATCATTACTATTAACATATTATAAAACTAAGTCGCTTCCGTCCGTATGTATGCTTAGACCTTTAATACTAGGCAACGGATTTCGATGCGGTTTTCACCAATGGATAGAGTGTTACTCGAGGAAGGTTTTTGTGCATTTAATTTGTCAAGCGAGTGAAGCCGCGTGCGTCCGCTAGTGTAAACTTTTGGTGTCGAAACAAAGATGATTAAATGAAAATAACTCTCATTACATAATAAAATAATTATGAAATTATTCTTATTAGGTAGGTACTCAATATAACCACAGAATAGGGAATAATTGAATAAAAATAGTCGCAATAAAAACTTAAACAAAAGTGGTCTTACTAAACACACACAGGTATTTTTTATAAATCTTGTCTGTCTGTGTGTCCGGCCTCGTCTGCGAAGATACTGAACGGATTTTCTTGTGGTTTTCACCAAAAAGGTTTTAAGCTAATTTCAGGCCAACATTTAGGCTTTATTTCATCAACATCGGATGACAGGAAAATAAGTTTTATTCATAATACTATCGTCATACAAAGTATATCTATACTCATCATTCACCAAGCCTTTTTCCAACCCAGTTGGGGTCGGCTTACCACTCTAACTGCGATTCAGCTGAACTTCGATATTTTCCGTGAAGCGACTGCCATCTGACCGGTCGGAGTCGGATTTTTTATTTAGGGCTGACGACTGCCATAGATGTTTGTTTGACAACCGGGACCATAGATAACCTCCTAATAGATTCCGCATGCAGGGCAACAAATGCGCGCCACTCATACTTGATTTCGCAAGCATATAAAGCTATGCCCAAAATCACGACGTCAGTGACAACCAACTTCGCGACCTATGACCACGTGCGATTTTATAATTAAAAAGAAATGTTTTGTGAGCATTTTACATTTTAAATGGCTTTCTCTTCCGTAAAATGGTGTGGCAAGACGGCGAAGACATCAAATTACCAAAAAGATCGCATTACATTTCACCGGTAAGTAAATTAGAAATAAATGTAAATATAAAATTGACTAGGCACCGGAGTTCAATTTATTCTGGTTGGTAATAGAACATAAACACAAACAATTTCGAACCCGTTGATGTCTTTTTGAAATTACTCTTTCACTCATTAGCCAAATTATAATAGCTATCCTTTTCTAACAATACATTTCAATAGCACTTGAATCGATAGTGATGGGATATCGGTATGATATAGTACGTCATCGATATTTTGCAGTATTATTGCCGTAGGTGCTTTAAAAAGTAGTACCTATAAATAAGCAACATGTTGTCGCCCGCGACTGCGCCCGCCTGAATTTCGGTAAGCTGCGATTTATTAGCGACCAATTTGTGCGTTGGCATTATTAATATTTTTTTTCGCAGCTAATGTGATTTAGTATTAGCAATGTAACTGAGATATATATTATTTTATAGGTTTCCTGGATGCCCCGAGAGGAAAAAGAAATGGGTAGATGCAACATCTCGTGGGGAGAGTTGGTTTCCCACCAATAACAACGTAAAATATTAAGAAAGAAATTATAGTCCCGCCGATGACATCAGTTTTTGTGAACTATTAATAATTTCTTTCTTAATATAAATTATATTATTTTACATCTATTGAATTAAAATATAAAATTATAATGTATCATCATCAGAGATGGGGGGCTCGTGGCTTACTGGTAACCGTGTATATTAACACATTGCTAAGGTTAAGCAACATCTAACCAGGTCGGTCTTAGGATCGGTGACCATTTTTTTAGAAATTGAGACCTCCGTACCTCTGGGAGCACGTTAAGCCTTTGGTCCCGGTTATTATACGAACATCTATGGCAGTCGTTACTGGTATTTGGGGCCCTAAATCAAAATCCAACTGGTCTAACTACAGAGCTTTGATATCGCCCATAGTTTGTGGAGGTCAGAATGATGGCAGTAGCTCCACGGAAAATATTAAAGTTCAGCTGCATCGCAGTTACACTGGAAAGCTGATCCTGAGTTGGGAAAAGGCTCGGTAGATGTGCGATCATCAGAGATCGGAATAGGTAGAAAATTTTTACTTAAAGTTTGAGGAAATAGGAACTGAGAGTTGATAATACCTGTCCCTCTTGATTAAGTCCCGATACCTACTCCTATAAAAATTATAATAATAAATAAGAAAAATTATATTTTTAAATGTATTTGTGTTTTTATAAATGTATTTAAAAATGTATAAAATAAGAATATGAAGGAATAAACGGTATAATAAAAATATAATTATAATATACCTATAAAAATTTTATCGACACATTTTCATCACTATCCCATCTCTAGTATTCGGTGCATTCGAAGATTGACCTTGAAACAGCCAATCATAGCGCACTTACATGTTTCCGCGCGCCCCTCGCATTCCGGCAAAACAGGTGAACTCGGTAAGGAACAAAATTACAGTAATGCGAAATCTATTAGGAGGTTATCTATGACTGGGACCGACATGGCTTAACGCGGTCTCCGAGCCACGGAAAGTATATCTATACTACGAGTAGCAATCTATATTCTATTTATAAATAAACTATATTTTGTAATTTGGTGGGAACTATGGGATCCTACTACAATCTTAAAGGTCAATCTCAACGTTACTGGACGTGGTGCAAATTGTAAATCTAAATCATTCTCGCATCCCCTTGAACACACACAAAAAAAATCATCAACATCGGTCCAGCCGTTTAGGAGGAGTTCAATTACAACGTCTGTCGGGTTTGCAGGACAACGTCTGTTGGGTCCGCTAGTTTTTATATATTTTTTTACTATTTGACGAGAATTCAATCGAACCTGGCGTAGAGATATTATGTATAATTACTTTTGTGTATTCTTTAGTAAGTTTCCATTAATGTAAGTGCATTATTCTGGTAATGTGTTTCCATATAAATTGGGATTGGGAAACTTTTCCACGCGTGCGGAGCCGCGCGCAACAGCTAGTTAATTACTAAAAATAATTAAATTGTTTTGAAGGTAAACTTATTTTACTACTATATTAGTTAACTAGTTTTTTTTATCACACCTGTTTTGGGAACAACATTATATTAGGTACTTAGTTCATAACAAATCTAATGTTGAAACACACAACACTGTTTCAAAAACCAGTTAGTTGAGACATGGACGCGATTGTATTACTGTTGGTGGTGCTCTTTATAATAGAGTTTATTTTAATCATAGCACTATGTGTTGGATTATATCAGAAAAGTACGAATGCAATATGTGCTTCAAGAAAAAGGCTCGAAGGAAAGACAGTCGTTGTGACTGGTGGTACAGCAGGAATGGGACTTTTGATTGCAACAGACTTTGCACACCGAGGAGCTAAAGTTATAATCGCGTGTCCCTTTGAAGATGAAGGTATTCAAGCGAGAAACCAAATAATAAAAGAAACTGATAACAATAATGTTGTTTTCATGGTTTTAGACTTGTCGTCTATAAAGTCTACCAGAAATTTTGCAGCAGAGATATTAAAAAATGAAAACAGGCTCGATATTCTATTAAATAATGCTGGAGTCGGAACACCAAATAACTTTGTGACCAAAGATGGACTTAGTTTTCTGATGCAAGTGAATTATTACGGAAATGTTTTGTTGACATTGCTGCTTTTACCACTTTTGAAGAAAACAGGTAAACATAGTGAGCCGAGCAGAATAATAGTAACAACATCTGTCCTGCATATGTTGGGTCGGGTGGATATTAAAAATGCAAATAAAATGGACTATTGGAATTCTGTTGCACTTTATGGTAACAGCAAAATTTGTCTTATACATTTTGCGACCGAACTTACAAAGAAGTTAAGAGGCTCAGACGTTGTGATTAACTGTGTAGATCCAGGAGCAGTAGGTACTAAAATCTTTAATTCCTTCAACTTAATTGTTGGTCCGTTGATAACACTTGCATGTCTGATATTTTTCAAAACACCCTGGTTTGGTGCTCAAACGGCCTTACATGTTGCTTTAGATAAAAGTGCTGAAGAAGTAACTGGTGGTTACTTTAAAAACTGTGAGATCGACAGACCGGTGAAACGTGCCTATTGCTATAAGACTTCTAAAATTCTATGGAAGGACACGATAAAATGTATAAAGCTCACTGACGATGAATTACACGAGTGTTTAAAACCATTGGCAGGATAATCTTGTGTGTGTGATTTAGTTTAATGTTTTTATAACTCTCGGGTGTTGGGTAAGCAGTGAATGTAAAACCTACTGAGCTTAAAGATATCATTTATTTATTTATTTATTTATTTTTGTACACACACAGTAAATGAAACAGTAAATGGATACAAACTAAACATGTATACAATGGCGCCACTTATCTCTAAAGAGATCTCTTCCAGTGGGCCTAAGAGAGGAGATCGTGATGCAAACAGGTGCTGATGTGTGTGCAGGTTAATAAACTTACATAAACTATAACTACATAAATACACAAATACATACATAAAAAGATATATAAACATACATAGACGTACAATAATTAAGGTAAGGAAGCGAGATAGTGTTCCTTGACTCTCTTCTTGAAGCCAGACACAGTTCTGCAGTTCCTTATATCGGTTGGAAGAGCGTTCCACAGTCTGACGGCATGAACGGAGAAAGAGTAGGAGAAGAAGTCAGATTTGTGGGAAGGACAATTGAGGCGGTAGGAGAGGTGAGGCCGGCACGATTCATCTGATGCACGCATCATATTTATTATCTCAACATTATTATAAAAACATATTAAGGACGGACCTTCAAAAGAGCTAGTTATGGCACTTAAAAGTAACTTAACTTCTAGGTGCTGTTTCAAACCGCACCTTCCGAAATATGATTTGATACTAAAAATAGTGGATTTTTTTCGATGTGATTTTCGCGAAGGTCATTGGTTGGTTTTACATTGTTGTTCGAAGAACTTTATACATATAATTGTATGTTGGAGCTGAGTTCAATTATAAAAATCCTGATAATATAGCGTAAGTTAATTTGCATAGCTAGTGTAAAAGTCGTAAAATCGTTTTAACTAATGTCATAAATATTGAAGTGACGAGCTGTTGACAAGCAGAAACTTGCTTATACAGTAAATAATTCTACTCCGAGATGGTACGCCGCGTAGGTCCGGAATTAGGTTGCTTTGTGCCTGTTATATTAGTTAACTAGCTGAAGCCCGCAGTTCTACCTGCGTGTTATAGCTTTCTCGATCACCAGTTACTGATTTATTATGTATAGCTGTTGAGCGATATTGTATCTTAAGATAAACAAATATTATAGTATCTTAGCCGTGTTCAGCGCCCTTTAGTGAACTCCACCACGCCTCCGTCACTCCATGTACTTACGCGCTATAATTACCTACCGCCCGGCGGGCCGTTTGAGGACCAAATTCAGTGCGGTTTTCGCAAGCGAAGCGCACGCACGTTGTTCAATTTTAATAGTTCCATTCGTTCGTACGCGTACCTACGATGCCGTCCGGTGCCTTATGTGCTGTAGATGGGTGCAAATCAAGTAAAAGAAGGGACAAACACTTAACATTTTTCCAATTACCTGTCAATGACGAAAGGTAAGAACAATTGGTACAAAGGTAAGAATAAAAAACTATTACTATTTTTTGTCGTTTCAAAATTATTTTTAATAGGTCTTAAGAGTCCTCCTATTAAATTTTATCGTTTACGCTGATTTTACAGACGTGTTTTTACACTGAAAATACTGTATTTTTATAAGTTTTAATGCACAACATGAAATATCATTTCAATAATGATCTAATAAGTGAGCTACTTTCTTATTTTTGTCATTAAATTTTGATTAATCGACCTAAAACAATCGGTAGTTTTTCGTATCTCTTGCTGGAAGAGGTCTAGAATATCACAAATTCACTAATCGTTTTGACGTCTAAAAAGTATTACAAAAATACAGTGTATTCTTGTATAAGTCATCTATCAAATGTATGGATTACTTTTTATCACTTTCATAAAAAAATATTGAGTAAACAAATATTTAAGTTAGTCAAATTTTAGAGAAAATGGGCAATGAATTGGTTCTTATTTCGGCTACATAAAACTCTCGTTCATAAAATTAAAACAACATAAATAAAACTTGGTTCAAAATCAATCCATTTCCAAAAAAAAAGAAAGCTAAATAATAAAAAATAGGCTGTAAATAATCTTTTAAAAACACCTAAATTTCGCTTTATAATACTCGACGCATGCCTCAAGTAAGCAGTCCGCGCCAAGCGCTTACAGGGAGAGGACGTGTCGCTCTGCGCGCCAAAATTCGACGCCGTCTACAGACGAATATAGCGTGGCATGAGATTTTGATACTTTGGTAAAATTAGTTATTATTTTGTGATGATTAGGCTTCTTTTTAAATACAACAAGTGATTATGTAGAATGTATTTATCATTGTTTTTGTTAAAAAAAGCTGTTATATTTTATAAAGCTGGATTACTCACTCACTCACTGACACAATTTTATTGTTCTCCTTGATGGTGGAGGGGAAGGTACCTATGTTTTTTTGCAGAAATGTAAAGGGGGTTCGGGGACCTAGGGAAAATTCCGAGTTTTTGAGATTTGCCCTCCAGTCCCCCAAGGGGGCTCCCGAGTAGAGTCAAACTGAGTAATAATTTTTTTATTTTATTTTTTTTGTATTGGGTTCGCCAATTTGACGCCACCCGCCTGGTAGTAAGTCGTGACGACGTCAAGCGATTGTGGGTCACTCACAGCACACTATACTATAGAGAGTGGCCCTCAACTTGACGACCTACTGAACCCAGGATTATATGTGGGAGGAAACACGTGCACAGGCAGGGCGTTCCAGGCCAGTATCGTTCGGCACAGAAACGAACGTTTAAAACGTTCGGTTCTCGCGAATATGTACCTACTGTGTGGGAGTGGCATCTCTGCCCGGCACGCGTTGTTCGGGATCGGAAGGAAGATGGGATCAGATTGAAGAGCTCTTCAGAATGCTCGCCGTGGTAAATACGGTAGAATGCGGCCAAGGAAGCTATTGTTCGGCGCTGAGCTAGCGGCTCAAAGCTTCCCGTTACCTCCGGACAATCTATAATACGGATAGCTCGACGCTGCATAGCGTCGAGAGCGTCCAGCAAATACTTCGCGGAGCCGTCCCAGAAGTGAGAGCAGTATTCGACGCAAGGTCCAATCTGCGTCTTGTACAGCAGACACCTCTGATGCAGTGTAAAGAATCGCTTTACCTTATTCAGTATTCCTAGTTTCCACGAAGCTAGCCCTATACATCTTTCGATGTAGTTTTTATTATTGAGCTCTTGACGAACGTCTATGTCAAGGATCTCAAGGTTGCCCTTCATTGGTAATAATGCATGAAAGGGGATTTCTTCGCTGTAAATGCACACGCCTGCAATGTGCTGTCATCTGCATAACAATGAATGTTCCCGAGGGATAGCATATCATTGATTTGCAGAAGTAAAAGAGTTGGTGACAGCACGGACCCCTGCGGCACCCCGGTATTGTTCCTCGATACATATATACATAACCGGGGCAACACAGGTAAGGCGTGTTGTCAGGGCGGCGTATTTGTGTCTCCGTGAGGAACGTCACAGCGGGCCGAGCCGTCTCAAGGTATGGTGGACGGCATTGAGGTTCGCATGGAGTCCACGCTCGAAAAGTGAAGCTGTGGGGTTTCCTGGGGCCGCTGTGGAACGTTTACTTATTTCTGTTGCACTGCCATTATAAATTTGAAGAAGAAGCGTGAAGACAGGGCGACATTTGGTGCAGCAGTAATAAGTGACAAAGCGCAGGGGCTAGCTTCGTCTGGAACCGTGTGGTTAGGTTGGAGCCGACCCGCCGGACGGAAGGGCTACCAAACCCCCCTGGTGCAAGGCCGCCGCTATCCCACACCGGTTACCACCCGGAGCGGCGATCCCACATCAGGATTATGCGCGAGAACATGTGGGGCAGCCTCCTGGTGTGGTTGGTCCCAGGCGGGCCCCATGACTGTGTTGCGGGCGGCCGCGGCAACGCCGTTGCTAAGGGTCTCCCTGGCCGGCGAATCGACCTACACCACCCACACTAAACTCCGCTTTGCCCCCACTGGTTCCATGCCTGCTGCACCATACATGGCCCCGGGCCCGGCGGTGCAGCTGTTGAACCCCTTACGCAACCAGCCTGGGCTGGGTTACTTGTGGGGATTTAGCACAGTTGCACGGTGGCACCCCCCGGACCAACACCCGGTACCCACGTAGGGACCGAAGCCACTTCATAGGTACCGTAAATTAACGAGCCTCGTCCGTTGATCAGCAGGTGCGCCACTAGCAGATGAGTTCGCTGGGGCCCTAAATATGTTGGTAGAGCCCCTTTGTATAGAGGAGGTCAAATGATTTTGATTAGGAAAAAAAATTAGCCCTCGCCCCCCCTTTGAGAGTGCAACGACAGAGGAAAGGTAGAGGAGTTTTGATTACGGGATCATACGAGTATAGAGGGTCTTTTCTTGAATTTAAGGAGAGAGAAAAAACACCCCCCCTCCTAGCCCTCTTTTCACCTCCCCCACACAAGACACTATTATTATAAAATGAAAAAAAAAAAGATCAAAACCATGTAATCGCCGTACCTACTGGCTGACCACCATCGGTAACTCCGGACTCACGCACAAAATGTGTCAAATACCTAATTCCGCCCGTTTCGATTCTGCATACGGACTCTTAATACTAAGCAAAAGCATTAGCTTGCCTTTCAGACACAGATTTACATATTTTTGTTACATAGAAACGTTATACTTTATTTTAACAACGTTTAAAAAGCTATTTTGATTGGAATAAAATTGTGATAATATTTGACGGACAGTCGCGCAAATACCTACCTACGAAACTTCCAACACAAGTCGCGCCACAAGAGGCAGCCCTGCGATTGCTGTGGGAACGCGCGGTGCGAAGCAATCACAACTGTAAACTTGAGCAAATAGGCACATTTTAGCATGCAGTGGTTGCTGACGCGACGGAGTAGGCTATTATAGCAGTAGGTATTGGAAATTTTCTACTGAGTGAAGTATCTGTTACGTAGTAACTATTTAGTAATCTGTGACTCCACTGCGGGTGACGTAACCTACGACAAACTTCTTATTTGCGGTTGGTACAGTAATCGGGTCTAGGGATCGAACCGCAAAATTAAGTTTGTTTTTTATTTGATATACTTTTCCGGGATAAAAAGTACCCAGAGTGGTGCCCTAGAATAATTATGCCAAGTTTCACCGTAATCGAACCGGTAGTTTTTGCGTGATGCCTGAACAAACAGACAGATAGACAAACATTTTTTTAATCACATTTTTGGGTTCGGTGTCGGTCTAGGCGACGGCCGGCAGTCAACTCACGCATGCGCAGTGCGCACTCCAACGTCGTCGCCCGCTTTCAAAATAGTGTACTTTTTGACTAAATCTATAATATCTCTTAAGATATTCGTTGAAATCAAATGATGTAAAGGACTAGGTAATTTGTTCTAAATTAAATTCTTATGACGTATAGCGTATTTGTTTGGATAAGGATTAATATCGTAAGCATAAAAATAGCTTCGCAAATCATGTATTGTTTTGAATCAATTTTGATTGCTATAAAATATTAATTACGTTATAGTGCGTGAACCCTAAGAGGTAGATATATGCCATGGCGGACTTTTTTATAGAACTTTTTAAGGCAAATAAATTCGTAGTACACAATTTTAACGTTACTTTAACCATTTAAGCAGCGTACGCCACGGAAGCTCCCAAAAGAAATAATTTTCTCCCGTTTTTGTAACATATATCATTGCTGCTCCGCTCCTACTCGTCGTAGCGTAATGTTATATAGCCTATAGCCATCATGGATAAATGTATTACATAACTAAAAAAGATTTATTCTAATCGGACCAGTACTTTCTGAGATTAGCGCGTTCAACCAAACAAACAAACAAACTCTTCAGCTTTATAATATTAGATTATTTGCTCAAGGTAGGGTTTTAGTTTATAAAATACTAGTGGTCGCCCGCGACTTCGTCTGCGTGGTAATTTGGATTTTTTCCCGTTATCACACAATATCTTTATAAATGTATGTAGCCTATGTGTTATTCCGATGTATATGCTATATTATGGTGAAGTTTAATTAACTACTCTTTCACGTAAAAACTACTGAATAGATTATTCAGTAGTTTTTACGTGAAAGAGTAACAAACATCCATCCATCCATACATACTCACAAACTTTCGCGTTTATAACATTAGTAGGATAAATTCTTACCAGTCATCATCAATCATGTAATATGACAATACGAAGCGTCATATTACATTGTCTCATCAAAAATTGAAAACAAATTATTGAAAAGAGGTAAAAAATCCAGCCAAGTGTGTGTCGGGTCACGCATATAATAGGGTTCCGTAGTTACACATAATAACCTGTATAACTCCTGAACTAACAGAGTTATCGAATCCGTTATAGTTTTCCTTGAAAGTTCATTAAATTAAATCATAAAATAAACTACCATCACTAATATTTTCAAAATTTTAGAGCCAGCCGATTAGATTTTTTAGAGGTGGACGTATACTTAAATCAAAAAATCGTAGTAGCAACTTCTTAATGTTTTTAAAACACCTATCTAATGATACCTCACACTCCAGGGTGAAAAAAAAAACAAATTATGGTTATGTGTAGGGGAGGGTACCCATAATAAAAATACTTTTCATTATTTTCTGATAGTATTTTGTTAACGTAGTAAATACACATATCCATGCAGTTTCATGTTTCTATCTAGCACTCACCGTTTAGGAGGAAAGCCGAGGACAGACAGACATGACGAAACTATAAGGGTTCCGAAATTTGAACTACGGAACCCTAAAATCAGGACCAACCAGCAGCGACCTCGCGGCCAGTTCTATACACCTACCTTTATTATGTAAACTTCTAATTAAATATAAGATATCAGGCACTTTAAAAGTCAAAAAATACGCTATCCGGGAGCCAGTGGAACGCGGCCATTTCCTTCTGCGAGCAGGTAATGCTCGTGAAGGAGGCGGCTGGTAAGGTGAGGAAGCATACCCTACCCGCTAAATTCCGAAGTGTGCCGATGGCGTCACAGACGTGACTATGCCCAGGACCATCGACCTCCATGATCGGGGCCTGAGGACGATGGATTAGCAACCCACTGTCCTTACAGAAGCAGGCTAGAAGGGCTGCGTGATGTTGGGCTTCACCCCACGCACGCCGTCACTCACCGACGCGGGATAAAACCCGACCCCAAAGATGCGGGGTAACACCCGACCACCACGCAAGGTCCGCCGGGCGCCACTGGGAATTCTTTCAGTGTCTACCGGAGGCGCTCGGCAATGGACGTAGGTGCGGCCGCGGACCGAGGCAGCGGATTTCAAAAAAAAAACAAAGCTGTTTTTTGACTTTTGTGTTTAGTAAAAGTAATTGTATTAATTAACATATTGTTGAGTTTCCGACATTTAGGGACTGGTTCAAGCGCCATAATCACATTTAACTAAAAACTACCAAGTGTTTTGGGCAAATAAGAAGAATCGATAAAATTGAAGACAGTTAGAGCAGGCAGATTATTATAGTCTTATATTTCACAATATTTCAGTTCTATGTCTCAATTGTACAGTAAATTGATCAACTGATTTCATCATAACATCAAACTTGACCCTCAAAGGTTCTTCCTTGCTGCCCGCAGTCGATGCTGGAACGATTTGGTAGTGTCGAAGCAAGTTGGCCATTGCAGTTTTCATTGACATCATTGCGTATTGATATCCTGTCGGCGAGGTTATAGAATATCAGTAAAATGTTACAATTGTAGTAACGGAGTTGATCCAAATCCGATCAAAATTTGTCAAAATAATCATCACACAAATCTGATGACTGATATGGAACCCCGTACAATAGCAAATATCTATTAGACGCTTCGACTGAACTTTCTCGGTGACGGATGAACTGCAATACGCAAACCCTCCTTGCAAACATTTGTTTTGTTCTGTTTATTCGTTTCTGCTTTTTTTATGTTCATGATTTTTTGTTCAGAGATAGGTATTTAGCAAACCCTACGTTTTCTACCGATTATTTGTTCCTTGGGAAGATAACGGGAAAACTTAGCCACATACCGCCTCCCGCCACGGTCAATCGCTGTTAAAGTGACAAACGCTTTGGAAAGAAACTGGAGACTTACCTAAACAGGCTCTTGGTCCATAACTGAACGTTATAAATGCTGCAGGATGCTTTAAAGGCGCATCGATAAACCGTTCTGGACGAAACTGGTCTGCGTCATCACCCCAATATATGGGATTTCTGCTTATCGCCCAAATATGGACCAGTATTCCTGTACCGGGTATTAATGTCTCTCCAGACGCTGAAATAAGAGATCCTATATAAATACAATCATTGCATTTGCATATACAAAGAATGGGCAATCAAAGTTTCGTTATTTAATAATAAAAATAATATTTAAAAACACTGGGCGCCTGTAGAAGTTCGCTGACCAGGTGTTAGTTAGCACATAACAATAATATTTTGTACCTCAAAGGTGCACACATCCCTACTAACTAATCTTTTAAAATTTCTGCTGATATAGTACATAAAAGTGTCTCTATCATCCTTTTACTAAAACGAGGACGAGTCAGCGCCGGGACGTTGTAGTAGGTCTGGGCGTGGATACCCTCTCGCTGGAGACCATGCGTCAAGCAATAGGCTCCAGCAAGAGTGGGTGGAACGCGGAAAAAAAAAACCAAAACGAGGCCCGGTCGTCTGGTAGCAAACTTTAAAAATGTACATTAAAAGGTTGTTATATCTCATTGATTACTTACGTAATGTGACTTCCTTATCAACCTTTCGTACTATAACTGGCACTGAGGGGTAAAGTCGCAATGATTCTCTGATGACGGCATCTAAATATTTCAGTCGAGGTAAGTCCTCTGGTGTCACAGCTCTATTGGTATTTCCAAACACCTCTTGTAGCCTACACAATGTAGAACTTATTAGCACTCTCATAACCGAATATTTGATAAAGTCGTTTTTTATTTCACCTGTCAGTTTATTTATTCAGTGAAGTAGACGACCTTTGAACAGTAAGAAGATTGAAATGCAAAGTATGAGAAGAGAACTAGGTATAAGAATAAGCGGCGTCGTTTTATTTCTTCTCCATCAACTTCAACCGGGAAAGTGCGCATAAGGCAAGTAACCTTGCCACCGTTGTATGATAATGTCAATTCTTTGAGCTTTAAAAGAGATTATTAAAGCTTAAAGAATGAAGATGAAGAATTAAGATGAATAACATTAGTAGGTAATTAAAGAAATAACTCCTTGAAAATCTTACTCTTGGTAAATTTTCTCTTGAACATCAAGATGTTTGGATAGCAGTACTGTTGTGAACGCAGTACCCACAGCTGTAGTGTCAGTGCCGGCTATTACTAACACTACGGTCTCTTCTTGCAGTTCTACGTCCGTGTATCCTTGGTCACCACCTGAACATTCTATTAGTAATTCCAAAAACGATCTTAATCCTTCATGTCTTACGTCTGTAAAAACAGAAATAGTGCACATTTTAATGGTTTTGTATGTATGTATGTATGACTAATTACTCAGTTTATCGTTCACAGATCACGGGGTCCACTCAGGTCAACCATAAAACAGAATGAACGTACGTTCTACAAATACATTTAATAAGAACAAAAATGTTGGTGGTTACCTCGATCCGATTCAGTCTTCGCTGCTTTTTCTACTTTCATTTCACACCTTTTTGCTTTAATTATCTGGAAAGTACGTAACTTTTGCAACATACATCAATCTTTCAACCTTCGATCAAATATGTCTTTGTTGTAGGAAGAATTAGATCGAACCTTTCAACAGTACATCATACTTTTTAACGGGACTTGACCCGAAACATGACGTAGAAAAATATGGATAAGTACACACATTTTATTGCCTGATGTTTCGACCAGGTTGCATCAGGCTGTGGTCATAGACTGACTCATTATAGAATTTAGTCATAAAAAGTTAGGAGGTATGCTAGCACTTCAGAGTAAGCACTTATTCGTATCTACTATGTACATCATGTTTCGTGATTATTCCTTGTAAAAGTATGATATAGGTTAGCAACGCAAAAATTTTATAGTATTCTCTAAGTTGCATTTAAATCAAACATGAATGATGATTAGGTACAACACTCTGGCCAAATTTACTAGATAACATACCTCTTGTATAAAACCGTACAGTATGTTTCTACATTCTGTATGCTGTTTGTACACTGACATCATTTTGTACACGGTGTCATTATGCAGCCAGGGTTGACACATGCGGGCAGAGTCCAACATTGTAATGTGCTCGATAGACCTTAAGAACGGTTGTTCTCTTTGCTTTTGAGCGTTTATTCTGACACCAAGAGTTGATTCTGTAATACAAAAAAAATTGTAAGAGAGTCTTTTGAACATTCTATTTTCCTAAAAAATCCTAACAGTCTGAGTGTTACTTACCACAAACAGAATCCATAGAATAAGTACTAATATAATTCCAGATGGAGAAGTCCTTAGTTCCTACAGCAGTCCTTAACTGTTCTACCATGATGGTACTCTGTCGGGAGAATATTTTCCCGAACTCCATTAGGTTCTTTGGACTGAAAGTAGGAGCCAGAACTTTGCGTCGTGGTCGCCAGATGTTAACTATAACCCGATAAGAACACTTTTAAAATTTATAATTCTTGGGACACAGACACTCAATACGTCCTCGTAAAGATAACTCTACGGAAAGGAAAGTAAAAGCCTACTATTCCAACTCAGTATCAAATATGATAGCAAATTAAGTACATAACTATGTTGCATATCTTTAAATTATGCTATAAAATGTGTACAGGCGTAGCGCAAACACACTACTTTTGACTCGCAAAAACAATAGTATTGGGCTGGATTCAAACCATTAATAACATAACTGTTCCCTTCCCAGGAGGAACGTTCTGCCAACTGACCAACACTCCACTAGTCTAAGACCAATAACTTGAGAACCTTTGCCAGAGTCTTGTCCTTTGGACAGCAGATGCTAAGGAAAAACGTTAGCGAAAGGAAGGTAAGGGTAAGGTACGCGGGCGAGGAGTGCAGCCGCTCTACGGACAAAGGTTGCGTCCAAGGCTCGATTGGAGGTCCCTTGCTGTGGAACTTGCTATTAAACCCATTGTTGAATGAACTGGAGAGAATGAGTGTGCATGTACACGCGTTCGCGGACGATGTGGTGCTGGTGTTCGACGGTGACTCAGCTTTAGAGATTGAAGGACAGGCCAATGCCTCCCTCGCGTATGTGCGGGAGTGGGGCATAGAGAATAAATTGAAGTTTGCGCCCCATAAAACGTGCGCAATGCTGATCACAAGACGTTTAAAGTTTGATACCCCACGCCTGCACATGGGCGGGGTGGACATTTCCCTGTCCGAAGAGATAAAAATCTTAGGACTCACCATCGACCACAAGCTCACTTTCAACACTCACATAAAGAACATTTGCAAAAAAGCGATCGGCATCTACCACAAGCTTGCGAGGATGGCCCGGATCAGTTGGGGGTTGCACCCCGAGGTGATCCGAACCATCTACGTAGCCGCTGTGGAACCGACGATACTGTACGCCGCCAGTGCTTGGCACTCAACGGCGTCCAAAAGTAGCTGAACATGGTGCAGCGCGGTTTTGCGCAGAAATTGTGTAAGGCCTACCGGACGGTCTCCCTGAACTCGGCACTGGTCCTGTCTAGCCTGCTCCCTCTGGACCTCAGAATTCATGAAGTGGCCTCCTTGTATGAGGCAAAGAGAGGAGTGGACCCGCCAGGGCTTGAGAAAACTGGGAGACTGAACGGATGGCCCTAGCAATCGAGGCTCCTCACCCCGCTGTGCACATCGCCTTGGAGTTTGCGGACCTGGTAGACGAGGAACAAGTCGACAATTTCAGACATTTAGACGTTAGAATATTTACGGACGGGAGCAAGATTGAGGGCCGAGGTCCGAGTCGGTGCAGCGTTATCGTTTTGGAATAATGCGGCCGAAACTAAGGCCCTCAAACTTGCTCTCGCGCCGCATTGCACCGTCTACCAGGCCGAGCTCCTGGCGCTGTGCAAAGCGGCCAGTGAAATCCTCAGGCGTAGCGCGACCACGTTCGGCATCTTCTACGGTAGCAGAGCCGCGCTTCTGACGGTAGTTAACCGTCATGCCCTCCATCCCCTGGCGGTGGAAGCCCGTTCAATTCAACAAGGCATGGCCCAGGGTAAGGAAATTTCCCTATTCTGGGTCAAGGCCCACGCGGGGCTGGAGGAAAATGAGCGAGCCGACGTACTCGCCAAGTAATCCGATTTCATTCGTGAAGCGTGTTCTGCGTCAGCGCACGCTTCACGAGTGGAATGAGAGGTACAAAGAAGGTACGACCGCCTCCGTCACCACAACAACTCAACTGCTTACGGGGCACGGTGGGTTCGCAGAATACCTGCACCGTTTCAGGTGTAAGACGAGCCCATCGTGCGTCTGCGACCCGGACGTACACGAATCCATTACACATCTCATACTAGAATGCCCACTCCATATGAGTGATAGATTACATTTCGAAATTTCACATAATATAATATTAAATATAAATAACCTGCCCACACTAATAAGAGAACATAGAAATGAGTTTATTGAATATGCAAATAAGATTATAAAATAGTGCACAGAAGGAATGGGGGAAAATAAAAGTAGATATGGATCAATATTATTATAATATACGATTATATATGTATATACGTTATAGTTTTTTCTTTTTTTTTTTAGTTCCGCGACCAAGGCTGCGGCCGCTCTAACGTCCGTTGCCGGGCGTCTCTGGTTACAGGCAGAACGTATTTCCAGTGGCGCCCGGCGGACTTTGACCACCTCTGTGGTCTCTGCGGGGGTTGGGTCGGGATGAGTCAGCTGTCTCTGCAGCCAATCGTCCATGATCGGTCTCACCGCCGCGATGATGGTGGCACCCCACTTGGGTTGCTCTATACGTTATAGTAAATAAGAAACATGTTAGTAACCAAAAGAGAAAATAGCAAATAAGAATAATATAAACAGAAGTGTGAAATGGAAAACCCTGCATAAGTAGTTTATAAATTGAAAACTAGAAATAAATACCACATTGTTAAAATTAAGATTTGAAAAATTGTTAAATTTACCACATAAATAACTTTAGACTTAAAACTATATACGTAGGTCACACTATAAATTTTGCGTAACTTAAAAAAACAACATGTTAAAACCTTAAAGCTTTTCAATATACTCTCCTTTACATTTTAAACATATTTTCATGCGATCGAACCATTTTTTAAAACAGGAGGACCACAGATCTGAAAGCATGTTTTCTACGTACTGATTGAACGCTATCACTGCCTCTTCGGAGTTCGTAAAAGTGAAACCTCTCATCAAATCTTTGATTTTGGGGAAAATACAGAAATTACAGGGTGCTAGGTCGGGGCTATGAGCAGGATGGGTGACGAGTTGTACTTTTTCGGAAGCTAAAAATTACTTTGTTTTGTTGACCGTGTGTGAAGAAGCGTTATCATGATATAGGAGAACGCGGCTTTTGGGTTGTCTTTCGCGAACTTTTTCTAATACCCTGGGTAAACAAATGGTAGAATACCACTCGGCATTAACACTCTTTTGATCTTCAAGTGGAATTTTACAGATGGGACCCGTAGCTGAGAAAAAAAACGCGAAAATATTTTTACCAACGTTTCTCGCCTGCCTCACTTTTGTTGGCTTGTTCTCATTTTCAAACACCCATCCACAAGATTGCTGTTATTTTTCAGGTTCTTAACAATAAATCCACGTTTCGTCTCCTGTGACAATGTCATAAACAGCATTAGAATGTCCGTGGTCGTACTTCAGTAGCATCTGTGAGCACCATTCCACGCGAGCCCGCTTCTGCTCCGCTGTCAGTTCATGAGGGATCCAACGACAACAAAGTTTCCGAACTTTCAATTCTTCGTGTAAAATTTTCTGGATTTGACTCATACCAATCCCCAATAGTCCTCGAATTGTCTCATAGGTAATCCGCGGGTTTTCTTCAATTAACCGCTTAACAGAAGCCACATTATTTTCGTTGACGGCAGTTGAAGAACGCCCTTCACGAATTTCGTCATGTAAAGAAACTCAACCTCTCTCATATTCAGCAAACCATCGCTTCACGGTGCTCAAACAAGGTGCTTCTCTCCCAAAAGCATTTTGAAGACGAGCGGCACAGTCTTGCGGAGAGAAAGAAATTTTAAAATCATAAAAAATCATCGCTCCAAAATCTTTTCGACTTAATTCCATTTTCGTTGCATATGTAGAACTTTGATGTGTGATAAAAACAATTGACAAATGATTTCCCGCCAATTGTTTTTTTTTATTACTAAGAAGGTTGCAACGTTTAAAAAAATATAACATTCGAAATTCAAATAGTTCCGATTAACTAGAAGTGCAAAACTTTTAGTGTGCCCCATGTAGATATAAAAATTGTAATTATGTTAAAATAAGATAGACTTAAGCAAAAGTGTAACTCTATTCAAAAAAAAAAAAAACACCCTAATATCCCACCACAAAAGAGAATGAAAGGAATAGTGTGAAAGTGCGAGAGGAATGAAAGAGGAAATGGTATGTTACTAGAGAATCAGAATAAAAGATGATAGATTAAGGATAGTTAAAGGAAGGAGCCCTGTGAGGGCTATCGCTCAATTATCTAGCCCTGATAAAATTAATTAAATATTGTGTTTAATAGGCTTTGCCATTGGCAAAGGTGTGTTAATAAAATAAAAAATAAATAAATAAAGGAAAAACGTTAAAGTAGTACAATTATCTACTTCAAATTCCTGTTGGTTCAGTACTTTACATTATCAAACCTAATGTATGGACTGTGTCCTACTTATAAATACATAATATATTTTAAAAATACCAACTTATGAACTAATTGCATTTGTTTAAATGGGGTGCCTGTGCTTCACAGTTTAATATTATTAGTTGATCAGCTATATTTTTTATTGCAGGAAGCTCGTTCACAACTAAAAGCCTCCACTGACTGTTCAGCTATTTGGATTCCGTCGATAGACGGTTCACCGTGGACGACGTTTGGACTGTAAATACATTAATTGGAATGTATCGTCTGTCTGCCGTTCTGAAAAGACGTCTTCAGCACTATGAATACTTTACCTGGTGCAAAAACGCTGCCGTTGCCAGTAGTCAGTCTTGAACACTTCATTATGTCATCCTTTTCGAGACAATGTTTCAAGAGGAACTCTGCAGATTGTGGGTCACTGATCACTTTACAAAAAAACAATAACTTCATTATTTTCAGACCAGTTTACATTGACGTGGACAGGCGATAACAACATAGGCTATTTTGTTAATACTAGCGGACATCCACGACTTCACGTACCTACATAGTTCAGTTTGCCTGTACACATTTCCTATAGGCCATCGTCCCTAGATCGAAATGAGGAGTGGCCACTTTCAAATCATAAAATAGGTAACCTCCCATCGTGAGTATTATTAAAATATTTACCTAATCCTAAAAAGTAAACTTACCCAGATAAAGTTTATGACACTGCCAAAAACTCAAAATGCCATTCTTCAATTTCATAGCTTGACGGCCCATTTTCTGAAATGCCACCATTCGATCTGTTAACAAAAGTAGCGACATCAGAAGCCAAAGAAACAGATCTAGGCTTTATAAGAAGCGAAGAATTTCTTGTGTGGTTTAAATGATCCAGTAAACACTTGAGTTACCTTCATCGTCGCCAAACAAAATGTAAGAATGTCCTATGATCGGCAGACACCAAACATTTGGACCTCCGAACTTGCTGGCGAGTTGTATCATTCGTCTCCTTTCCCATCGCTGCACCAACATCCAAATTAACAAAAACACTAAAAACATTTGCAATAACATGACGACAATTTGCAGAAAAAATCCTTAAAAATTATTAAAACACCAAAAGAAACTTTATTGAAGAACAAAATCAAATGATCTCAATTATTATTGAAAGTTACTAAAAGTGTGTTTGATATCGATTACAGTCTAATTTGTAATGGCTATGAATTGAAACAAAATAGCTTGTTAAGTTAATGGTAACGTATTTATATTATGATGTAGTCATTCATACTTGAGCTCAAGTAACACTCGGTTAAGAAGTTATCAAAGTTTATGCCAACATACGATGCAAATTAAAGTACAAGAGGTATTACGTGTCTGATTGACAGCAAAAGCCTTACAATTAGACAGAAAAGGTGGGTGTATGAACGCTTCTGCTTACGACTTGTGAGAAATACTTCGATGAACTAAACTACTGCTCAATGTGTTAGGAAGCTGGAAGACTTATACTCTGAACTGCAGCATATCGCCGACACTTTTGATGAATACGGAAAGTATTGTATAGATCTTATTAATATTTTGACAGTACCTATCACAGAACCACTTACTTTGTTCACCCCAAGCGTGCAAGCTGGAAGAACAATGATGTAATATCCTTCGGTATGTTGGTATTCGACAATGACAAAAACTATTTTTTACGCATGTAATTAATAGAATGATCCAATATTTGTTTTGCTGTTGAATTGTGACCAACGCGCACACTCACTTTTTTGTTTCTAGAAGGTCAATTTGAAGAGGTATAACAACAATTATGTACTTTTTGTGAAAAAGGAAGTTTATGATGATGATTATTAATTGTTATGTTTGAGAGGGGTGCCTGCCGTTTTGCCGAAAAGATTTTGACAAAATTTCATTACCCAAACCAATTTTAGCAACCTTATTTTTTTTAAACCGTTGCAATATTTCGAATGATTTTAGTACGCATATTTTTATTTGGTCAAATTTTTACTTGGCAAAATATTACCAATTATAATGTCATAATGGCATTTGGTCTTTAATCAAATGATTTATTACAGCAAACAATCTTCAGACAATAAACGTTTGGTGAAATGATTTGTTAAGACAAAAAATATTAATTGTAATTTGTTTTTAGTAGGTTACCCGGAACTGAACTATTTAGATTAGGTTAATTTCTTCTTTAAACAAAAATGGGTAGGTTGGGTAAGGTTAAAACTATGACATCCTACGTTATGATAGCCAGAAACGATGATTTTGCGTAAAAACTGTTATTCCAACTGAAATATTTGACTAAATGAAAAATGTTAAAAGTAGGTACTAGTTGGTCAACAAGTTATAGTTTAAACGTTCATTTCCCAAACATTAGGTTTGCGTTACAGTTTTTTGTGAATAGATTTTATGCTAAGTAATAATTTGGCAAAAGAAATTATACGAAAATTTTTTTGGGAAGTGAACATTTGTCAAATTCCTTTCGGTCAAACAAGGGACGTCTCCCTTGTTTGAAAGTACTAACGTCCCTGGACCGTCCACCTTAGTAGAAAAAATATTTTGTTTTTTTTTCCACTGTACAAAAATGATAATCAAATGAACCACCACCTACCCCATGTATCTAATTGAAAAAATATCAAATACACTATAATGTACGAGTATAATCTAGACGTCATACAAATTAATAAAATTGGGGTGTGACCTTACCCCCTTCGGCTTCAAGGACCCACTAAACAGACCCACCGGTGGGTCTCAGAATACTGACATGTCTCCAAAGGCCCACTAGTGGGTCCACTGAGATTTTATTATCTTCGAAGACCCACTAATGAAAATAGCGTATAACCCTTCTTAAATTAGTACTGGTCGGATGAGAATAATTGAAAATTATATAATTATCCTGTTTGTCATTGTCATGTTGTATCCGTAAAACATTATCTATATAAGTGGTGTATTTCAATAAGTGTAAAATGCTGCGTTGCAATGTAATTGAGAGCTGCTCTTTAGAGTCATCCAATTCGTATATACAATTTTTGAACAGAAGGAGTGGCAAAGTCATCATCATTCACCGAGCCTTTTCCCAACTAAAGTTGGGGTCGGCTTTCCAGTCTAACTGCGATTCGGCTGAACATCGATATTTTCCGTGAAGCGACTGCCATCTGACCTTCACAACCCATGGGCGACATCAAAGTTCTGCAGTTAGACCGGTCGGATTTTTGATTTAGGGCTCCGACTACCCCTAACGACTGCCATAGAGGCAGGAGTGGCAAAGTATCGCACTTATTTTTTTGAAGTTGATATTTTATGTCTTATATAGTCTTAATTTTGCCCTTTTCCAGCATTCTCTTCGTATTCCAAAATCTAATCTCAAGCATCTAGTATTATTATTTTTTCTCACATTTAACTTCATGGTGGGTATTAGGAGACATAAAATAAAAAAATCAACGGAGTCTACCCGTCAGTGGGTCTTTAGAGACATGTCAGTACTCTAAGACCCACTGGTGGGTCTGCTTAGTGGGTCCTTGAAGCTGAAGGGACCTTACCTGTGCCATGGATGCGGAGAAGATGCGGAGAAGAGACATGGACCCTCTAAGGAGATTGTGCGGTACCCTCTTATTATCCAATAATAAACTTGTATATATTTTAATCTAACCAAACTGGTGTACCCACGATGGAGGGGATCTGCTTTAAGGCTCAGCAACTACTGTCGCTAGAAATTAATAGTAATAGTTTTAGAATATCTTATAAATTCAGAATTAAAATTAAAATTTGGAGGCCTTACAAAAGAATAAACATTTAAATATTGTATTTTAGAAAATCGGTCACTGCTTCCTATGATAGGATAGTATGATGGATAATAGGATATTGGTAGGTACCTAACACAGACATTATTATAGATTAATTTATAGGCTATTGGTTATATGTACTTGTTTTATTTAACTGATTAACCTCACATGCATTCGGAAATACCCTGATACTGAAATGCACCGAAAGACATCCTAATTTGAAGGGTATCGTAATAGTACCCTGGTCCGATGCCCAGGGTGCCCCGACCCCTTATCTACCGTCAAAGCTAAGATTTAAATCCCAAATTCCTCTACAGAATATTAATATTATGATGGTTTCAAACAAACCGATTATTATTCCGAGATGGCAACACAAAAATAATGTCAAAGCATTCGTATTTTATTGTTTTAAACTAAAAATGTAGGTAGTAGCACAGAACAGGGTGTTTATGTAATATTACCTATTCTGTCCAATTTAGAAGCAAAATAGTACCTATAAACAATTAGTTATTGTGGACCCAAGTTAGTGTTTTTAGCAATTGGTATTTCAATATTAACTTTATATAGTTACACACCGCCGCCTTAGCAGGCGTTCCCCTCGCTCACATGATTATGACCTATAGGTCATAAGTTAGAAATAAAACAAATTGGCGTCTTGACAACTTACTAGACTAGATCTAGTTGCGCGGCTATTGTCATCCCCAAAAATGCCAACCTGCTCAGTTTTTTGTTGCAAAAAAAGGTCAGGCACATCTAGTTTACAAAAAGATGGTATTACCTTCCATAGGTAAGTATTTTTAATCAAATTATAATACAAATTTCTTTGTTTATAATAATCAAAGTCTCATTATTTCGGATTTTTCTATCAACACGAAGTCGGTCGTTTCATACAATTCGCAAATCAGTCAAACATGTCAAACGACTGACATGGGTGTTGCCATGGCAACAAATACACAGTTATAGTGTCTGTATCGGAGTGATGTACCAAGTTAGGTATCGATAAAATACCTTGAAAATGCAAAGAGGTGCAATATAAATTACTGGTTTGAATATTATTTAAATTACGTAGGTCTGTATATTATGATCTTGATTTTAATAAAGGTTTTGATAAGTTTAATAGGTATAATATTGAGTATTGTTGTATATTTTTTTTATTATACTTAAGAATTACATTACCTAATAAATACGTCGACGATATTTTTGTTCATTTATTTATTACAGGGTTCCGAAAGATCCGAGAGTAAGGGAATTATGGATATTGTTTTGTAACAACAGACGTTTGACAATGTTAACATCATTATACAAAATTATATGTATCTGCCTTAATGATAAAAAAATCAAATGGATACGTTGAATTTACCGTCCAAAACGTAAGATAGGTAGAAACTGACGTTCCACTTAATGGGCCCATGTTGCAACTCATTGAATCTACGACGCGACGGTCCTAGGTCTGGTTATCGATGTCTAAACTACAGTAGAGCCTGAGCCTGACTGACTGAGTGACGTATTTGTAGCGAGTAATTTCAGTTCTGCTACAAATACGTCAGTCATTACATAAAATAAATAGCAAGTAAATAAAATTAGGCATTTGAGTAGCTGTATTAAAATATTTTATTGTACCCGGCTTCCACAGTACAATTTGAATAGCTTATAGCATTCTACAGTGGGATAAATGTGCTGTGTTACTTAGACTTAGTTGAGTTAATTATTTCATTACTTTACTATTTTATTTTTATAAAATCGGTGTTGTACTCGTAGTGCCCTTGCCTACTGCATTTTATTCTCCATCGAGTTGATGCTACTATATCACTAGTGTTAACTAAAGTGACGAAAGTTCATTCAAATGTTTATTTTTATGGGGTAGGTATTTATTATACATACAGAGTGTAATATTTATATGGGCAGCATGGAAAAGTCTGAAACTATAAGACATACAAAGATCTGTTCTTAGTAACCATGTAATCGATTGTAGTAAAAATAGAAAACTGAATTATGACATTAAGCATTATGATTTAAAAATTAACTGTATACATAGTCCACTGTATACAGCTATAGATATACCCTGTAGACAGACTCTTCGATTTTATTTAGTTGTTTAGATTTATATGATGTATAGGTTTGATATAATACCTACCCTAAGTTATAAATAGCAAATAAAGTCACACTTTTATAAACAACATCCACCTTGGTATCATTTTTGAAACCTGTTTTTAATAGTCGATTTTGTCAAATTTATCGATAAAATGTATCGACACTGTTACATCAATAGTAGGCGGTAACTTTTGGTAGTGTCTTTATAGTGTTATGATATAAAATGTATATGTATATGTTTGTGAAAATGTTAATGTGTTATTCTTATTGTCATGTGTGAGTTTCGTAGTGGCACCCGTTGGGTTTGAGCGTCTGAGAATGTGTGCGTGTCGATGACCCCCCCGCACCAAACATGCTAGACTTTTATGTATCGGGAAAATGCATAATGCCTTGTCCCGATTGTATACGGCGACAGCGTATACGACGACCGCGTTGGTCTATGTATAGTTATAAACAAATTAAACACACTTTCAACCTTTTCAATGCAGTGTTTAATTGTTTAATAATGTGTGTGTTTAATGTCCGAGATTCCGGTTAATCTATAACCAAAAATCAATGGAAAAATGATGTTGAAATTTAAAAATTGCAATGATTTCGCTAAATAGAAGACATTTTTTATATTTTTTTTTATTTTTATTAGACATGTTAAACATCGACATATGTTTTGCCTACTCACGTATTTACTTCGGTGTGACTATAATTTCAAGAATTTGTCGTCGAACGCGGCAATGGTGTCACATAAAATATTGGAAAGCAACGAGTTGAATCGTACGAAGCGGGAAGGATGTGTAAGTTGAAAATAAGATAAGTATTTAATTTATTTATTTGGTTACCAGGATCAACAGTTACGGGACCCAAATCATCCTCGTCTGCATGTCGTACACCTACTTTGTTTCAATGTACCCAGGAAAGGTAATAGGGTTTTAAATGGCCTATAAAACCCTATAAATAAGTACTTGATATTATTGAATGAAATATAATAGGTAATAACAATACCGAATTAATATAATACTAAGCACTCCATAATTTCACCGTGCGGGAGCTGGGTCCATAGTGTAAACACATCGTCAGCGACTGCGATTTGCGACTCAGTTGGAGGTGTAGGGTGGCCACCTTGCGACTAGTGAGCACTCATCTTCACCATACGACATTTTCCTTCTCTACCTAGCTTAATTTGGTAAGATCCTAATAGTGCCACTTTGGATATTTGTCCTTGTAAAGAGCTTACTGAAACTCTTCTCTTCGGCAATTCAAGGTCTTTCAGAAAATTGTAAAGAGGCTGAAAATCGGATCCCGGATCAGCTGGTACAGCATAAATTTTGCAATATTTCAGAATAATCCAGTAGTAACTGTTACGGGGTAACTACGGAACCCTATCTTGTGGGTAAGTAATAGATGATATAACAACAAAATCTCTAATATTAACAAAATATAACAACGAAACCTATAATTCATTTTATTTTATTTATTAAAATATAGCGATTAGTTAATAAATAATGAACGATTGATATAATTTTAAAATAACAAATTTTTATAATCATAACAAACATTAAATATAACATCGTTTGACATAACATACATCTTCTATATAGGTACTTATAATAAATCTATAGAAGTGAAAATTGTGTACATTGAAAATATCAAAAAAATAAATGGCTGGGGGTGTTACTAGACCGACACCGAACCCAAAAATGCGATTAAAAAATTTTTTGTCTGTCTGTTTGTTCAGGCATCGAGCAATAACTACCGGTTCGATTACGATGAAACTTGCTATAATTATTCTTTAACATCCTGGGCACCACGCTGGGTACTTTTTATCCCGGAAAAGTATATACAATAAAAAACAAACTTAATTTTGCGGTTCGATCCCTAGACCCGATTACTGTACCAACCGCAAATAATAAGTTTGTCGTAGGTTACGTCACCCGCAGTGGAGTTCACTAAGGGGCGCTGCACACAGCTAAGATACCATAATATTTTATCTTAAGATACAATATCGCTCAACAGCTATACATAATAAATCAGTAACTTGTGATCAAGAAAGCTATAACACGCAGGCGGAGCTAAACAAGGCAAGTTAAACATAAAATCGTTTGACATACCACTCAAAAGATAGATCGACGGAGCCCCGCGTCGCGGCGCTCCTATTTCTGGGTGGTTTAAAAAAAAACCTCTGAGTCGGGGTGTTAACCATAATGACGTTTATAATATTAAACGTTAGACCTAATTATTTTCGATTACATAAACGTTATATCAAACAACATAAAAATAAAATAAAATAAAATAACGTTTATTATCTTTGAATTTTTTAGAAAATTATTTAGATTCGTCAAAAGTTGGTGTGACTCTACCGAGGGTTCCAAAATGCAACGAGACTGAGAAGAGCCCTCAGGAAACTCAGTTCGGCTTTTGTCCAAAATATTTCATCTTAAATCTAATACAGAGTTATTTAGAAAGGAGCAATTCGTGTTACAACCAGGCAGCCTTGTCATCTAGGAAATCATTAATACTATAATAAGCTTTATGGTACAATTTACGTTTTATTAGTTTTTTAAATTTATTGACAGATAAATTTGCTATTTCGGTTGGCAATGTATTGTACATTCGAATAAAGTTCCCCGCAAAAGAATTACTCACTTTATAAAGCCTAAATTTAGGAACAGCCAGTTTATCCTTATTTCTTAAGTTTAGATTATGATTATCACTATTTTTCACAAATTTACTTTTGTTCTTGTGGGTATACAATAAAATTTCATAAATATCTTGTGCGTGGCCCGACACGTACTCGGCCGCTTTTAGAGTTTTGGAAACGAAAATCTCTTATACAACAGTAAAATAAATAAAATATTATTTTAAAAATTAACCTTACCTTTGACCTTTCATCTCAAGGTCAAAGTCAAAACGAGGTCAAATCGAGAACAGTAATAGTTAGAGACTCAAGACCAGCTGCAATCAACTCAACATGGTCAAAGACCTCTAAAATGATGTTGAACTTCATGTCATGTGACATTTTTTTAGATTTTATGAAAAAACTTTCGAAAACTCTAAAATAATATGGCAAATTTTTGCCATATTTTTAACTTTTTATCTCGAGTTGTGAATTACTTTCATTTTTGAATTGTTACAATGTTTGTGAGTAGATAAGCAGTAGAATAATTATAAATATTACTTTGTTATTGTATTACATACTAATTATTTTGATAATATATAATAATTTTTCAAAGTATTATTTTAAAAATTTACATTATAATTAAATTAAATAGCATGACGTGTATTACATGCATAATCTGAGTACCCTACCTAATTAAATGAGGATAAAAATAATGTGAAATACTTAATGGTTTTTAATAAATGAGATATTCACAGCAACCCACCTTTTTTGGGGGCTCTGGGAAGAATTCCCAGTTGCGCCGGCGAGCGGCCACAATCATCTAGGAATAAGGTTATTTAGGTAGGTTAAGATTTATTTACTAATAAAGTTTTGTAATATTTATGTGTATTTCTAAGTTTAAGGTACATATCTATGGGCCGTAGAATAAGTTAATATAACATCTTGTAATTGTTCTCATGTAGCCTGAAATAAATCATAAATAAATAAATTTAAAAAAATTAAAGTTCTGATCAATAAGAGAAATCTCAAACCCAAATACAACTGCTGTAAATAGTTGAAAAGTTCCTTCGACTGACTTTCAGCTCCATCATCAGAAAATAAACAAACGCACAAGTTGCCCCTGTCCCTGACTTGCCTTCCAGTTCCTGAACAGGGGCGTACACCAGACCATCTCCCACAGTCGACTTCAACGACACCCCTGGTTTGTGTTGGGCTGGTACATTTTACTTTTTTATTTCGCTTGGTTTACGCTTAACGTTAAGCTTACATTACGATTTATACACATATACCGATTTGAATGTATACACTATATAGGTACTTATTAAGTGCAACCCTAAATAGAATGCAAATAGTACTTACCTATATCTAATCTTACCAAAAAGATTAAAATTATTTTTTATCAATTTTCGATTCGACGATAGTCATCTATAACGTCCAGTGTGGCTACGCGACTCCCTATCACGCAAATCCCTACAACAAGATACAGGTGAGAATACTCGTAAATTTTAGTAGGACTGTACAAAATTCAAACAAAAATAATTTTGAACCACATTAAAACTGACTTCACCCGGGAAACTAAAAAGTAGATAATAAATTTACTTTGCATAAAGTATGTAAACAAGTGGAAATGTATTGTTTTTGTCCAATGTGTGTAACAAGTTTCGCCAAGTGACATAAATCGATAGTATAAATAGTACAATGTATGTACTATGAATATGATTTAATTAATCACTCAACACGGGAACTCGTCGTGGGTGTGGGCGTGGGAGACCATGCTACGAGCCATGGAGTGGGAGCAAGTGAAACGTGGTCGTAACCTTCTGCGAGCTGGTTATGCTCACGAGGAAGGCGGCCGAGTGGGAGAGAGAGTCCTCCCTGCAGACTTGAAAAGTATTTATCAAAATCGGTTCATAAATATCACTGTGAATATTCTAAAGGCCATGATTTAGGCAGTCCTAGTACATTAAGTTCATACACATGCGCCACGGAAGTCTAGATAGGAATTAGAAAAGATTTCTCGGTCAATTTTAGGTCCGTAAAACAGTAAGAAAAAAACTCTGTTTTATGAGGACAGTTGATGCGATAGGAGAAGTGAGAGAGGCTAGCTTGATTTGTCTGATGCACGCATTAGCGGAAATCGCTACCGCATGTTAGTAGGCTATGAGGGAATGTGTAGGAAATTAAAGAGGACACATAATAACCGAATATCCATCGATGGTGGATAGGAATCCACTTTGATTTCTATGCGAAAATGTAAGACATTATCATACTTGCGCAAGTTAAAATAAATCGGATGCCATTATTCTGCATGTGAGACAGTTAGGCTGATTGTTAGATAATGTGTTACTGATTGATATTAACCTATATATATTGTACAGTACGATGTTCATCATGAAAACATTCAAGAAATATTTACTTCGGTACAAGTATAATTTCAAAAATTTGTCGTCGAGCGCGGCAATGGTGTCACATACAAAATTGGTAAGCATGAGTTCTTCTTCTTTCTTCTTTTTTTAAATGAGTGGCTCCATCGTTCACCGATGATTTTGCAATGTCAAGGTAATGTTTGATAGTTCCAGTTGTGGGACACGTTATGAAACCACTGCTCAGTATTGCATGAGAGCGATGAGTTAAATTTATTGCCGGACGCGGCACGAATGTGTGAGTTAAAAACCAGATTATTTTGTCTCTTTCATAGTTTTTTATAAAGTTCTGGCAAACCCAAAGCCGGGAAACAGCAATAGCTCCCTACTTGTAACTAAGAGAGTGAATACGTCTTGAAAATTGCTTCGGCAGGGAGACAATTACCCCAGGCGCCCCTGGGAATATTTCCAAAAAACACGGCCTAAATAAAAAATAAACCGAATGATAACAAAATCGGGCATAGAGTTTGGGATTGCAGCTACGTATCTATCCTCTCCATCCAAATTTTAATTACACATCTAGATAATTCAAAAAACAATCGATTTTATATAAAACAGTATTTGTGTAAAATCGTGACTTACACAGGCACCAATGTGTACTATAGCCGTAAGCTCCCTAAAGATTATAAAACGCCAATAAAACTCTATTCTGAGACTGATTAAGAGCTAAGATTAAGAGATAAGGCATAATCTTCATCCCAAAAATGGGTTAAAGACATGATCAAACTTTGCGAGAGCCTCGGTTGTATACTTGTCAATGTATTTGACGACACTCTGTTATTAAAACACAAACATTTTGACATTTAGTCAAATTTAATATTACAACAACAAAAGCAAAACATGGGTATCTTAAGTATTGTGCCAAATTATCAATATACCAGACACAGGACATAACCAAAAGTGGAACATGAGCAGTCTTTTTTTTCTTTTCTAAATTGTATGTGCCCACATCCAATTTAGAAATTGGATTGCTGGTGAATGTGCTGGTGTAGAATAAATTTTAAAATATTTCAGGATAATCCAGTAGTAACTGTAATGCAAGGCAAATTAAAAGGAGCTGTCCAGAACCTTTTGGATGGATCACTATACTACAGCTTTAAAGGCATATCGTATGCTGAACCACCTGTCGGTAAATTAAGATTTAAAGTGAGTATATATAAACAATCACTTGATGAATATGTTTTTTAAGCTAATGGAGGTTGGTAACTTTTCTAGATTCGACTGTTTGTTTGTTTGATTTTTAAAATCGATACAATAGTTACGGCACCTAGCCGTAACTATTGTATCGATTTTAAAAATTCTTTCACCAATATAACTACAGTGCTTCTATTTTATTAATGTACTTCGTATTGCAAACATATGCTTCGGCTTTCGTCGGATATCCATCGATTTGGAAGTATATGGAGTTGTTATTACATAGCCTTTTTTAATGTAAATTTATGTAGTTTACAGCATTTGCATATATTTTTTACAAGAAGGCAATCTATACAATAATAACAAAACAATATTCTTAAAATATTAGCTACGATGACAGTATTCTTATATATGTGACGTTTTTGAACTTGAACGTGTTTCTCGATAATAGGAGTTTGATTGATCGCATTATGGAAAAACATGGCCATAACATTGTACGATGGCCATCATACCATCGGTGACGCAGTGGTATGTGTATGGGACTAAGTATGTTGGAAATAGTATGTTTAGAGAAGGAAAACACAACCCGCCTCGTCAGTGTGGTATATTATGTAGGTATACACGAGAGCCATTAACTAAATAGAAGCATACACTGTCCATTATTAGTCCATTGAAATGTGACATTTGGGTGTGCAAAAGTCAGAGGACGCTATTTTATTTTTTAGATATCAAGGAGGGGAAGGTAGTGTAAAGCTAAATCCAAGTTTGTGGGGTCCCAACCCTTATGGGTTTATATCCCCGGACCCCGCGAGTGACAAAGGTTACTTCTTATCTCGGTAATGTGTTGCAGTGGGAATTGGAAACGAGTAAACTAAATCATGCGGTAAATTCACTCCACTGCGGGAATCAGCTAGTCTCAAATAATTTTACAATATGTATTGCGTTCTTTAAGAACGCAAGTTCAGTCTTGAATAGTCGTGATCGTCATTATATTTCAAAAATATTTGAGAAAAGTAGGAACCTTCCTCCTGGAAAGGGATCAGCCGCTGTCTATCGTTTTGCGGTTCAAACATTTTTAATGTTATACACACAATTATTATGAACGTTACTTGTATATATTTATTTTTTTACTTGTATATATATATATATTTATTTTTTTACTTGTTACTTGTATATTTTATTCTTCATAGGCACCGTTGCCAGGTAAGCCATGGAAAGGAATACGCGAGGCGACAGAGCATGGACCTATATGTCCTCAGTTTGATACGAGAACATCAAAAATTATAGAGGGAAATGAAGACTGCTTAGTCTTAAACGTATACACCAAATATCTAGAAAATAATTCAAAAATACCTGTGATAGTTTATATTCACGGTGGAGCTTTTATGTCAGGATCCGGTAACTCCGATTCCTACGGGCCAGAATTCCTGTTGCAGCACGATGTTATTCTAGTTACAATTAACTTCAGACTCGAGGTTCTGGGGTTCCTTTATTTGTCTAGAGACGCCCGAAATTCCTGGATATGAGAGACCAGGTTTTAGCTTTACGATAAGTTAAGGATAACATCAGAAATTTTGGAGGCGACCCAGACAACATCACAATAATGGGCGAGAGTGCTGGAGCTGCATCGGTTACATATCATATGCTATCACCAATGTCGAAAGGATTATTTCACAAAGCTATAGCACAGAGTGGAGTTGCATTGTCAGATTGAACTACTGGCTATAAAAGTGTAGAAAGAGCATTTAGACTGGGCAAGTATCTAGGGAAAGAAGCGAAAGTTGTCAATGAACTCTTAGAGTTTCTACAAAGTGTTCCTGCAATAGATTTTGCTGCTACTACAAAAAAGTTAAAAGAGCCAAGTGAAAAATACAGAGGTCTATAGAAATTCTTCGTACCAGTAGTCGAAAAAAGATTTAATGGAGTTAAACCTTTTTTATCTGAAATGGCGACAGATATTTTACTGCAGGGAAACGTGCAGAAAGTACCCCTACACAGCAGACGGTTTATTCAATGTTCATGCACACCTTAAGAAAAGGGACGTCCTGAATAAAGACCCAACATATCTAGTACCTAGACAAGTAATGCTCAATATTTCTGAAGAAAAGTTAAAAAAAATTGGGCATTGTATTAAGAATTTTTATTATTCTGGTAAAGACTTTGGGAACAATTCAATGGATGCTATAACAAATTTGATCACAGATTTACACATCTCTTATGATACACACAGGTTTATTAATTTCCATCATAAATATGCACCTGTTTACAGATATAGTTTTGATAACGAGACTAAGTTGAATATTGTGAAGGCTTTAGCTGGCATTGATGTAAAAGGGGCTTGTCACGCGGATGATTTATTTTACTTCTTCTACAGTTGCAATATAAAAGATGATTATGAAGAGAACGAAAATTTGCAGAAGATTGTATATCACTTGACCAAAATGTGGAACGATTTCGCTAAAACTGGGTAAGTTTAAAGTTCTATTCGTTGTTTGTCTTAATATTATCGTCGTATTTTCGGGTTGTACCAGATATTTTGATGTCATTGATATTTGTTTATTGTACACAACGAGGCGTTGGATATTATTGTTACGTTCCTTAGCAATTCCGTAAACGGTCAAACCATTCAATACTATCGTGTGAATGGTGTAATTAAATAAAAATATGATCTTGTTTTATTTATTTTTTTGTTTGTGAACTCATATCTCTGGACTGAGAGTGTTCTATTTCAATTTGGTCCGACAATTATTTGGTCCCATTTCGGTAATTTGAAGTCCGTTGTTGTGTCAATTTTTGACGTGTATTTTTATTCGCGTCACATCTTAGAAAACTCTTGGTACCTATCCTTTACCAAGTTCTTAAATATCACAATGTTTATTTCCTTCCGTAGCGTCGAGTAAAAAGCCAACTGATTGGATTCCTGTTTGTGTAATTAATAATGACTTGTAAAACCACTAAAACAGTGAAAAAGAAGTAAATAACATCCCAAAATACAATAACACGTTTTTATTTAAACTATCATAAAAATAGATGCCTAAAGATATTGACGAAAAATATTTCTGATTTTGTACAATGAAGTTCAAAAAAGAAATAACGAACTAACGTTAATCTTTCTTTGTTTTCTGGAAAATAGATGGACTTGATCGATTCATGACGGAAAATGGTTTCAAATAATACTTTTTGGTAACACTGATCTATTTCTAACAAAGTTCACTCATCATCCACCGAGCCTTTTCCCTATGCAGTTGGGGTCGGCTATCCAGTCTAACTACTATTTGGCTGAACTTCGATATTTCACTTGAAGCGACTGCCATCAGACCTCCACAACCCATGGGCGATATTGAAGTTCTGTAATTCTACCGGTCGGATTTTTGATTTAGAGCTCCAACTACCCCTAACGACTGCCATAGATGTTCGTATGACAACCGGGACCGACGATGGCTTAACGTGCTCTCCGAGGCACGGCCTTCTAACCAAGTTCACTCTGAATACAAATTAGCAACCTAATCGTAAAATTATAACTATAATCAATTATCAAACAATCTACTATTAGGTAACAGATCAAGATATAATTCTATGATTATTAAAGGAACGATTATTGATAAAGCAATAAACGTCGGTGCCTTTCATATTGTACCGCCTTCCACCGCTAATTCTGCTAATTCTTTTGGTCACAAGACGTATACTGTTAAGATAAGAATAATTATCATAGGTCAGATTCAGATTTTCTTGTTCAGTGGCCATTCACCTTTGTAAATTATTTTTGTACGAAATTATGTTTGTCACGTCTCTTTCCCGTTCGGGTAGGCAGACACTTCGGAATTCTAATTGCTACGATCCTGGCATACTTCTGTCGCAAAATTGTGCAGTACCCTCAGATCAACCATCTATAGTGAACATGTTTTTTCTGTTCACAGTATATAGATAGATAGCGAGTGTCACTGGTTTTCTTCGTGGCAACTACTAAGCAGCTCTGATATAAGTTGCCCAGTATAATTATGTTTTGTGTTCCACTAGTGGCGCCACATTACAATGAAACACGCCAAGATCTCAGAACTAGAGAAGAGAATAAACTACAAACAATTTAGTTCCATTTTTGCCTCACGACATCTTAAACTGGGAAAGGTGTGGTGACGTTACGTTATCCTCGAATGTTCTAACGTGCAGAGTGGTTGTTAGTGGTTTAGACCGTTTATCAGCGCTCTATATATACGTACCTAGTATAAAGATAGTTGCCCTGAGGCAGTGCCCCATTCGCTTGATTACTTGCTATAACTCTTTGTTCAATGTCATATTGTCATATTTTCTATGCCTTGTAAACTTAAACCCCAAGTATACGAACTTGTTTCTTTCAAAAACCATTATTTTTGTTTGTTTGTTTCTAAAGAAAAGAAAGGAATAAAAGTAAATGTAAGTAGGTATATTTACTTTAATTCCTTTCTTCTCTTTATATTCTTTTCATCTATCTTATTATATCTGGAGATAACTGTAAACGTACCTATTCATGAAAAATGTTCGTCCCCAGTAACCCCACGCCGGACGCTGACGGCATTCGTTGGGCGCCGTACACCGCGGCCGGTGGAGAGTACATGGTGCTCAACGAACAACTGTCAGTGGAACATCACGCCGACAAAGAACGAATGGACTCTTGGAACAAACTGTATTACGACGCTGGGTTGCCGTGTGTTTGAAAATATCATGTGTGTAAATTAATGTCATAATGATGCAAGTGCGATAAATAAATTATCTGACTTCGCAAGCTAATAGTGTTACCTATTGTCTTGTCAATTAGATTTTCCTCGAATTTGGAATTGTTACAATGTTTTTAATAGGAAAGTATGTAGTAAGTATGTACCTAAAATCTTAGATGAACTATACAGGGTTATTTGTAATTAACTAGCATCCTCGCAGGGGTAGATTGCTGACATCATAAGTAACAACGTTTGTTCTACGACTTTTTATAATTCGTTAAATTTTACTTTCATACAAAAATAAATATTAATTTAGTTTTGCGTCTAACAGTTATTAACTCTACGCCGCTGTTTACACGCATCGTAAAAATTTGGTAAACAAACTCGTATCATCAATTTATGAGTTACTATGAGTTACTTACAGATGGTAGGTGACTTTGCTGGTTGTTTTTAGTCGTCCTGTGTAGTTTCTGCAAACTTTTATTGCACATTTAGGCATATTTAGGCCAAAAAAATTTGATCGCATAAACAACCTAACCCTTGACAACACAATTGTCAATAAAGAGCGGGAAGCTGTTTATAACCGAACTGTTCGGTTATATTTTTTTAAATGCATTTCTGACACTGAGGTCCGTCTATAGTATAAACACGTCACTGCCTAAAATATAAAATTATAATAAACCTACTTACTTATATAATGAATATACGTAAAGCGAAAACTTTGTACCTAGGTAGGGGGGTTATTCCCATTTGTCCCCGCCTTGATTGTCCCCGGCGGTGACAAATGGGATTTTTTTTCCCATTTGTCCCCACTAGCGATAAAGGGGTGACAAATGGGAATGACCAAAAAAAAGAAAAATTCCCATTTGTCCCCAGTGGTGATTATTGCGAAAAAATATATTTAGACGCCTGCGATTGCGGCAGTAGCAGAGCTAAACTGAATAGCGATGTGAATTAATTTTTTGTTGAATAAATTGAAATTCAATGACGTTATAATAAAAAAAGATTTATAAACGACAAACATAAAGCTTTTGCATGATGTATGGAAGGTATTATATACCTATATATCTTTTACTGACAATATATTATAGTAGGTAAACTACAGTCTAAAATAAAAATGTTTCATTAGTGCAACTTCAAGTAAGGCCGTACTCTTACTGGAGTCAAAATTAAAATAATTAACTAACTTCTATACCCTTTAAATATTATTATATAAAATAGTACCTATGTAAGTTCTGGTCCATATAATGTATAATGTAGTTATTTTCTGATATATCACAGAATAAGAATAAGAAATAAGAACACAATATCGCGTTCGCGGTCGCCGCAGTCGCGAAACGTACCGTTACGCTGCAGCATATATTTGAGCAAAGCAAAATTCTGGCATCGTAATAACCTGGGTAATTCTATAAACTTTTGATGAGTGCAAGAAAATCCGAAATCGGCAGAGTATTCGCCGAGAAACAATTTAACATAAATCGTTTGAAAAATAATTTGAGTCACCCGTTGAGAGCTCCGCTCGCCTTCGGCTCGCTTCGCTCAATAATTTACAACTAGGTCGCCGCAGTCGCGAAACGTACCGTTACGCTGCAGCATATATTTGAGCGAAGCGAGTTTAAATTCAAAATCGTAATAACCTGGGTAATTCTGTAAGATTTTTATGAGTGCAAGAAAATCCGAAATCGGCAGAGTATTCGCCGAGAAACAATTTAACATAAATCGTTTGAAAAATAATTTGAGTCACCCGTTGAGAGCTCCACTCGCCCTCGGCTCGCTTCGCTCAATAATTTTTATTTTAGTATTACAAATGAGTATATTCACAATAATTGACGTTTTATCATATTCTAAACTTACTGGTAGGTAATAGAATAATTAAGTTACTTATATAGTTTTTTTTCACATACTCACAGATATGTATCACAGATTAATCAACACAAATGAATATAATAATAATAATTGAGGTTTTATAATATTCTGAACTTACAGGTACTCTGTAACTTACATAGTTACTTTCTTAACATAGCTATCACAGATTAATCTTTTTTATTATAATTCTTATTGTAATTCGTATTGTAAATAAAAGTGTTTATAATTAGTAGAATGATGTAAATATTTTTAGTATATAATTATGTATATTGTAATATTTACTGTAAATAAATGTTTATTATTTATAATAATTCCTTATTTTTAAACAAATCTGTCACAGATTAATCAGTCTAATATTTACAATAATTCTTATTTTATACCGATCAACATATTATTTACAATAATTACTACCTACACTTTTTTATTTATGTTTTAATTCCTTATTATATAAAACAATAATTCCTTGTTGTTTAATATTCTAAGGCTATATAATATTCTAAAGTTAGTCATTTAAAAAAATATCTATTACAGATTAATCAGTCTATTATTTACAATAATTACTACCTACGCTTTTTTATTCGTTTTTATGCATTCTTATTATTATTTTTTTAGAAACTATAAGGCGTTAGTAGCATATAGTTGAGCGAAGAAAGCGGTGCCAATTATGACTCATCCTTATCGTTGAGTTAGCCACGCCCCTTTACCAAGTAACCCGATCGTAGGCGCATTCACTTCAGACAGCATGAACGCATCTCTTACAAAACTTACAAATAAATGCTTCACCAATTCATGCACAACATAAGTAAGAATAACAAATAATTCATAAATTGTTATAATATCAATATATTATAAAATATAAATAAAAAGTTTGCTTTAATCTTTAATCCAGTATGAAAACGCATTTACTTTGCAGTTGCACTAATGTATCACAAGTACATGTGCCACATCAGTACATGGTACATTTACATGTCTACAGCCCTACAGGTACACCAAGGTAAATATGGTTAATCGAAAATTATTAATAATTACTTGTCATTCACAAGTACCGAAATTCGTGGTCAAATAAAGTTTTTTAATTTTTTTTTGTAATACTATGTTAATTAATTGATCATAGAAATAAAATGAACCATAACCTCACATTTAATACATGGTGAAGTTACGGAACCTATTCGACTCAGTTCATAGTATAGATAGATATATAGGTAATACGATTTATAAAAATACAATATAACTCCTAAGCAACCAAGCAAAAGTGGGGACAAATGGGAAAGAAAAAAAAAAACTATTCCCATTTGTCCCCGGCGGTGACAAATGGGAAAAAAATCCCATTTGTCACCGCCGGGGACAATCAAGGCGGGGACAAATGGGAATAACTCGGTAGGGGAAGTACATTCAAAATGACATAAATGGACAAAACGACACATTGGCATTTAAACATTAGCGTGGTTTAGGCTGTCAAAAATAAGCCAATTAGGAAGCGCCTACACCGGAATTATACCATTGGGTTTCTGAGAGACGTTTGAACTACACAACGGACGCCATGTTGACATTTGTGTTTCGACGTACGAAAGAAATTTGTTAGTGGTCGTTTGTTTTTTGTTTTTCGATAAGTTTTATTTGATTTTAGCTACTTTCATAGCGTTATGTCATATGGTCTGCTGCCCGGCCGGTGGACTCACCGTCCGGTTACCGGCCGATCGTGCTGCTCGACGAGGTGTGTAAGCTCTTTGAGCGAATTATCGCGGAACGCCTCGTCGAGCATCTCACGCGTGTGGGCCCAGACCTGGCGGACAACCAGTACGGTTTTCGTCGGGGACGGTCCACCGTGAGCGCGATCATGCGCGTGAACACCCTGGCGGAGGAAGCAGTCTCGCGGGGCGAGGTGGTGTTGGCGGTGTCTCTTGACATCGCCAACGCCTTTAACACCTTACCCTGGAGTTGCGTTAGAGAGGCACTGGTATACCACGAAGTGCCTCTCTACCTCCGTCGTATTGTCGGGGCATATTTATCCGAGAGGGCTATAACATACCCTAGCTGGCTCGGGCCAGCTCGGCGAGATGTTTCGTGCGGTGTTACTCAGGGGTCGGTCCTAGGACCTCTCCTGTGGAACATCGGATACGACTGGGTGTTGCGGGGTGCACTGCCTGAGGGCGTAGGCGTAACTTGTTACGCCGACGATACGCTCGTCACGGCGCGGGGAGTAACGCATCAGGAGGCAACACTCAAGGTCACGACTGGGGTTGCTGAAGTCGTGGGTCGGATACGGCGGCTGGGACTGGACGTGGCACTGAATAAGTCCGAGGCTCTGTGTTTTCACGGACCTCGGCGCGGGCCACCTCCAGGATCCAGCATAAATGTAGGGAGCGTTAGCATCGGCATCGAGCCCACAATGAAGTATCTGGGGTTTGTACTCGATAGCCGGTGGAACTTCGGACCACACTTCCGAAGTTTGGTCCCCAAAGTGACGGGGGCGACAGCCGCGCTTTCGCGACTGATGCCCAACATAAAGGGACCCAACGCTTCCTGCAGGAGACTGTACCTGGGGATCGTGCGGAGTATGGCCGTGTACGGGGCTCCCGTATGGGCGCCGAGACTAACGGCCAACAACGCTGCCATTTTACACAGATCGTTGAGGACCTTGGCCGTCAGGACAATACGAGGGTACCGCACGATCTCCCTAGAGGCTGCATGTCTCCTAGCCGCGACCCCTCCATGGGACCTGGAAGCGAGAGCCCTTGCGTCATTGTTTCAATGGCACAAGGAGGCGCTGGAGAGGGACCACAGGCCTGCGTCTCGAGAAATCGAGGCCCAGCGGTCCCAACTCCGACAGGATCTCATGGAGACATGGAAGGTGCGACTTCAGCAACCAAAGTGGGGAACCACCACCATCGCGGCGGTGAGACCGATCATGGAGGAGTGGCTGCAGAGGCAGCACGGTGGCCTCACGTATCGTGCGACACAGATCATCACTGGGCACGGAAACTTCGGTGAGTATCTGTTTCGCATGCATCGTGAGGTCACACCCGCGTGTCAACACTGTGAGGCTTCCGGCGAAGACACGGCATTCCACACGTTGGTGGAATGCTCAGCATGGGCGAGTCAGCGCCGGGACCTCGTTGTGGGCCTGGACGTAGATACGCTCTCGCTGGAGACCATGCTACGAGCCATGGTCTCTAGCGGGAGCCAGTGGAACGCGGCCGTTTCCTTCTGCGAGCAGGTAATGCTCGTGAAGGAGGCGGCCGGTAGGGTGAGGGAGCGTACCCTCCCCGCTGAGTTCCGAAGTGTGCGGCGAGGACGCCGCAGACGTGACTACGCCCAGGACCATTGACCTCCATGATCGGGGCCTGAGGACGATGGATTAGCAACCCACCGTCCTTACAGAAGCAGGCTAGAAGGGCTGTATGATGTGGGGCTTCACTCCACGCACGACTTCACTCACCGACGCGGGATTTAACTCGACCCCAAGGATGCGGGGTAACACCCGACCACCACGCAGTGGCCACAATGGGAGCCAAGGTCCGCCGGGCGCCACTGGGAATTCTCTCAGTGTCTACCGGAGGCGCTCGGCAATGGACGTAGGTGCGGCCGCGGCCCAGGGCTGCGGAATAAAAAAAAAAAAAAAAAAAAAATATGGTCTGCTGCTGTGGGGCTCAGCTGCCGATATTGAGACAATATTCATATTACAGAAACGAGCTATACGAGCAATCTATAGACTCGGACCCCGTGACTCGCTGAAAGAATTATTTAAAGAAATTAATATTTTAACAGTTGCTTCTCAATATGTTTACGACAACATCTTATATGTACGGAAGAACATAGATCTCTTCAAAAAAAATTCCGATAACCATAATTTTAATACAAGAAATAAAAATAAACTGTCAATGACAAAAATTAGACTTCATAAAGTTGGTAATTCGTTTGTTGGCAAATGTATAAAAATTTATAATAAAATTCCTCAGGATTTGGTTGACATGCCTCTTAATAAGTTTAAAATAGTAGTTAAAAAATGTTTGATGATGAAAGGCTACTATAATGTAGACGAATATCTTAATGATAAAAATGCATGGTCACCCTAATCTTCTGTTGTTTGCCACTCGTATAATACAATATAAACTAATTGTAACAATGTAAACAAAACAATATTAAAAAAGAAAATGGATAATCTACCTGAGTTTCTTGCTGGTCTCTTCTCAGGAGAACCAACTTACCGAACCAGCGAAAGAATCATTTTCTAATGGTTACTTATGTACTTACTTAATTTAGTATTTTTATAATATTACTTGACAAAATTGTAAAATTTTGACATTCATATGTGCTCTTTATGTGCCTAAACTGAATAAATAAAATTGATTCTTTGATTCTTTGATTCTTTGATTGATTATTTTTGTTTTGTTTCAAAATTTCAAGCATTTTGTGTTCGAGGTGATCGTGTAGAATTTATAACATTATTGTCACTGCAACAAGATAATTCTTCGAATTGAAATATTTTTGAGGGTATGGTACAAAATGACATACAACCATTATGGACAAAACAACATACTGTGTCATTTTGTCCGTAGTTCCGACGTTCCATCATTGCCAATAGAAGCAGAGGCTGGCAAGGTTATGGCACAAGAACAGACTAAGGCCCCTGAATATTCATTAAAGTCATCCACTAGTTCTTGTAAGCCATCTAGTTCATCGGATTCTTCAGTCGCAATAGCTGTCACTAACGATATTCATAACACACTGACTGACCACTCAGACATTTCTCAACCATCCACAAGTTCCCTTCCATCGATAAGTTCTTGAGCAGTTCCAGTTAATGTCATTTCTGCAGTTCCAAGTGTCCATTTGTAAGTGGACAGGGTAAACGAAAGGCAAAGAAACGAACGACAACATTTCTACTGACATCATCACCTAATATGGCAGAATTAAAACTCAAACGAGAGACCGAAGCTGAAAAACCAACTCGTAAAAGAAGACAGGTAGTTACTAAAACTCTTTATATTAATGATGACTCAGATGAAGATTGCCTTGATCAAGATGAAGAAGACGATTGTGCCTGTATTTACTGCAACGATCTATACTCACGTTCAAAGCCTGGTGAGGGGTGGTTGAGGTGCATGCGATGCAGTCGTTGGGTTCACGCGGCCTGTGCTGATTTGCCAAAGCGTACCAAATTATTTGTTTGCGAATTGTGCACTTAATTTTTGTTATTGATTATTTTATTCATGTTGATGACTGTGTATGTCATTTAGTCCATACTGCTTGGTGTCGTTATGTCCATACGGTATGGACAAAACGGATTTATCTTTATCTTCATTTAATGTTAAATATTTTGGTACCTAAGTGTTGATTTTTCTGACGAAACCTTTATAATTTCTTATAAATATAAGCAATATTGTAATTAATATAAGCAATATTGTAAGAAAAAAATATGTTCCTATTATGAATAATATAAAAGTTATAGACAATTAATAAAACACTACCTGTGTCATTTTGGACGTACTTTCCCTACTCTGTTTTGCGAACATTGTGATGAGATGATTTTTTAGGGTTCCGTATCCAAGGCGTAAAACGGGAACCCTATTACTGAGACATCGCTGTCCGTCCGTCTGTCCTGCTCTGTATCTCATGAACCGTGATAGATAAAGTATTAAATTTTCAATAGTTCAGACAGCAGGTAGGTACCTACCTGTCAAGTGTATATGCCATACTTTATGGGGATGCCCAGGGATACCGGCCTAATTAGTGATGGGCGATGAATCATCGTAACCACAGTCTATCGATATTTTATCAAATGCAGAAAACTAATGGAAGAAGATTGTGAGCGGGACGTCTGATTGGATAATATTTGCGAACAAGCGTTCATAAAGTTCATAATTATTATCTCAAAATGAAAATGTGGTTGCAGCCTTTTTCTTAAAATACTCAGTAGGTACTCAGCGAGACCCTGCGAGGTCTTTGTAGTAGGAACACCTGTACGTAGAGGTGACAATGCCCTGGGGGCACCATATTAGGTTTATGCTTAATAAAATATTGTATATTGGAAAAAAATACTACTGAACGTGGTGAGGCGTTATGGTTGAAGACTTTCGCCTGTCTATAATGGACGAAAAAAATAATACATTGTCTTTTGACAAGGCAGGTATGGTCTTAGGACTCTAACCTGTCCCTTGGGAAAAGTTACAAAAAAAGTGTGTTTTGACAATTTGACATTTTTGACGTGTTTTGGTTGGACTGAAGATTTATGTTTGTGTACTTTGTCCATTAATAGTCTCCTCCTTTCACATAGGTACTTAATTGAATGATTTCCCCATTAAAATATTCCTAACTTACTTTAAACCTGCTTTAAAGTCTTATGAGCTAATGTATTTTTAGTCTAATTCTGTACCAAACAAATTGGATCCAAGTACTTTTTCATCGTTGTGCATTACTTTTTGAAAATGAGTTTCTGATTAACATTAATCTATGAATAGAACAATGTTCGTCATAAAAACAATTGAAAAGCGTTTAATTCGCTGCAAGCATAACTTCAAGCACTATTCGTCGAACGCGGCAATGGTAAGTGTCACACAAAAATCAAAACATGGAAATCTCAACCTTTGGACTCAGCAAAAATGTGTTGGTCAAAAATCAGATTTTATAATATAGATACCTACTTATAATTTCACAGACAATAGAATTCAATTTTATTAAAGTAATATAGGTACTTACATACTTTAATAGCAAGTCCCCCGTCATAGTTACCTAATAATGATAGTTATCTGTAGTTCGCTATTTAAAAAAAATATTTAAAGATAAGTATATACTTACTAAACTAGGAGCTGCGGTTGCTGCCGTGGTACTGCGCTGCAGCATGCAATTGAGCGAAGCGACTATAGTCATATTTTTGGTCAACTTTTTTTGAGGGACCTTACTCAAAATTCGGTCTCAAACAAAACCTGCTCCTGAGAATGCTTGATTTTCGAGTGAAAAAGGGGTAGTTGTCGAGAAACAATTTCATATTGAGTTGCATTGGATTTACCTGATAAGGAGCTCCGCTCGCTACGCTCAATAATAATAAAAGGAATATAATGACATCATACAGAGGTGCATTACACACCTACACTTTGCCAGTAATTTTTTGGTCTCATGTTATAGGGGACAAGCCTAGTGCTGTTACCCGGCACTATATAAAATCCAGGACGGATGTTACATACTAACCACTAAATAAACCCTCCGTCCATGTTTCCATATTCCATGAACTACTTGTAATTGGGATAAATTTAAATGTACAGCAAAAAAACTTATCGCTCCACAATTTATAAGCATCAGATAAACATTTTTTCCCTGCAAATAAAACAATTGTTTAATAATACTAGCACCAGAAATAATTCCAAAATATATGTACATACATCAATTGTGTATTGTATTTTTTCTTCCTTTGAATTTGAAATGAACCCATTTGCGTCAAAAAAAGATATTTAACGTACAAAAAATATGATTTGCATATCAAAATATACTGATTGCACAGTAAAACCTACTAAAGTCTTAGACTTGAATAGATTATATTAGAATTTTTAAATAAATAGCTGTGTCACGAACTTAAATTGTTGCTAAAATTTATAAATTCTGAGGTAATTGTTTGCTGTGCAATCAGTATTTTTGCTTGGGAAAGGGATTTATTTATTTATTTATTATTTATGTACAACACAGAAAAAATAACACAAAAACAGTAGTACAAACAATATAGTGAGCATAGTACAAGGGCACTGCTTATTCCTAGAGGAATCTCGAGAAATCCGAGAATCTCGGAGATGTAGGGGTGAGCATGTGCAGTGCAAGTAAATAAATTTACATAAACTAAGGGGGCATATATACATGTATAAATACATACTGTACTATAATAAACTTACATAAAAGTATACTACATTACAATACAATAGGTAGCTAAGATTAAGGGGAGAGGTAAATAGCTTTTACTTTCTTTTTAAAGAGATGAAGAGTTCTACAGCTTTTTTTTGTACCAAACGAAGGGTTTTGCTTAGCAGTTAAATACTACCCCATGATATTAGTTTATACATTTTCTTTCAATGCATACCCGCATATGTGGGTTTCAATGAGGACTGAATCGTCACTGACACTGACATGTCGGGACGCGTTCATAGAAACTGTTCGAACTGAGGCATCGCTGATATGTTTGAATAGTAATAATATTTAATAATTGTGTTGATAGTGGTGTGTTCCCTGATTTAATGAAATCTAGTAAATTAATTCCCCTGTTTAAATCGGGTAGTACTTCAGATCCGTCCAATTTCCGTCCCATTTCTATACTACCTACATTTAGTAAAATTTTTGAAAAAATTATGCTTAATCAAATGCAATATCACTTTAACGTTACCAAACTATTACATACAAAACAATTCGGTTTCACTCGTGGTCGGTCCACCACTGATGCCGGAATTAAATTATTAGAGTGTATGTACAGGGCCTGGGATGAGTCATATGATGCTTATGGTGTATACTGTGACTTATCTAAGGCCTTCGATTGCGTTCAGCACCAGACTTTAATTAAGAAACTTGATCATTACGGAATCCGGGGGACGGCCTTGAATTTCGTCAATTCTTACTTAAGTGATAGGGTCCAGAAAGTAGTGATCAATGGTAAACAGTCACCTGGTTCTCCTGTAGCAATGGGGGTACCGCAGGGTTCAATTTTGGGACCTTTTCTTTTTCTAGTATATATTAATGATCTCCCTCACCTCATAAGAGACGACCAGGAGGTAGTTTTGTTTGCTGATGACACTTCTTTAATATTTAAAGTTAAACGTGGACAGCGCGAACTTGACGATGTAAACATTGCCCTCTCTAGGATAGTCCACTGGTTTTGTGCTAATAATTTATTATTAAATGAAAATAAAACTAAATGTGTAAGATTCACCTTACCTAATGTAAGACTTGTTAAAACCAGTGTTAAGGTTAGGGATGATATAATAGAATTGGTCGATGACACTGTCTTTCTGGGCATAACGTTAGACTCCAAATTGCAATGGGGGCCTCATATCGGGAAAATTTCGGCCAGGCTTAGTTCAGCAGCCTATGCTGTCAAAAAGATCCGACAACTTACAGACATTAAAACGGCGCGTCTTGTCTACTTCAGCTACTTCCACAGTATCATGACATATGGCATACTACTGTGGGGTAACGCTGCCGATATTAAATGCATCTTTGTGTTGCAGAAGAGGGCTATCCGGACTATCTATGGAATGGGGTCTCGGGAGTCATTAAGAGATAAGTTTAAGCATATTAACATCCTTACAGTGTATTCACAGTATATTTATGAAATTTTATTGTATACCCACAAGAACAAAAGTAAATTTGTGAAAAATAGTGATAATCATAATCTAAACTTAAGAAATAAGGATAAACTGGCTGTTCCTAAATTTAGGCTTCATAAAGTGAGTAATTCTTTTGCGGGGAACTTTATTCGAATGTACAATACATTGCCAACCGAAATAGCAAATTTATCTGTCAATAAATTTAAAAAACTAATAAAAAGTAAATTTTTGTATTTCAAAGCAATGAGTTTGCTTAAACTATTCTTAAAATATTAAGAAAGAAATTATAAATAGATCACAAAAACTGATGTCATCGGCGGGATCCCGCCGATGACATCAGTTAATATTTTAAGAATAGTTTAAGCAAACTCATTGCTTTGAAATACAAAAATATATGGATTTGGTAAGGATTCATCTAAAAATTCAGTGTCTAAATATCGTTGTAACACGATACACTGGTACCGTCAGTTCGATAGAACTGCGGTAGTTGGATCCAACGCTAACCTTAATAGCGCGATGTAGAAATTATGAATATGATATGAAGCAAAAATTCGATGTTGTCGGTAGTGGTCATCGTAGCTCAGTTGGCAGAGCAGTCCCCCTGTTAGGGAAAGGCCGTGGATCCCGCCGATGACATCAGTTTTTGTGATCTATTTATAATTTCTTTCTTAATATTTTAAAAAGTAAATTGTGCCATAAAGCTTATTATAGTATTAATGATTTCTTAGATGACAAGGCGGCCTGGTTGTAACAACGTAACGAATTGCTCCTTTCTAAATAACTCTGTATTAGATTTAAGATGAAATATTTTGAAAAAAGCCGAGCTGAGTTTCTTGAGGGCTCTTCTCAGTCTCGTTGCATTTTGGAACCCTCGGTAGAGTCACACCAACTTCTGACGAATCTAAATAATTTTCTGAAAATTTCAAAGATAATAAACGTTATTTTATTTTATTTTATTTTATTTTAGAATCTACCTTAATTATTACTAGGGTACCACACAGGATCACATCCATCTCCTAGAATGGATGGATAGAGGCGTTTCATAGTATAAGCACATGGAGTAAATTAAAAGTGGAAAATTAAATTATCATATAATACATACATACATACATACATACCATCACGCCTTTTTCCCCGAAGGGGTAGGCAGAGGTGTGCAAACACACCCACATCTCGCCAGCTATGTTAGGTCCCATGTAATAGGGGGCGAGCCTATTGCCATTTACCGGGCACAAGTTCCAGACTCTGGGATAATTATCTGGGTAAAATTCTAAAGAGAATTATACATTATCCACCAGACCCAGGAATCGAACCCGAGACCTCGAGCGTGGCAGTCCGTAATAGTACCATTGTGCCACCGAGGTAGTATCATATCATATAATAAGCAAATAATATAATGTTACAATATAAATCGCAAAAACTATAGTCTTGGGCTGGACTTTAACCAGCGACTGTTCCCTTTTCAGGATGAAAATTCTACCAACTAGTGAAGGAGCCTCCTAGTGTGCCCCTTGGCTTTGACGGTTGGCGAGGGGCCAGTGCACCCTGGGCAACAGAGTAGTACATCTCCCATGATACCCAACCAGGGGAGATGTACTGTTGCGGCCAATCCGACACAGTTGGCCCCATTGCACGAGGGGGTCGTGGGATGGCGGGCCTTCCAGACCCGCGGCTCGCACACTCGCCCTTGGAGTGAGTGACCGGAGGTGATGGCATTCCAGCAGTTGCTAGGATTCGTCACAGTTGTCTCTCCACGTGTCCCTCTGGCTAGCAGAGGACACAGTGGAGAGTGGAGGTGGTCCGGTGGTCGTGGTTTGTGCCATGGCCGACGGCGGAGAGTGCTAGGCCGCCGTAGGTGAAGACAAGTCGCTGGTGAGGTGATGGTGGCTGGGAGAGGTGCCCTGGCGGGAGCAGGGACGAGAGCACTCGCATGCTCCCGCTTCGCCGGGGCCAGTCAGGTGGCGCTTGAGCGTGACGTACGGTCGCGCCCCTGATGGACACCGGTCCGTTTTCCCTCCAAGGACCTAATGTATCTCAAACCCGGCCAAGTGCGAGTCGGACTCGCGCATAAAGGGTTCCGTATTAAAAAGAAAAAAATCTTTGTTGTATGGGAGCCCCTTTAATATTTATTATATTCTGTTTTTTAGTATTCGTTGTTATAGAAGCAACAGAAATACATAATCGGTGAAATTTTTTAAGGTAATTCAACCTTAAAATTTTGGTTTGAGGGTCCAGAACCTTTTAGCTATAATCTTCAATTAAATTGTTGTACCTTTCGTATGTCCAAAGTTCTGCCAACACTATATAATAAATAAATTATGCAGAGTTAAAAACAACTTTGCCACATTCCCTTTGAAAGGGAATTGACGCTGGTTCAAATGCATCTGATAAACCTGTTTTGACGATTTACATTGTAAAACACATCCAATATTTCAGAATAACCCAGTAGTGACTGTCACACAAGGCAAAATAAAGGGAGCTGTCCAGAACCTTCTAGATGGATCACCATACTACAGTTTTAAAGGCATCCCATATGCTCAACCGCCTGTTGGTAAACTAAGATTTAAAGTAAGTAAGTAAACAATCACATTATGATACGAGGGTAGATTGAAAAGTAATCGGCCTAACCAAGAAAATAAATACATAATAAATGAAATATATTTTTATTTTTCAACGTAATCACCATCAAGTTCAATGCACTTTTGCCATCTTCCCTTCCAAGCATTTAGCCCGTTGAAAAAAAATATTCTTCCTTAGAGTCAAAATATGCGTCTACTGCTGCTTTGACCTCGTCATTTGTCAAAAATCTTTGACCTCCCAAGTGCTTTTTCAGGTTAGGGAACAGAAAAAAGTCTGACGGTGCCAGATCAGGTGAATAAGGTGGATGCGGTAACAGTTCAAAGCCATAGTTGTGAATTTCTGCCATTGATTGGACAGACGTGTGAACACGAGCGTTATCCTGATGAAACAGGACTTTTCTTCTGATCATTCCTGGACGTTTTTCTTTTATATCCTCTCGTAAACGACGTAGTAAGGTGCAGTAATAATAGAGTTTATAGTCTGACCCCTTTCAAGATAATCAACCATAATCACACCCTTGGAGTCCCAGAATACTGAAGCCATCACCTTACTTGCCGACAAAATCGACTTAGCCTTTTTGGGGGGTGGTGAACCAGGTCTTTTCCACTGTTTTGATTGTTGTTTTGTTTCCGGTGTACAGTAATGAACCCATGTTTCGTCCATAGTAAGAAAACGATTCAAAAAATCACATTCATCAGCTTTAAATAACTCCAAACAGTCGCGTGCGTGCAATAGTCAATCGCATCCTTTTTTGCTCAACTGAAAGCAGTCGCGGAACCCACCTCGCAGACACCTTGTGGAAACCCAACACGTTGACTATTATGTTTTGAGTACGTTCATAAGAGATGCCTATAATCTCGGTTATCTCTCTAATTTTCAATCTGCGGCCTCCCATAATTAAGTCGAGTATTTTTTAACATTTTCGTCAGTAGTGGACCTCGAAGGCCTTGCAGAGCGGGGTTCGTCTTTCACACTCTCTACCACGCTTGAATTCTGATATCCATTTTTTGACAGATGAATATGAAAGAGCGCAATCCCCTAATGTCTGACCATATCATCATGGATGGCTTTTGATGACAGCCCCTTCTTATGGAGGTACTTAATGACGACAGGCTGCTCGATTTTCTCCATTTGCGGAAATGATGTCAGATTGCTTTGTTTCAAACTTCACACAATTAACAGGTCTGAACTGAACTAAATAATGTGGGTAGATTTGATTTTTAGAACTAAATGGATCAGTGTTAGGCCGACTACTTTTCAATCCACACTCGTATTTTAAAGTATATAATATTATGTGATAAACTAAATATTTTTTAAAACAATGGTAAGTAAAATGTTTTAAGAAAAAACTTTTTAAAATTATATAATAGCATTAATTTTTCGCAGAATCAAAAAGACAACAAAACGTCGACAATTGTTTCGCCTCTAAACGAGGCATTATCAAGACTGTCTCAGAGAGAACAGCAAAATTCGTGGTTGGAACGTGTTTGCTTATAAGTAAACGCGTGCAAACTTCATTATCGCGATGTAGGATTCTTTACAATAACTAATGTGGGTAGAAACCTCAGATCATGCTAACTAAGTTCCAAAAATAGGTATTCACCAATACTTGACCTTATCTGTTTGATTTAATTACTGTCTCTTGATAAGTTGCGTAGAAAACCCAAATGACACACACAAACCAACAACAATTAATGTGTCTGTCTGTTCGTAAACAGATTAAGTAAGGGAGATGTGTGAAAATCTATTCGTTCGTTGAGTAAGGTGTCCGCATCTCTTCTAACTATTTCTAGCCTTTCCCAAACACTTAACTTGAACCCTTTCTAACATAAACGTAAAACTTTAAAAGTGTTACTATTGTTCAAGGAATGACCAGTGTCAAGAAGATGCTTCGCGAAGAGGGATTTTTCAGGACAACCATTGCGGGACGCCGCTCTATGTTCCTTATATCTAATATCGAAGGACCTGCCAGTCTGTCCCACATACTTCAAACCACATTCATCACAACTCAACAAATAAACACCTGATCTGCGTGAGACCGACACCGAATCCTTGCCATTACATAGCTCCCTCAAGGTATTCTGAGTTCTAAAAGCAACAAATATACTACTTTCCCTCATGATCTTAGCTATACTCAACGAGACGGGGCCCACGAACGGCAAACAGGCCGTGTACTTCCTAGGTGGATCTTGAATCGGATATAATAAATGAAAACTAGCCTTTCTGCGTTTTTTATTTAATAATGTGTGAATAAATTTCGATTTTCACACATCTCCCTTACTTAATCTGTTTACGAACAGACAGACACATTAATTGTTGTTGGTTTGTGTGTGTCATTTGGGTTTTCTACGCAACTTATCAAGAGACAGTAATTAAATCAAGCAGATAAGGTCAAGTATTGGTGAATACCTATTTTTGGAACTTAGTTAGCATGATCTGAGGTTTCTATCCACATTAGTTATTGTAAAGAATCCTACATCGCGATAATGAAGTTTGCACGCGTTTACTTATAAGCAAACACGTTCCAACCACGAATTTTGCTGTTCTCTCTGAGACAGTCTTGATAATGCCTCGTTTAGAGGCGAAACAATTGTCGACGTTTTGTTGTCTTTTTGATTCTGCGAAAAATTAATGCTATTATATAATTTTAAAAAGTTTTTTCTTAAAACATTTTACTTACCATTGTTTTGTCATGGATTTTCGCCAAGTAACGCCTGTTTCTATCCAATATTTAAATATTTTTTGACTTAAACCGTAACTTACGTTCAATAAATTTTTCTTCAAAGGCGCCGTTGCCCCCTAAATCATGGGAAGGGATACGCGAGGCTACAGAGCATGGACCAGTCTGTCCTCAGTTTGACATGAACACGTCAGTCATTACAGAGGGAAACGAAGACTGCTTATTCTTAAATGTATACACCAAATCTCTAGAGAATAATTCAAAAATTCCTGTGATGGTTTATATTCACGGTGGAGCATTTATGTCAGGATCCGGTAACTCCGATTCGTACGGTCCAGAATTCCTGTTGCAGCACGATGTTATTCTAGTTACAATTAACTTCAGACTCGAGGTACTTGGGTTCCTTTGTCTAGAAACTCCTGAAGTTCCTGGAAATGCAGGTATGAGAGACCAGGTTCTAGCTTTACGATGGGTTAAGGATAACATTAGCAAGTTTGGAGGCGACCCAGATAACGTTACTATAATGGGCGAGAGTGCTGGAGCTGCATCAGTTACATATCATATGCTATCACCAATGTCGAAGGGATTATTTCACAAAGCTATAGCACAGAGTGGTGTAGCGATACCTGATTGGGCTACAGGATATAAAAGTGTAGAAAGAGCATTTAGACTGGGCAAGTATCTAGGGAAAGAAGCAAAAGATGTCAATGAACTCTTAGAGTTTCTGCAAAGTGTTCCTGCAATAGATTTTGCTGGGGCAACAAGAAAAACAAGAGATCCAAGCGAAATATACAGAGGTCTATCAATATTCTTCGCACCAGTAGTCGAAAAAAGCTTTGCTGGAGTTGAACCTTTTGTGTCTGAGAAGCCTACAAATATCATACTGCAGGGAAAGATACACAAAGTACCCCTCTTAATTGGTTACAATACCGCAGAAGGTGTATTGATAGTACCTGACCAGATAAAGAAAAAGGACGTTCTCAATAAAGACCCAACACATCTAATACCTAGAGAAATAATGCTAAATGTTTCCGAAGAAAAATTGAAAGAATTTGGAGAACGGATTAAACAATTTTATTACAATGGTAAAGACTATGGAGCTGACTCGATTGGCGCTATAGCCAAGTTGACGACAGATTTACATTTCTCTCACCCAACGCACAGGTTTATTAATTTATATCACAAATATGCACCTGTTTATAGATATAGTTTTGATTACCAGACTAAGTTGAATATTGTGAAGGCTTTACTTGGTATTGACGTGAAAGGTGCTTGTCATGCGGACGATTTGTTTTACTTATTCTACAGTTGCATAATAGAAGATGATTATAAAGAAAATGAAAATTTGCAGAAGATTGTGTATCAGTTGACGAAACTATGGACTGATTTCGCAAAAACTGGGTAAGTTAATAGTTTTGTTTTGTTCTTAATCCGTATTTCAACCGACGTACTAAAAAGGTTCTTAATTCGGCTGTTTTTTATCCTAACATATCTTTTGACTTGTACCGATTTTGATGATTTTGTTATAACTACTGCTTCCCATTCCCACAATTATTTGGTACCTATGTATGTTTATAATAAATAAATAAAGGGATCGAACCCGAAACTCCGGAGTCCGAAGCCGATGCACTACCAACCACGCCACCGAAGCATATCCCAAAGGGTTAGGCAGAGGTGCCTTATACACCCACAATTTGCCAGTATTTTTAGTCCCACGTTACTATGTGGGACTAAACATGGGGGCAAGCCTATTGTCGCGCCGGGCACTCATATAATGGGTTATGTCCAAAATGGCCGAATGAATTTAATAAAACGTAGCAGCTATTTATATAATTTTGACAAAAAATTTAAACCTTGCCTTGCAATGAAATGTTTATGCAAGGCAACAAAATCTTACGTGCCAGCTGCTTGGGAAAGCCAAAAGTCCTGGGCGTCTCGGACTTATAAAAATTTGCAGATTGAAAGAAATAGGTTAAACATAATACTTGAAGAACTCAAGAACAAGTCTTTGTAGATTGTATGATAAATGGAGTAAATTATAATAAGTATAGATATTGTTGAGTATAGATAATTCGATAACTTGTACCTTTTACTTCGCACCGCCCGCGCCGCCGCCGTCTAGAGAACCATAAACATTTTATAATCTATTAAACCTGTCATAAATATTTGATGTCTTACAACTATAAAAAAAATAAGTTACTAAATAGACGCAGAGCTGGCACACATTTCAGGCATAAGGTGTTTGAGAAATCTGAAAATTTGTCAGATTGCTCTCCATAATGTCCTGACACAACAACGCGACGCAGTCCTGGCTGGAGACCTTTTAGGTCAATTTACATATATCAGTGATGGCTCAGTTCCGGTCCAGTATCAGTGCAAAATATCCTTCTTCTTCTTTTAAAAACGTGGCTCCATCGATATTGATCGATGATTCGCCAATGTCAAGGTAGTCCCGCACAGAAGAACTAGTTATTCCTAACTAGCTCCAGGTCCAGGACAAGAAACGTTGTTCGGTATGTGAGTATCTGGGAACCCGATTTTTGCGGAGCGCCAGAGGTAACCTAAAATGCCACCAGGCATGCGCTCAGCAAAAATCGAACTCCAAAATATCCTTGATACACTTTCTATGAACGCGTCCCGACAGGTCACGTCAGTGTCTGTTTGACATGTCAGGCACGATTTAGTCATCATGAAAGAATATTTTACACTCATACTGAACTGGCCGGTACTGTGTCGGTATTGAGGCATCACTGATAAGTGTGAATCCGAATTTATCAATTGTCTAGAGATCCCATAGCACAAGATTATAACTTAGTTTGGGCTAGATGACGTAGTCATTAAATTAGTTTTTTCCTTAGTAACCCCACGCCGGACGCTGACGGCCATGACGGCATTCGTTGGCCACCGTACACCGCGGCCGGTGGAGAGTACATGGTGCTCAACGAACAACTGTCAGTGGCACATCACGCCGACAAAGAACGAATGGACTTTTGGAACAAACTGTATTGTGAAGCTGGGTTGCCGTGTGATATAAAATCAAATTTGTGAATTAGCAATATTTTACTACATATGCTATTGAGCTTATTGGCTGTTATGTGGCAAAATAGTATATGAGTTGCTTTTTTTACTTGCGAATCCAATATTAGAACATGTAAGTTTCGTATTTAGGACAAATTCCATATTGTATAAATTAGTTTCGCCAGCCGAATGAACATGGATTGGGATGTAGTCGGGCAGCAAGTCATAGCGAATTTATACGAAACGTAATTTTACTAGAGATGTATATTCTAAATGGTTTATATGGAAGACGTAAATGTTAATTACTGTTTAAGGCGACAGGTATTTGCTATAAGTATAATTTGGAAATCTACTACAGTTTTTATACTAAAAGAGTTCGAAAATACGATCATGGACAGAAAACTCGAATGAGTTTTTCTGATAGACCAGAACTTTGATATCGCTCTTGGGTTCTGAAGGTTTGATGGCAGTCGCTTCACGGAAAATATCGAAGTTCAGCCGCGAGCAGTTAGGAGTGGTAAGCCGGCCCCAACTGGGTTGGATGATCATTAAATTACTCTAAATAACTCTGCGTAATACGTAGATATATGTCATAAAAATGATTAACATGTTGAACATTTCAGTATTGTATTAAGAGTATTTAACACATTGTATTATTATAATACATCATTCACATCATTCACCGAGCCTTTTCCCAACTGAGTTGGGGTCGGCTTTCCAGTCTAACTGCGATTCGGCTGAACTTCGATATTTTCCGTGAAGCGACTGCCATCTGACCTCCACAACCCATGGGCGATATCGAAGTTCTGTAGTTAGACCGGTCGGATTTTTGATTTAAGGCTCCAACTACCCCTAACGACTGCCATAGATGTTAGTATAACAACCGGGACCGACGCGACAACGTGCTCTCCGAGGCGCGGAGGGGTCTCAATGTCTTAAGAAATGGTCACCCATACTAAGACCGGCCCGAGTCGATGTTACTTAACCTTTGCAATGTGTTAACATTGTCGGTTACCACTAGACCACGAGCCCCTCTTTGTATTATTATAATACAAAACCACTATAATTATTATAACTCTATTCCAGGTATTATGGGTAAAGTGACGTTTTATTTTATGGTATTTATATACTTCTTTTTTTAAAAATGTGGCTTCATCGATATTCATCGATGCACAAAAAAACTAGTTATTCCTAACTAACTCCATGTGCAGGACAAGAAACATTGTTCGGTATGTGAGTGTCTGGGAATCCGAAATTTGCGAAGCGCCAGAGGTAACCTAAAAAGCCACCTGACACGCGCTCAGCAAAAATCGAATTCCTTTTATGGTATTTGTCGTAATACTGGGACTACACACTCGCGGTGAATGTTACTTTGACGTCTTACGTCTGATTACTGCTCTATAAAAAAAAAAATCAAATCTAACAAACGTCACCGGCTTTTCCCATGTGAAAAATACTATGTAAGAATATTTACATAATTAAAATATTTTTGTAACTAATGGAAGTTCAAGAAGCGAATGCGAAGTTCGTGGCATGAAATCTGTATCTGACTACCCAGTGGGTAAAAAAACGTTATTTTATCTATTAAAATAAAAATGAATCGCCGTTCGTTTGTCCCGCTAAAACTCGCGAACGGCTGGACCGATTTAGCTACAACACAACATGTTGGTCTTGAAACATTCGTGGAAGTTCAGGGAAGGTTTAAAAGGGTGGTACGAAGTTCGCCGAGACAGCTAGTGTATTATAAAATATGTACGTAATTACATACTTTTAGGTAGCTTAATGGTAGCTCTATTATATTTCAATGCGGAGTGTACAAAAATCTTATAAACTATAGGCCATTTTAATCGGTCCAGGCTTCTTAAGTCAGAAATTGCTTAAGAAATAAAATGTTCTTATGTTTGTACATAGATTTAAGAGAAGATTTACAGTTATTGTTCAATTAACTACTACTCGAGTTCAAAATGAGATTATAAAACAATAAGTTACGTAGATTGTACTCACAGAATATGTTTCTGCATAAATTCTTAGATAACATTGTGTGTAAATGTCCTAATATTTTATTATTGACTATCTGATGTCTACGGCTTCGCCCGCGTTCAATTGTTTTCTAGTTCCCAGTTCCCACGGGACCACATTCCCGGGATAAAACCTAAGTTACTCTTTATGACATCAGATATCTGCCAGTCCTGGTAACTCGGCCCTGACGTTTCAGAAAAAAATGACTGAAAGTTATCAATCTATTCAAGGACGTTTTACATTTTTTATATTTTACAGTTTTATATAACATTTATTTACAATAAGAATTACAGTATACATAATTATATACTAAACAAAATATTGTTTAAAAATTAGTTTAACATTCGTTTTACAGTTGGCGGTAAGTCTGCAAAAATTAAATCTTAAACACCCGCGCTAGTCGTAAACTGTGTTACGGCGTGGTAAGATTATTGTAATGTGCACTATGATTTGAACAAGACACTCGAGCGATGAGTCCGTCATTATAACAAAACTGCACCTGAAAGATATTCATACGTATTTAGTAAAACGCTGTTAATTTTAAATTACAAACAGACTGATAAAAAACAAAAAAAAAATCGCGAGCTATTAAATGTTTCCCACTTCTGAGGTAAGTTTCCTCGAATTTGAAGACTTGACTCTTTATTATTGATACTGTTTTAGACAGTGTGAGTAGTAAAATAACACTTGTTATTTATTACACCACATAGATAGGTACCTAATAATTGTTAATAGGTAATGTGATATATTTAAGAGATACAATATACAAAATATACATAATTATAGACTAAAAATATTTACATTACAAAACATCGTTTAAAAAATCCTCCGCGTCATTGCCGACTGGGAAGGTTCCCAGAATGCTGGCTGTGTTGCCACGTTGGATAGCGATTGGATTTTTTTTTTTACTGATGTTAAAATTTGATAAAAACAATCCTTGATGCGGATTATATATCATGCTAAAATTTCAGCTCGAAAGAGAACTTTTTTAGTTTTTGAAGCGTACACAAACCAACATAACATTTTTATATATATAGATAGAAGATAGATTAAATTAGGTTTAACTGACATCATTCTAACGGAGCCCGAATTTTCAATTTAGGCCGACAAAAATTTTTTTGAAAAAAAAAAAAATTTACTCAAAGATATGTGATGCTTGCTCTAATATGCTGCCGCGAAGCAGGGTGGCGACCTAGTTAAGTAGGTAATAAAAAAATATTTTATATACATTTATAATAGGTGTGAAACAGAATTAAAACAGGTCTGCCACAAGAAAATATATTGTCAATTTCGATAAATTATATGAAGTTCAGAGATTATGTAGGTGTTTATCTACTTTTTTTAAATAAACGACTTTTGTGAAATTTTGTGTTTTTTTAATAGTGTTGAACGCCCGCGAGGATTTTTTATCGATCTTAATCCCACGGAAACTTCTGGGTATGAAATGTAGTAAAATATTTGTTTTACATGAACAAACAATAAATATATGTAAGTACTTACTTAAATCTATACATACCTACTATAAAACAAAGTCCTCCGCCGCGTCTGTCCGTCTGTCTGTTCGCGATAAACTCAAAAACTACTGCGCCGATTTTATGCTGCTTTCACTAATGGATAGAGTAGGTACTTAACGAGGAAGGTATAATTATTATTTGTCACGAGCGAAACCGTGGGCGTCCGCTACTAATAATCTATATATAGAAATGGGGAATGTCCCCCTTAGCTCTCGAGAACTGCTTATGCTCCAATGATGGTTGACCCCTCTATGGATAGCCCTCGATCTGGAGGCAAGCCAAAAAATCGAAAATTTCACCTAGACCTCAGGGGTCAAAAGTTATAAGGCCATAACCTATGGCGTGGTCGCTATGTAGTCGTGAAAGGTGTTGAAATAAAACAGTTCAACCGCCTTAAAAAAAGGAGGAGGTTCTCAATTCGACTATGTTTCTTTTTATGTTTGTTACCTTATATCTTTGGACTGGACCGATTTTGATTTTTTTTAAATTCAAATCTCACATAAATGCAAAGCTCAGCTTACGCCTCACGAACTATACCTACCACAATAAACTATACCCAGCAAACATTAATAATCATAAAAAAATTGATATAAAGGTCAGGTCAAGAGTACCCAGAACCGGAGAGCGTGCATGAAGATAGTTATGAAAGTGGAAGAAGCGAAAGAAGTATGCCAGGATCGTAGCAAGTGGAATTCCATAGTCTCTGCCTACCCCTATGGGAAAGAGGCGTGACCATATGTATGTATAAAGGTACCTACCTACCTAGCTGCGAACAATTTTATTTGACTGAGGGAGCGAAGCGACCGAAGTCTCCTTTTCAATTTGCAGACTAGGGAGAATTTCTTTCGTCTGTACACATCTCTACATCTACGGGTTCTGTCAGATCATGTTTGCGGCCGAATTTATCAACCGATTTTCATGAAACTTTACACACACACTCCTTGCTTAGGTACAATGAATAACATGTGAATGATATTTTTTGGATTGGAAGAAAAATGAAAGAGTAGGTAGGTACCTAATAAAGAAAATTGAAAAACAAATTTTCTAATCAAAGCTCCCGAAGTCTACGGTTCACAGAACCACTAGTTAATATTATTAATATGGATATTTTCATTAATAGGTTTCTCTCACAAAGCAACCGAATTTCGGACATGCGCTGCGGTTATGGTTTCTCTTTGAACTTTGACTTCTTCTTAATCTAACGCCAAATGGTTTTAAAGCACGTGCTACAGTTTGTCTAAAGTAAAGGGTGATTCGACATGACTTTCAAACTATACTCGTTAGTACAATAATTGCTTAATGTTGTAAGGCAATCCCAGTCAATACGATTGCTTCTTGAAGAACTATAATGTTACACTATAAGGTTCATGGATTGCTTTATGGAGTCTTTACGTAGGTACTTTATCCTATTGACATTAGCGATAGTTTAAGATTTTGCACGAGAAAGCAATGTTAATGCTTCGAGTCAGAAATCAAGATATATAAGAAAGAGGTACATAATCAGAATTCCAGATACAAAAGGTAAAATAAATAAATGTTTTGGACCTTTTCACACTGCGTCGTCTAGCCCAAACTAATAAGGTAAGCTTGTGGTAAGGGATCTAGACAACTGATAGACATAGACAACACCCAAACTCCGAATCAAACATTTGTGGATCACACAAATTCGACCGCGGAATCGAACCCGAGACTCCAGAGTCGAAAGCCGATGCACTATCGACCACGCCAGTGCCACCGAAGCATCTCTAAGCTTAAAAACTTCTTCGTGAATGAAAACTAGGTAATATAAAAATAGTAAGTAATATAATAAACTAGTAAGATCGCCGCAGCTCCGCCCGTGTGATATAGTTTTCTCGTGACCGGTTCCCGTGGGAACACGTTACTGGGATAAAAAGTTACTCAGGGATAACGTAGCTACATATTAGTGAAAGAATTTTCAAAATCGGATGATTAGTTAGGGAGCCTATTCGCTTCAAACAAACAATCAAATATTTCCTCTTTATAATATTAGTAAGATGCATTTGCCTACCTACCTACGTATGCAAACATGCGAATGCATAATTATAATCCGATGTCTACTGTTAATAAATTATTCAGTTCAAAATAATGTGGAATTCACTTCAAGGTAAACTCTATTTAGAATACTGCCGCTACGTGGCGCTAGTGGCACCATAGAGCGCACGAAACTGAATCGCATAAAATCGCGCGCGAAATTCAAATTGTAATCCGCGCGCTCTGTTATTAACTTGTATTGCTAGTCATTTTATTGATATTATACACATTTCAGGTGAATAAATATTTATAATATTCTAGATAAAAATAACCCTCCGATAGAAGGATAAAAAAATTCGCGTGTGCAACTGTTACTACGCGATATGAACGCAAAATTCACCAATAGAAATTGCTTTTTCGGTCTACCTGCTAGCTTATCGGTACACACACTTCACCCACCTTCAGTGTAAACAATGATGAGCTTTATTATCAGTTAAATTGTGGTCAGGAATTATTTTAGAAAGAGTTTTACAAGCGGTGCGCGATGATTCGAACAATTGTGCAAACATATGGATGTATTTGCGATAATAGTTGTAAAAGATTATTATTTTAGGTACAATAATATTAGTTAAATAGATTTTCGTTTAGTTTTTTCACATTTTGAACGTAAGTAATCTTCTACGCTCAGGCGGACTTCATAGGGATGCGCGCCGTCGCGCTACGAGGCTACACCATGGAACATAGTATGTACAAGGCTACGCGTCGTTGAACCTAAATAAAGTTTAGTGATAGGTATATTAATTTCATTTAATGGATATAATTTAAATATTATTATACATTTTCGAATATTCTATACCAACTTATAAAAAAACATACAGTGCATAAGATGTAATTTAAGTTGGTTGGTAATTTAAAATTAAGAATATTCCAAAAAAAAGTATTAGCGTCTTCATATCCTCAAAAATCTTTAAATTTGTGAAAAATAGATTTGATTTGCTTATGATTAGTCATAATACAATAATTTACATGACTTACCTACTCTTATCCAACCACAAAAAAAAATTTGACGATTGATAAACTTCCCGCTTACGAAGAAATAGTCTCGATATAAAATATAATATGAAATAATAGGATATAAAACTCGAATCCTCATCACTACGTGACTATATACCTACATAATTTGTAATTTACAATATCCACAAAAAAAGTAGCCTAAAAACTATTAATAAAGTATTCTATTTACAAAACAATCCAAAACTAATCGCACAGTGGTGAAATTGAAACCGCAACTGGCATAAAATTGAATTCGTACAAAAGAATATATTGCAGAAATTAATAAAACCATTATCTGTATGTAACATCTGTTTTATAGAACGACTTTCTCACGGCATTATCTACAATTGTCAAACATATTCTAATTAATTTGGTATTTATGAGTCTGACAAATTTTTATCCAAGACTTATTTGTTTTGTACCCTAGTGTATTTGGCATTTTGTTATAATGCATTTCTAATAAAAATGTCAAATTTAGACACCTTGTCAATGGTGTAAGTGTCAAGATAACGTCAATCTTTAGCACTTTTACATGATAATGCGCAACTGGGTAACACAAATTAATGCCATACGAGTTCTACTTACATACTCCATAAAATTAAAGCTTTTTCCAAATCAAACAATATAATCCGGTATAAAAACATGTAGGTATATTCTATTTTATGAAAATGGTTCTAAAAAGAAAGTTACTAGAATTTTTGACATACATTACAAGTAGGTAGCCACCTATTGTAATCTATCTGTTATATAGGTATTATGAATAATTAAGGGATTTATGTTGATACCTAAGAATTCTACATTGATATAACCCATAATAATGTGGAAAGTTAGAAAATAATAAGTATTGAATAATAAAAACCGTTTGTTAGGAAAAATGCAGTCGGCGCCATGAAATTGACATTTTTTCAAGAAAATGCATAATTAAATAATTCCAAAATTTATTTTGCATTTTAAAAACACTGTGTAAAATTCTATTAAACTACCAACTTTTTACCTACACACGGAGTCACGATATTTTGTCCACCAAATAAAACCCTTATAATACCTATGTGTTTAAACGCCTTTCAAATATTTTAAATTATATCTTTGAAATATCCATCGCATTCTTATTTTAAAATTCTAAATACATTTTTTTTATGCCAGCACACTTTAACCCTTTAGTGATCGTTTAGTTTTCTATAAAGACTTGCACCGTCATTATTTACAACCCTTTTGGGATAAACCCTTAACAACAAACCTTTTTAACATTTTAAAACGGTGCCCAACAATAGATGATGTATTGAATTTTTTCCAACCAGTGAGGATTACGCAACTCTTCTGTATAAATGTTTTAATATTTAAAAGATTAGCGTCATTTATATTGCGTTCTAGTGTAAGTAAATATTTTTTGGATTAAAATGTGTTTATTTGTATAAGGTTTGTTCGATATAAATGGGTTGTAAATTAGCTATAATTTTTTTTAATTATTATAGCAATAATTTGTTTGTTAAAAAAATCACTAGTTACGACTAAGTACCTACTACACTTACTTTTAACTACCTTCTAAAATAATGGTGAAAATGAACATTTCATCAGTTTCTTTTTGTCCATATCGCATAAGGAGATTTCTTTCGGTCTCGAGAATTTTCAAACCGCTTCCCTTGTCCTGCTTCCAACAGTCTTCTATCTGCTTCCAGTTCATCTACCTGTAGTCAAAACCTTCAGTGTTTTAAAGGTTATGACGAATTAAACTCAAACAGTAGGTACCTACTTACCTTAAAATTAAATCAGACCTTTTTTCTATAGGTCACGATTTTTAGGTAAATCTGAGCAAGGTCCCTTTAGATAATAACTTAATGTAATAAGCTAGAATCACTTGTTCATCATCATCATCTCAGCCCAATTGATACCCACTGCTGGGCATAGGCTTCCCCAAAGGGGTTTTGTGTGGAGTTTGCCTTCTCTATAATCTATAACACCTGTTGCATTCTTGCAAGTAGGTAATCGACATGTCAGCATGACAGTCCATAAAAACTTTTGAAACAAAGAAAATTATCTTGTCCCTTGTCTACAATACGAGTATAAGCCAAGTTGGCAACAAGCGAATAATTATCGCAGCATACCATTGACGGGTTAAGTCCGCAGAATTATGCTCGGTGGCGAGCCATGTTTGGTTCTGCGAGGGGCACGTGTTGGGGTTGTTTTGGTACTAGTCAATAGTGATGTTATTTTGTCGATATTTTGGTGCCAATGACAGTAGGATCCTAGAGAAATCGGGTGTAAGGTCCCGTACCTTTTGGAATCAGAATGCTACAATAAAGTTCATTATTATTGGTAATGAACGCATGCTTCGCCTACTTGAAATAGATTTCTCGTTTTTCGTAACTGTTATTTGAACAACAATTGTTCTAATAGGTCTAATAGGTATTTTAACCGTAAAATGCGCACTGTCACTGTCTATGTAATTTTTTACGTAAAACCCGAACAATTAAATGGACAAATAAGTTAACAAATCTCGATATGTAAATAGGTTCCATCCCTAAAATCAGTATTATTAACCCTTCAATGGCGTACACATGTAGGAACGTTAATGCATTCATGAGCTCTCGAGCGTGGCGACTCCAAAGTAACTAAAGTACAACCCCTAGTGTACACTTTTTATTTATTATTTTAAACGGCACAGCTATAATTTTAAGATCAAAGGGTCGTTAGTGAAATTTTAGGCCACCTGTAGATGCTTGGAAAAAAAAGCCAATTAAAAAATATTTTAAAAGACCTTTTTATTTATTTATTTATTTATTTCAGGCAACAAATAGAAAAAGTTACAGGTGGTATAAACTTATTCTACGGCCCATAGATAAATACCTTAAAACTAAGAATACATATATGTAGATATTGTAAAGTTGTGTTAGTGATAGAACCTTAAGACTAGTGTAAGTAAACACTTCACTATCGCACTTAGGTCCTTTTGCGTTCCGGTGGTAACGATCCGCGGAAGCGACGGAATACCACGCCCTGTGGCCAGAAGTTCTCCTGCATGACGAGGCTCAGGTGACTGTTGGGCACTCGCACCACGAACGACAGGAAACTGACGTTGCGGCTCGATTCCAACTTTTTAAAAGATCTTTGACTTTTTAATTTAAAAGTTTTGACGGCAAATGCAACGTCAACTCAAAGAATAGTGTGTCCCAAAATGATATGTGTGATCTATATCCACTGTAGCAGAATTTGTGCCTGAGTGGTACAGCTTTTTAACCCTTTTCTTACCGTGACGCACTTTATGATTTTTATAAAGGATCGCTAGTGATCCGTAACGGTACCATTTGGTGTTAAAATGTTGTATTGTATAGAAATTTATCAACCAATCACCCGAATGCTGTGACGAATCAGGATTATACTGCTAATGTGGTAGAAAATCAAACATTTGTTGGTTCACCTTCTATTAATAATAATAGTTTACTTTTTAAGGGTCGCTAGTGATATATCCGGGGTCATTCTTAGAAAACCGAAAAACATTACACCTGCTAATAATCCAACGAATTAGTTACAAAAAAGTTCTTGGAAACGACCCTTTGTTTCATGGGACCAACAAACCGACTGGGAAAATTAAGTTATTCTATCTTACGTTCGTACCTTTTAAAAGAAATAAATGAATATTTGAAGTAATTGACCAAGCGACCGAAGCGTCTACATTTTGAGATTGGACAAATTTTGCTTTCTTCCGTCTGTCTGTCTGTCTGTGTGTTCCGGGCTAGCAGCCACAGTTTTTATCCGATCTTTACGAAACTTGGCACAAGAGTTCCTTGATTTAATTTTTTTTTCGTGAGCTTTTTTAGATTGGGAGGAATATGGGGTAAATAAGGTCAAATAACGTTTTAATGTTTTTTCGGGGTAGCGGTCCCATTTATTATCCGATCTCCACAAAACCTTATATTCGTATTCCTTTACTAGAAACAACATTTTTAGTGTGTTTTTTTATTGGGGAGGGGGGGGGGGGGGGGGGGCAAATCTCAAAAATAATGTTTTTAATGTTCGCGAGGTCTACTGTTATTAAATTATAGGGCGACCACTAGTTATTATATTATTTGCGAGGTGTGGCTTTTAGGTAGTTCCTTTCAGGCACAAAGATGTGATTGCGTACCTATTTACTTTGTACTCTTTAAACAGTGTTTAACATTACCTAGTATGTCATCCATTAACGTTCATTTATCCTCTATTCTAACTTACGACAGTATACTATCGTTTCCAGTGCCTATATCCTTGTTAAAATTAAAAAAAAACAAATATAAATCAATATAAATAGATCGCGTAAAAGTGTGACTGATCAAATATTTATGTTATTTATTACATGTCGATATCGAGAAAAGGGTTTGGCAATAAAAAATGATGCAGTTTGCACGCGCTATTACATTATTAAACACAATAAAAGCGATACCAATGCGAGGTGTCAGTAACTACATTTTGTTGTAATGTTTTGCGCAAATAATGTAACCGGTAGCAGATGAAGGGTTAAAAAAATTGTAAGAAACTGGGTATAAGTTTCTTACAATTTTTTAACCCTTCATCTGCTACCGGTTACATTATTTGCGCAAATATTTTTTTTTATTCTTGTATGTTCAGTATGTACCTAAGTGTTTATCTACTCGTATTTCAATATTGTTAGTACCTACTTAGTTTACGGATCATTAGAATTCCCACTCCCCTAAGTAAGAATGGTTAGAGTCCTGCCGATGACATTTCAGTTTTTGTGATTTATTTATAACTAGCGGACGCCCGCTTGACAAATATTATACACAAAAACCTTCTTCAAGAACCACTCTATCCCTTGGTAAAAACAACATCAAAATCTGTTCCGTAGTTTTAAAGATCTAAGCATACATACGAACGGAAGGGACTCGACTGAAACTCATTGAAATATAAAATTATAAGACTTTTTCATATCGCGCCTGTGAATAGCAATTTATTTTTGTTATCTAGTTCTTATAACAGAAATTGTCATTAACTTTAGGTCGTTTAAAAACATCTCAAAATTTTTATTTCAGTTAAATTTTAAAATTGTTACTATTACCTATGTACTGAATTCACATTTACATGATAAAAGTAGAATAATTGAACTAATTTGTGATCAGACACTTCTGAGCATCAAGTAGGGGGCGTGGCCTATCTCGTCCTATGGGACCCCATTGTCCTATCAATCCCCATATAACTCAACTCATGGCGTCACTGCCCACAGTGCAGTAGCGACGCACGCGCGGCACACACTGCGCTGAAAATCTCTAGTCATGGACAAAACACATTAGATTAAATATTTTTATTTTATTTATTAAATATAAATTATATTTGTAAGTAATAAGTGTTTTTTGTGCTGTGTGTTGTGTTTAGAAGTGGAACGTACACAGGATAATTGAAGACTGTCAAAAGTAAGTATTCTTCATAGAAATATTTTAAGTTTTCTTCCAGCGGACATAAAGAATAAAATAGAGCACAGACAGAGGCGTTTATGGGCACTGCAAATTGTAAAAGCGACTTCGTATTTAAACTGCTATTTTTAATACTAGTGGTTCTGTGAACCGTAGACTTCGGGAGCGGCTTTGTTTAGAAAATTTCTTCTTTAATTTTCTTTATTGCTCTTTTTTGTCATCCAATCCAAAAAATATTTTTTTTTTTTTTTTTTTTATATTTGGTTCGCCAAATTGACGCCGCCCGCCTGGTGGTAAGTCGTGACGACGTCTAGCGATTGTGGGCCACTCTCACAGCACACATTACTATTGAGAGTGGCCCTCAACTTGACGACTTACTGATGTGCCTCTTCACGCTCCGCTTAAAGAACCCAGGATTATATGTGGGAGGAAACACGTGCACAGGCAGGGCGTTCCAGGCCACTATCGTTCGGCAGAGAAACGAACGTTAAAAATTTAAATGTTATTCCTTATAAGCAAGGAGTGTGCGTGTAAAGTTTCATGCAAATCGGTTGATAAATACGGCCTCAAACATGATCTGACAGAACCCGTAGATGTAGAGATGTAGAGGTACAGACGAAAGCAATTCTCCCCAGTCTGCAAGTTGAAACGAAGCCTTCGGTCGCTTCGCTCCCTCAGTCAATAAATGCCGCATGCCGACGTCCTGGGGTTATCCTTCCGATGACGTACACAGGCAATGGACGGTAGGACGAACGTTTTAAAAAAGAGTATGTATGGGTTAGCTAACCTGTTAGTTAAGAGTAAGAAGTGAGAAAAGCACATTAAGATGTTATTTCTAGTGTTTTTTAAGATACATAAAAGTAGGAACTTGTTATAATATTACTTAATTTTGTCTGCCTCTGTGGCGTGGTCGGTAGTGCATCCGCTTTCGACGCCGGAGTCTCGGGTTCGATTCCCGGTCGGGACAAAGTTTTTGTGAAGACAGATACGTTTCTACCGAAGTCTGGATGTTTTCTATATATAATATGTATGTATTTACAAAAAAGTATTTATATCAGTTTATCTACCTACTCATACTACAAGCTCTGCTTTGTTTGCGACAAGATGACGTAGTGTGAATTGTCCTAACATATTTATTTAAAAGAAAACCTTTCTACCGTTTTAAAATAGTAGGTACACATAGAAGTTACAATATTCGTTTTAGGTATATTTACCTAAAACGAATAACCTACTTGATACATTTCTCGTTTCCATTTCTCAAATTTTAAGTATTCAATAAATATCATAAAGCGTTCCCGATTTCTCCGAGTAGGTAACCATAGATAGGTCATCTTCCCATGGTCAATCTATGTTGGCTTTTTTTCTTAAAAATCTAAAAGTAAGGTCCCTCGAACCGGATAAAGCAAGTGTTTTATTTCCTAGCTTAGTAAAACCATTAGACGCTTATTCAGATGTTAAGCAAATAAAAGCTGGAGTTCCCCAAGGAAGTGTTTTAGGTCCGGTCCTGTACCTACTCTACACTAGTGACATTCCAGTCCCGGAAAACGATTGTATTGCCACTTTTGCTGATGATACAGCGATATTGGCAGTAGAAAAGAACCATCAGGAAGCTGTAGAGAAAGTCCAATTAGCCGTTACGCAAGTCTGCAAATGGACGAAGATCTGGCGAATTAGACTAAATTAAGGAAAGTCTGTTCACGTAGACTTCACAAACAATACAATTCAATACCTGCCGGTTTTTATAAATAACAAGCCAATACCATATGCAAACACAGCCAAGTACCTTGGTATGACCCTTGATGCTAAGTTGCGCTGGAAGGCACACGTTAAAAAGAAAAGGGAAGAGCTAAACACACGATACAGGAAAATGTACTGGTTACTAGGAAGATACTCCTCATTATCAGTGCACAATAAAGTTTTAGTTTTTAGTTTTAAACAGGTTCTAATGCCTGTGTGGACTTATGGTTTTCAGCTCTGGGGCTGTACCAGTAAGAGTAATAGACATATAATCCAGCGATTCCAAAATATAGTACTAAGAAATGCAGTGAATGCACCATGGTACGCAAGAAACAACGACATCCACAGGGACCTAAACATGGGTGACGTAGACACAGTTATTCAAAAATATGCTGAAGCTCACCATAACAGACTTCACCATCACGTGAACGTCGAGGCTATACAGCTGCTTGACGTCACAGAAATATTTAGAAGACTTAAACGGACAAAACCGTTCGAGTTAATTTAGTGTTATCGTGAGGAACTAAATAAATGTAGTGAAAAGTGCTGCGATATGAACACATGAACAAAGTGTCTTCGCCTTAACAGACTCTAAGTAAAGTGTTATTGGACACGTTCTTAGTTATTGTTTACATAGCATATTAGGTCAAAATAAGTTACTCATTAGTCAATAGGCTAGATTGTAATATAATTAATGTTTTGTTAGTATAATACATTAAGAATAAAAAATAAAAAATAAATAAAAAAAGTAAAACCATAAACATGACGCGTGATTGAACTTGGCCAATTGGGGGCGTACCTATTAGTACAGATTTTTGAGACGAATAGGTACGAAAATGTACTCTTCGACACGTTATTTGTTACACTTTGGTAAATAGTTTTCAATGACGTGGTATACTAATTATACGGCAATTAACTTACCGACTTGGTCACAGTCGGTTGAGCACTTAACAATCGCGTGGCGGTCGCGTGCAGGCAGTGGTGGCGGCCCACATCACAGGTGGCTTGACAACAACCCCATACGTTCCATAGTAATTAATATAAAACAAGTTATCTATAAATAAGGCACAAAGAATAAGCATTGCCATACAACGTGAAAATGCTGCCAGCCTTCTCGGAACATTGCCAGTCGGCGACGAGGCGGAGGAATTCTTTGACGCATATTAGAATTTAGATGTAATTAGAAGGTATAATTAGAATAGGTAATGTACATATTTATTTAGTTTCAATTATATTTTTCTTATATATATATTGTAATTCTTATTGAAAATAAAATATATTTATAGTTATCTATCAAATTATTGTACTAATATTATGTTCGTGAAAGTTTTAAAGAGCTATAAACTGACACTCAAAATCTGTTGCCGCGAAACGAATTAATTTCGTACTTAGTTTTGACATAACATAGGACAATTAGCTCTTTTTCGAGTTCTTAAACGGCGCGAGTTCTTAAACGCGCGTTCTAGTAACATATCTGCCCTTTTTTTAATATAGAATATCATTGTTGTTACCTAATTACGTGCAAACAGTAGAACAGAATTGGATGAACATTGGCATATAGATAGGTAAACTTTTTTGTGAATGACACACATACGCACTAAGTCTACATCCCCAAAGATATCGACAGGGGCGTTTCGGACGCCCAAACTTTGCTAGTCACATTGTTGATCTCACGTAAAAGGAGGTGGGTCTATTCCCAATTCTGAGCACTTTGAACATATTAGTATTTTGTCATAGCCTCTTCCATCCGTCAGCACTCAGCAGGTGCACGGCGTGTAGCGTGCAGAAAATGACCTGGGCTACAACGATGTTAGAGTAAAAGTAGCATTCTTTTATAACACAAAGAGTTTTATCCCTATGTAAAGTTCAGGACGACCAAAATTACCTCCCTATTTCTTCTTATTGACTTGAAATAAGTACAAGAATTCATGTCCTAATAGCTTAGAAGTTAGATACTGTTTTTTTGGTATACTTGAAATAGTTTAAGATCCAATAATCTCTGGTGTATATTCGAGTGCCCCTAAATCGGAAATCGGTCCGGAAATGGGTAGTGATAAAGTTCAACTGTTTAACTGACTTTCCGTGTGTCGGTCACGCGAAGTGTCAGCTACCCTAGCTCACCTGATGTGGTAATTGGAGCAAACCAAACATAGGGTTGTAGTTTAAAGTTGTTTGAAAGCATACTAAAAATACGTTATTTCATATAGTGACCTTTTATTTCTATTACCCTTTTATTCTAGTCTGTCCACATTATTTCTTAGTTTTGCTATCCATAATGCGCCGTTGCTGTAAAAAGTTTTATCTTATGTATAGGTATCACAGTCAGTAGGTACCTCTTTAAATAATGATTACTTATAACCACTTACTTTTTGTTGTTCCAGATCGTTATGATGTTCAGCACGGATTTCGATGACTATTGTGATTTTAACGATAGTATCTGCAGCAATGACTCTGGATTCGATAGATCCTACGCCGACTCCTACACAGCATCTAACAATACAACTCCGGTAAAGTTAAACAACTCTGATCTTGGTATTTCTCTTACTCCAACTAAAGATGTTAGAAGAAAACTATTTAAAGAAACTCATACTACAATACCAGAAACTGAAGATATAAAAAATTTTGAAAACAACATTGTACCAATCAATACATCTACACCCAAGAAAGAGAAAAAAGTAAAAGATCCAAATAAACCAAAGAAAAAATATGCGAGTGGGAAAAATAGGGTTTCAAGATGTAAAAGTCCGAGTCAGTTGATGAAAATCCAGAGAAATCGAAGAATGAAGGCCAACGATAGAGAACGGAATAGAATGCACATGTTAAACGAAGCTTTAGACAGACTGCGCTGTGTCCTACCAACGTTCCCAGAAGATACGAAATTAACTAAAATTGAAACTTTACGATTTGCTCACAATTATATATTTGCTTTAAGTCAAACCCTTGAATCTTTAGACGATATTAGTTCGGGACAAACTTCACCTGCTTCGATTAATAATGAGAAACTACAAATATATTCAGCGAGTGAAAAAGTTGCTAAAGATGCTTTCAGGGAAATATTTTCGATTCCTAATAAACCGGATGGTCCAAACGATGGCAGCTACCGTAACTTTCAAGGCTATAGCAGACCTTTTGCCAACGGATCGAATTTTATGCAAACTTCGGAAGGAGTACTAATCAACGTGGGCAATGTTACAGTTTCAGTAAACAATAAAGGTGGAAATTGTATAACGTCAACAACAGGAACTGGTTTCTTTACGCATCCTTCAACGTTCAGTGATGAGATGCACCATCAGGATTATTACTATCAGGCTTCAGGACCAAACACCTATAGCGAAAGCAGATTCGAAAATAACTATGATGAAAACAATTGTGTAGGAAGTAACTATTTTAATCATAAGAACTATGAACTATTCAAACACGCTTTTGAATCAGCTGCAAATAATAAAAGACAAGATAAGACTGAAGATTACACTTATGAAAAATATAATAGCTCTCTTTATGCTAGTAATCAAGTAAATTATGATGGAAATACAAATGAATATTTACATAATAGCTATTACTATAATGATCAAAGATGTTATAGGAACTTTTATAACAGAGCACCGCATGTAGTGAATGCTCAAATTTAAATAAAGTAAACTAGTCATTGTATAAAATATTTTTTTTTATAATACAATATTTTAGTTAAGTACATAATTGTAAAATACCAAAGACAATAAAGTTAGGATAGAATAATTTGGTTTTGTAAAACTCTAATTTGCTAGTCATTTTTTAAATAAATATTTTTATACCATACTATGTTTTTGATTACTCAATCAGCGTGTGTTGTTAAACCATTGGAGTGTTATAAAAATGTTCGTAGATGGTAAGCACTATCAATCTGACGTCAAATCTTAAACAATAGCAAATAAACAGTAGCCCAGTTTAACGTACAGAAAGGGAAAAAGTGACGCATGATTTACCACTGTGTAATAATACAAGTAAGAACCATGAATATAAATCAAATAGGAACAATACACGCTAAAGAGCGAAAAGTTGTGAATGCTTATGCGCACCCCTATGGTACCTTTGTTCTGATACTTTTGCCAAATCTAAAGTTTAATATTGCCATTGGTTTTCTGCAAAAGGTACCTTATAATATAGAGATAGAGACTGATAGAGATGAACGACTAGTATCCCGAATGAAATAGGGGCACCCGTTGGCATCGAGTTACGATTTTCAAAAACTAATGTTTGCTTTGGAAATTCGTTACGGCCTTTATTGTTGGGTACGTGTTCGCTCCAATTATTTAGATGTCATATTTTTTTTATATAGGTACTGAGTTCTTCGGGACAGTTACGCCACCTGCCTGGTCCAATTATAAATTTAAACCATTCTTGAATTCACTTAAACACATACTATACATTTATTGAAGTCGGCCCAACCGTTTTAGGTGGAGTTTAATTACGTACACACGCCCAGAAGAAACTATAAGTACCTACATACTTACCTATTTATTAAGATTATGCACACAATGTAGGTTGAAAGTAAGAAACAGTAACATGAGAGTAGGTACAACAAAGGATAATTCGTAGGTTCAACAAAGAATAATTCGAATAAAATTATTCTTTTACTTTTATTTGGTTAGTCTAATTTGAAAAGAAAAGGTTGTTTATGTAAAACTAAGCTACAACAATAAATAGCAAGCGGCGAAGCAATGAAAACACACAAATGAAGAATATTTATTCATTCTGAGAACTTCCATTGAGTACGCTATTTAAAACGTCGTTTAGGCGACGGTTAATTGAACTCTTTTAAACTAAAATAATTTACTGACACTTGGTCATCAATCTACTGCCACGTTCCAAAAGGCATTTGCCAAGGAGAACAAAAGGATATCTAGTGTTTAAAAATCGAAGTGCTAAAATAAAATAATGTGGTTTGAGACCAACAACACGTTGTAGTTGAATCTGCAACAAAGTCTTAATAGGTATCCGAGTCTTTTTTTTTATAATTTATTAACGCACCTTTGCCAATGGCAAAGCCTTTTCTGCACATTTTTTTATTAATCTAGTATAACTGCGAGCGATATCCCTCACAGGGCTCCTTCTTTATTAACTATTCTTATTCTATCATCTTTCATTCTGATTCTCTAGTTACATACCATTTCTGCTTTCATTCCTCTTACACTTTCACACTATTCCTTTCTTTCTATTTTGTGGTGGGATATCAGGGTATGTTGCACATTTCTTTATTTTAATGAATTTTCAAAGTAATAGTTACATTTGTTTACTTATTTCTAATTTTGACATTTTTAATCTTTACCTTTTATTTCTTAACAATCTAAGGTACTTATTATCTTATTTACGTAAATTTACATTTTTCCATTTCTTATGTCTAACAGTTAACAATTTTTTATTATATCTATGTTAGGTATTATACTTCGGGGCGGGGCCCCAAGTGATTAGATACTACGTCCTCGCCGTCCGCCCTGGACCCCAACTTGACCACGGTAACGCAGTGGCAAGTTGGATGACCGAACGTATTTAGTCTGAACTTGTGATTGGCCAAATTTTTGCGATTTTTCCTGCTATGGATAACTTTGAAGATACCTCCGGTCCCGACACTGCCCTTTCACGGGCAGTGTCAACCGACGACATTGCGCACTCAAACCGGATACTGATGCCTATGGATTTGGGGGCTCGCGCCGCGCCGCCTAGCTGCTGCACGATGTCGACGCCCCAAAGAACTGATGCTGCTGGGACTGACGATGGGTCAGCTCCCAGCAGTGTGAAGAAGAAGGGCCGATCTTCTGCGACGAAGAAGAGGACCCTTGAGGAGAAGGGGGGGCCGCCGCGCGACCGTAGCACCAGCTGCTCCGGGTGGGGGTCCCTCCTCTCCAGCGATTCGGAGGAGGAGGTGCCGGTCTCGACGCGTACAGAAGGCGGCCGCCAACTCCTCCTCCGTCCTCGGTCCAACTGTCCCAGCGAAGTCGCCGGGAAATCGGAGGACCGCCCGCGCGGGAGCTTATGAGCGTTTTTGCCCGCATGAACGCGGCCATGCGGGGCAATGTGTGGCGGGGAGGAAGAAGATTGTGGCTTCACTGGTGGATGAAGCCTAATCTTCCCTCAACAAGCTCCTCGCGCGGAGCGTCACCAAGGAGGAGGCGAGGCTCCGGAAGCAGGTGACGAGCCTGGAGGCGGAGCTCGCTGCTTCCAGGAAGCAAATGGAGGACCTGTGGCGGGAGGTCGCTGACTTGACCAAGGTGGTCAAGGCACCTCCCGGTCCCATGCTGCCGCCTCCTCCTCCGACGGCTGGACCAGCGCCGAAGACGGCGCCACCCACGGCGCCCACCACGGTGCCCACCAAGGCGCCCACCACGGCGCCAACCACGGCGTCCACCAAGGCGCCCACCACGGCGCCCACCATGGCGCCCACTACGGCGCCCAACACGGCGCCCGGATTGCCACCACAGCCTGCGCCGACTATGGTACAGGTCCTGACGGCGATCGAGAGGCGCCTCGCGGTCCTGGAGGACCGGGCGTACCGCCCTCCGCTAGCACGTCCCGCGTTGTCATACGCGGCGGCTGTTGGCGGTTCTCCCACTCCAGGACCAAGCGACACACCCGCTGTCCACCGCCCCGCTCCGCCCCAGCCCGCTCCAGCGTACCGGTTGCCGGCCGAGACCGCGGCCCAGGCGCGGAAGGCGAAGGGGCGCGGCAAGAAGAGCGGCACCCCTGCCGCCTCCTCTTCCTCTAACATCGCTCCCGCTGCTTCTTCACATCCCTCCAGACGGGAGGGATGGGAAGTAGTGGGGGCCAAGAAGAGGAAGACGAAGGCCGCCAAGAAAGCGGCCAAGAATGCGGCCAAAGCCGCCGCGGCGAAGGCGCCGAAGAGGCCCCGCCCTCCTCGCTCCACCGCCGTCGTCCTGACGGTGACGACGGTAGGTGTGGAGAAGGGGGTGGGGTACGCTGACGTACTGAGGACCGTGAAGTCCTCAGTCAACCTCTCGGCCCTCGATATACAGGGGGGTCTCCGGTGCAAGACGACACGCACCGGAGCTCGCCTCCTCGAGGTATCCGGCGCCTCCAGCGGCCCTAAAGCTGACGCCCTAGCAGCGCAGCTTAGGGACGCGCTGGACACAGAAGCCGTCCGCGTCACCAGATCCACCAAATGCGCTGCATTGCGCGTCTCCGGTCTGGATGACGCGGCCACGACGGAGGAGCTCATTTCCGCCGTCGTGGAGGCGGGCGGCTGTCCCCGTGACCAAGTGAAGGCTGGAGAGATCTCCTTCAGCCTCACTGGCCATGGCACGACAGTCGTCCAGTGCCCCATCGCGGCGGCACTGAAAGTGGCGGACGGACGAAGCCTCCTCGTAGGGGGCTTCCTAAAGGCGCAGGTGCACCTCCTTCGTGCCCGGGAAACTAGATGTTTCCGGTGCATGGTGGTGGGGCACGTCGGAGTGCAGTGCACAGCGGAAGTTACCGTGGGCGATCGGTGCTTCCGCTGCAGCCGGCCCGGTCACAAGGCATGTGCCTGTGATGCTCCGCCTCGCTGCTTTAGATGCGAGGCGGAGGGCAAGACTGCGGACCACCGGGTCGGCAGCACAACCTGCGCCGCCTCGAGGCCAAAGCCTCGTCCGTCCGCTGAGAGCGGTGGGGGTGCCGCTACTGCACGGCCAGATGTTTCTCGGCGGGATGCTGATATGGACGTCCATTAATGTCTGACGCCCATATCCGCATCCTGCAGGTGAATTTGAACCGCTGTCGCGCTGCTCAGGATCTTCTGTACCAGAGCATCCGGCAATGGTCCATAAACTTGGCCGTGGTCGCCGAGCCGTACTACATCCACCCGGGAAGCCCGGTGGACGAGGACGGCTCGGCCTGTTTTATCTTCGGGGGGTCCGCCGCAGACTATTCGCGCCTTGCTATCATTGCAAGGGGCCGCGGGCGTGTTGCGGCGGAATATGATAGGTTGGCAGTCGTGGCCACCTACATCTCGCCGACACTGGACGAGACTCAGTTTGAGCTATGGCACACTGAGCTCGACGTCGTCTTCGCTGCGTGCCGTCCTCGCCCTGTCCTGCTCCTGGGAGACTTCAACGCCTGGAGTGAGGCGTGGGGCTCCCGGGAAACCAGGGACAAGGGGAGGCTTCTTGAGGACTGGGCCAGAACACGTGGTCTGGAGGTCCTCAACCGGGGGAATGTCGCCACCTGGCGGCGGGGGACCAGCTCGGTCGTGGACGTATCGTTCGCGACCTCTGCCCTCGCCGCCCGTATTACTGGCTGGCACGTGGAGGAGGGTGAGGAGATGCACTGGGACCATCGGTACATCCGATTCGATGTCCCCCCCCCCACCTGACCTCCCACAGCCGGTAGAAAATCCCCCGGATCCGCGTTGGGCCATGTCGCAAATCTGTGATGCGGCGATGCCTAGGGTTACACCCAGACCGGCAAGGAAGCAGGTGTACTGGTGGTCACCGGAGATTGCACAGCTGCGCGCAGCATGCATCTCCGCCCGCCGCCAGTACACCAGGTTTCGCCGGAGGCATCTCCGCCCAGACGACGCGGCAACCCGAGAGGCGGAGCTTTATCAGGCTTACAGGGAGGCTAAAGGTAATCTCCAGGAGACAATAAAGCGGGCCAAGACGGCGGCCCGCGAGGAGCTCCTGGAGACCCTGCAGCAGAACCCAAGGGGGCGCCCGTACCTACAGGTCAGGGAGAAACTCCGACCTAGGGCGCCCCCACTGACCCAGAGTCTCCAGCCGCAGCAGCTGGAACGGGTCATGGGCTCCCTGTTTCCGACGAGCGCGGAGGAGCACGTCCCTCCGCGCATGGCTCCGTCTCTGCCCGACGCGGATAGCATCAGCGAAGACGACGTACCCGAAGTCAGGGTGGGGGAGCTAGGTGCGGCAGTACTCCGGCTTAAACGCCGGAAAATCACTGCCCCCGGACCCGACGGCATTCCTGGCCGTGCATGGGTCCTGGCCCTCGAAGAACTCGGACCTCGAAAGATGGGTCTCTTTAGCGCATGCCTCGAAAGGGGCCAGTTTCCCAAGGTGTGGAGGACGGGGAAACTGGTCCTGATCCGTAAGGCGGGGCGGCCGGTGGACTCACCGTCCGGATACCGGCCGATCGTGTTGCTCGACGAGGTGTGTAAGCTCTTTGAGCGAATTATCGCGGAACGCCTCGTCGAGCATCTCTGGACGGTGGGGCCAGACCTGGCGGACAACCAGTACGGTTTCCGTCGGGGACGCTCCACCGTGAGCGCGATCATGCGCGTCAAGAGCCTGACGGAGGAAGCAGTCTCGCAGGGCAAGGTGGTGGTGGCGGTGTCTCTTGACATCGCCAACGCGTTCAACACCTTGCCATGGAGCTGCGTTAGGGAGGCGCTCGTGTATCACGAAACGCCTCTCTACCTCCGTCGTATTGTCGGGGCCTATCTCTCGGGGAGGGCCATAGCTTTCCCCAGCTGGCTCGGGCCAGCTCGGCGAGATGTGTCATGCGGTGTTCCGCAGGGGTCGGTCCTGGGGCCGCTTCTGTGGAACATCGGCTACGACTGGGTGCTGCGAGGTGCGTTGCCTGAGGGCGTCGGCGTAACGTGCTACGCCGACGATACCCTCGTCACGGCGCGGGGTGCAACGTACCAGGAGGCAGCACTCAAGGTCACGACGGGTGTTGCTCAAGTCGTGGGTCGGATACGGCAGCTGGGACTGGAGGTGGCCTTGCACAAGTCCGAGGTTCTGTGTTTTCACAGACCTCGGAACGGTCCACCTGAAGGTTCCAGCATAAATGTGGGAGGCATTAGCATCGGCATCAAGCCCTCGATGAAGTATCTAGGGATCGTACTTGATAGCCGATGGAACTTCGGACCACATTTCCGAAGTTTGGTCCCCAAGGTGACACAGGCATCGGTCGCGCTTTCGCGACTGATGCCCAACCTAAAGGGACCCAACGCTTCCTGCAGGAGACTGTACCTGGGGATCGTGCGGAGTATGGCCCTATACGGGGCTCCCATATGGGCGGCGCGGTTGACGGCCAACAACTCAACGCTCCTTAACAGACCGTTGAGGACCTTGGCCGTCAAAACAATAAGGGGCTACCGCACGATCTCCGGAGAGGCTGCATGTCTCCTAGCCGGGACCCCTCCATGGGACCTGGAAGCGAGAGCCCTTGCGTCATTGTTCCAATGGCGCAAGGAGGCGCTGGAGAGGGACCACAGGCCGGCGTCTCGAGAAATCGATGACCGGCGGTCCCAACTCCGACAGGATCTCATGGAGTCATGGAGGGTGCGACTTGAGCAACCCAAGTGGGGTGCCACCATCATCGCGGCGGTGAGACCGATCATGGACGATTGGCTGCAGAGGCAGCATGGTGACCTCACGTATCGTGCGACGCAGATCGTTACCGGGCATGGATGCTTCGGTAGCTATCTGTTTCGCATCCATCGTGAGGTCACACCCCGGTGTCAACACTGCGAGGTTTCCGACGACGACACCGCACTCCACACGTTGGTGGAGTGCTCAGCGTGGGCGAGTCAGCGCCGGGACCTCGTAGTGGGTCTGGGCGTGGATACCCTCTCGCTGGGGACCATGCTTCAAGCCATGGTATCCAGCGGGAGTAGGTGGAACGCGGCCGTGTCCTTCTGCGAGCAAGTCATGCTCGCGAAGGAGGCGGCCGGGAGGGAGAGGGAGCGTACCCTCCCCGCCGAGTTCCGTAGTCAGCGGCGAGGGCGCCGCAGACTCATCTACGCCCAAGACCATCGACCTCCATGATCGGGGCCTGAGGACGGCGGGATCGCCACCCGTCGTCCTTACAGAAGCAGGCTAGAAGGGTTGCGTGCTGCGGGGCCTTTGCCCCATAGCACGCAACCAGATTCACTCACTGACGCGGGATAAAACCCGACCCCAACGACGCGGGATTCTCATCCCGACCCAACCCCCGCAGAGACCACAGAGGTGGCCAAAGTCCGCCGGGTGCCACTGGAAATACGTTCTGCTTGTAACCAGAGACGCCCGGCAACGGACGTTAGAGCGGCCGCGGCCTTGGACGCGGAACTAAAAAAGAAATAAAAAAAAAAAGGTATTATACTTCAGGTAGTATAACCGTTCTAACGGTTCTTATTTTTCTATTATTCATTTATATTCTATTTGTATGTTCCTTATTTGCTACTTCTCAATATATGTAATCTAATATTATTATAATATTGACCCATAGTATATTTACTTTCCTCCTTTTCTTTTGTACACAATATTTACTATCTTATTTGCGTATTTAAGGAACTCCTCTCTATTATCTCTAATAATTGTAGGCAGGTTATTTAAATTTAGTTCCACATTATTGCTAATTTCAAAATTGAGACGTTCCAGCATATGGACTGGGCATTCTAGAATTAAGTGTACAATGGTTTCGTGAGTGTCCGGGTCGCAGGCGCACGATGGGCTCGCCTTACACCTGAAGCGATGCAGGTATTGTGCGAACCCACCGTGCCCCGTAAGCAGTTGAGTTGTTGTGCCAGCGACCGGCATCTTGCGGACGATACTATACGCCTCCACTGCACAAGGAAGGAAAAGCTTGGTGACGGAGGCGGTCGTACCTGCTTTGTTTCTCTCATTCCACTCGTGAAGCGTGCGCTGACGCAGAACACGTTTCACGAATGAAACCGGGTACAAACCGTAGCCGGTGCCTTCTTCAATTTCAAAGCCGCCTCCTTGGCGAGCTCGTCGGCTCGCTCATTGCCCTCCAGCCCCGTGTGGGCCTTGACCCAGAATAAGGAGATTTCCTTACCCTGGGCCATGCCTTGTTGAATGGCTGCGTGGGCTTCCACCGCCAGAGGATGGAGGGCATGACGGTTGACTACCGTCAGAAGCGCGGCTCTGCTATCGGAGAAGATGCCGAACGTGGTCGGGCTACGCCTTGAGGATTTCACTGGCCGCTCTGCACAGCGCCAGGAGCTCGGCCTGGTAGACGGTGCAATGCGGCGCGAGAGTAAGTTTGACGGCCTTAGTTTCGGCCGCGTTATTCCAAAACGATAACGCTGCACCGACTCGGCCCTCAATCTTGCTCTCGTCCGTAAATATTCTAACGTCTAAATGTCTGAAATTGTCGACTTGTTCCTCGTAGGCATTGGCCTGTCCTTCAATCTCTAAATCTGAGTCCCCGTCGAACACCAACACCACATCGTCCGCGAACGCTTGTACATGCACACTCATTCTCTCCGGTCCATTCAACAATGGGTTTACACAGCAAGGGACCTCCAATCGAGCCTTGGACGCAAACTTTGTCACTAGAGCGGCTGCACTCCTCGCCCGCGTACCTTACCCTTACCTTCCTTTCGCTTAGGTAGCTACTGACCACTCGCCTCAAGTTCGTCGGACACCCTTCCTCCGCCAGCCGTACTTTTATGACCGGCCACCAGGCGCTGTCTATGTCCAAGGACACCATAGTGACTATCCTCTTTGCGTCGTGTTTGGTCATAAAGGGCATCTTCGGTGCTCTTCTGGGGCATAAAGCCGTACTGGCGAGGATTCATCCGCGGTAAAAGATGAAACTTGAGTCGGGCGACCAGCATCCTCTCGTACACTTTTCCCAAGACGGGCAACAGGCCAATGGGTCTGTACGACTTGGGAACTGTGTACGAATCCTTGCCTGGCTTCTTCAGCACCACCACAACGGCTTCCTTCCATATCTTAGGAAAGTAGCCGTGCCGGAGGCACTGATTAAGCAGCTCCAGAAAGTATAAGGGGTCGGCCCTGACAGCGTGAGTGCAGATATCGGATGTAAATCCATTCACCCCCGAAGCCTTCTTGGGGTTAAACCTATGAAGGGCATCGTACATCTCTTCCAGAGTAAAAGGTGGGTCATCTCCATGATGACCCTCGCTGCCGTCGTCGTCTATCTCCGCTGCCTTTTTCTTATGTGACGATGCCCCTCGTTGTCCTCCTCAACTCTATCTTCTGGATAGAAGGTTTAAGCGAGGAGGTTGGCCGAACCCCAAGAATCCAGATATGATCCGTTATGAATTAGAGGCTGATCTTCTTTTCTTGCTGTGGCCCTCCCTATCACCCAGTATATACCCTCCCATACTCCCTCCCTGTCCTGCCTTCCGCAGAAGGCCTTCCAGCTTTCGACCTGTGCCTTTTTTACTTCACTTTCATACATCTCCTTTTGCTCTAGGTACAGCATAACTACCCTCTCTCTTCGGACTGCGCATGCATTCCGGACTCGACGCCTTTTAGTATTGACGGCCCTCCGTAACTCGGCGAGCCTCTCCGACCACCACGGCATGGTAACAACATCTTTATTTTTGATGCGGGGGATGCTGTCCTCGCAGGTATCTAATGATGTTAGTGTACGCTCCAATGACGGTCTCCAATTTCTGCGTATTCGCAATATCCTGGAGACCAATTTGTCGGTCATGGAGCGAACTGGCCATAAGCGTGCCCAATTTCAGCCAATCAGCCTTTTTGGTGTGATACCTGGGAGTTGTTCGCTTAACCGAAAAACCCGATGATTTAACCAAATTGATGTAGAATACCATGCCGTTGTGGTCCGAGCTGGGCGCGAGGGTTTCGTCAACCCGCCAGCCGTCGATTCGCGGAAGCATGTCACTTCTGCAGAACGTGATGTCCACGTAGCTGCTGTACCTTGTTACATCTCTCACAGTGTCGAAAGTCGGAGTGTCTCCACTATTCAGGACATGGAGGCCCCATTCATCTAGGGCACCACTCAGTATGACGCCCATGGGATTTTCGAACGTGCCACCCCCATTGGCATCCCCTCCAAAGATAACAGACCGTGGACCCAAAGTACGTAGGACTCTACCCAAGGTCTCCAGGTAGGGCTCAATGGACTCGGTGGGTTCGAAATAAAAGGATACCAGCGTGATCGTCCAGGCGTTGGTCCGGATCCCCACCACTGCGACATTGTCGGTGGTGAGTTGCGGGTACTGAATGACGTCCAGCGTCGAGTCAAACACGATGATGGCCGCCTTTGCAGTCCCATCTCCTTGTCCAGCGTTCTGGAAGACCCTAACACCCTGGTATCCCTTCATTCTTCTCCCGTTGCCCACGTAAGGCTCCTGCACGAGTGCTATTGCTGCCTTACGCCGAAAAGCCTCGAGTAAGAAGTCTTGGGTTGCCACCTGCTTCTTCTTTAGGTTTGCCTGCGCAATTCTGTATGGGGCGACAATGCCAGGGACGCCCTTAACAATACTGAGTGGTTGCCCGTGCTATTTTGTCCCAGTTGATTCGTACTGGGCATGAGCTGGTCATCGCTCTGTGCAGTGTGTTATCCAGACCCTCCCTACGACAGTTGCAGCAAGAAGGCTGTGTTCCCACCTGCAGCTCCGGGCACTTGGTCTTCATATGAAGGCCGCCGCAGTGGCTGCAGGTGGGTTCGGTGTTCTTGCAGTACTTCCTGCTATAACCAAGACATAGGGAGCACTGCACCATCGGCGACTGATCTGCAACCCTTACGGGTTCAAGATCGATGTGCAACCTCCCCATGTCTAGGGCACGGGACCACACCGTCGAGGAGACTCTGAGCACCACATGACACGTCAGAGGATTGCGTGCGTTCCTCCAGTACTGTCCGTACAATACGCAGTAGATACGGTCCTGTTCGCGATTCAGGTCACGGAAAAGCTCGCCGTTGCGAGTCCTGATCGCGCTAACTAACTCCTTATCCTTATGGGCCTTAAGTACTCCGTACAGCACCAGCAGGGGGTCGCGGTTCTTGATTTCCTCTACACAGAGGCCCCTCTCCTTGTCTCCGAGCCTCTGTGTCGCCCTCTTTCGCTCCTCTTCCGTTCTATATCCTACTATCACTCTCTTATCCTTCGCCTTTCTAATCTTCTCCACTCTTATCCATGCCTCATCTTCATTCGCTACCTTCCTCAATCTTTCAATCACCTCTTCGCTCGTCTCCTGTTCATCCTTAGAAGTGATAACTACTGAATGTAGCGCGGTCCTCCCCGGAGGCTGATGATCTCTCCGGCCCGTTGCTACTCCTGCATAGGTAGTACGCTCCTTACTCTTCCTCTCTCTTGCCCTCACATCCATCCCTTCCATTTTTTCTTTCATCTCACTCATAATCCTATTGCTTTCTTCCATCCTTCTTTCATTCTCTCTTAGGTATCTAGTGTTTCCTTCTATTTGTGCCCGTAACCTATCCTCCATGGTTTCCAAATACTCCGCACCTGCGTCCATTGCTGAGCCTGCGGGACTGAGTCTGCGGTGCCCTGGCCGTTCTCTGCGAAACTCAGCGGGGAGGGTACGCTCCCTCTCCCTCTGGGCCGCCTCCTTCGCGAGCATGACTTGCTCGCAGAATGACACGGCCGCGTTGCACCTACTCGCGCTTGAGACCATGGCTTGGAGCATGGTTTCCAGTGAGAGGGTATCCACGCCCGGACCACTACGAGGTCCACAAGGGGTTGGCAGGAACTTATTATTTTTACCTTACAGAAGCAGGCTAGAAGGGTCGCGTGCTGCGAGGCCTCAGCCCCACAGTACGCAACCAGATTCACTCGCCGACGCGGGATAAAACCCAACCCTAACGACACGGGACTTTCATTTCGACCAAACCCCCAAAGAGGCCACACAGGTAGCCAAAGACCTCCGGGCACCATTGGAAATGCCTTCTGGTACGTGCCAGAGACGCCCGCAGAAATGGACATGGAAGTGGCCGCGGCCTCGCGGAATAAAAAAAAACCGCGTGTTATGATTATTTCTATATTTTGTATTTATGTTAATTTCAAGTCTTTGTTATGAGTTCTGGGCTGTCGCCCGTTGGAGCAACTTACCAATGTCCAATATAGTTCGAGATTTGATTGGTGTCATTCGTTTTTTGAATTGATGGTAGTCGTAGTTCGGATTCTCAGGCAAAGTCTAAACAATATGTACCTATACCTATGTATATTAAGACTTACTTTAATCGATAACCCATCAAAAATCATCGTCACCTGCTGCCCCAACTGTCACTGGTAACTAAATTACAATAATTACAGAACAAATCAGCGCATTCGACACGCACCACTAGACAGTACTTAACAGTTTGCTACTGCATAGAGCCACGTGCATAGAGGTCGTGATTCCAAATGGCGCAAACAGGAAATTAGCTTCCGATGCAGTTAATTATTACATTTGTTTTTGTTTGTGTTGTGAATGGTTTTTGTCTAAAATATTGAAGCAAAGATCAGCTGGTCTAGCGCAGTCAGCAACGAATCACTTAGAGAATTAACACTATTTGTGCACGGTCTAACCCTTATTCTCCTCTCAAAATTTTCTTCTGTTTAAAACTATATTATCTGAAACCAATAAAATAACCACTTTCTGCCACTTTACACACCCTTTTCAGGTAAATACCAGTATTACTCTCCGTATTATTCGGCAGTGATCACGTTCTTTTAATCAAATTGCCACCAAAGGCCAATGTCACGGTGTAACAGCCGTGTCCACACACAATGTGGCCGAAGCCGATGGATTATCACGGCTGGTACACAAACCAATACTTGGGACCCCTCGATCTAATTATATTGTACCAACTTCAAACATAAACTCAGAAGCTTACAGTTCAAAAGGAAATGGAAGAGTTGAATAGACAAATAGTTTACTTTACTGTATCGTAATTGTATAGAAATATTCGTTTCCACGCATGTTACTTATAAAATTATCAGACTCGCGCAGCTTCGTCCTCGTGTACCTACAATAGTGTTCTACTACCTTGTCAGATTACAATCATCATCACAACATAATCAACATAAACGATACCTATGAAATTCAGTAAAAAAAGGAAATATTTGCCATGTAACTAATTATTTATTGTTATAACTTTCCAGGGTGACCAGTCGATGCCACCTGTATCTAACGAGATCCAACGTTTTTCAGACTATAATGTAACCTATATCCAAGGTTCTAAACTATTTGCGTATTAAATTTTATCAAAAATACAATCCCAGCAAAATACAGTCATAGCTAACAGACCGAAAATAGGATTACCAAAGCTTGAGCGTCTACCAAATCTTCTTCCACCCTAACACACATTAAGTATAGCGACATGAATGTTATCAAAACTCCATTACATCTCGCAAATTAATATCAAAATAGTAAATGCAGTACTTAACCATATCTCCCCACAATCTGCAGAACCCTGCGGTCGTTAATCCAACGGTTCGGTAATTCCCCTACTAGAAGGAATACATAAAACCAATCAATTTTGCTATAATCGTGTTGAATAGATGTGTTTTTATATTTTTAGAAAAAATAATTTTATACACAAGAACAATATTTGTCTACTTGCCGTAAAGTCATATTTTTTTATTTCATAATATAAAACTACTACCGGACTTTGTTCCAAAAGGTTTTTTTATTTTCAATTCGAACCAGTAGGTAATTTCTTAGATTAGCGCGTTCGACCAAAGAAACTCTTCAGCTTTATCTATCTATATAAATAAATATGAATTGCCGTTCGTTTGTCTCGCTAAAACTCTGGAACGTCTGCACCGATTCGGCTAATTTTGGTCTTGAAATAATTCTGGAAGTCCAGGGAAGGTTTAAAGTAAAATTTTATGCGGTACGTAGTTCGCCGGGACACATTGTACTTTTTTTTTTTTTTTATTCCGCGGCCCAAGGCCGCGGCCGCTCTAACGTCCGTTGCCGGGCGTCTCTGGTTACTAGCAGAGGGTGGGACACATTGTACTTAATATTAGTAAGTACAAATTCTTTTCTCACAATTTGATCATAGCCCTACGGCACTATTCGCTATTCTGTGGCATAGTTAATCAAGAACTCCCTTACATACATAGATCAATAAGGGTCGAGCGGTACCAGCAGGGCGAGCATGGTGGTAGGAAGAGTTTGTTGAAAATTATATGACAGGAAATTTAAAAAAATGTGTTGATTAGGTCACGTCATCGATATTTTCTGCGATATCATTGGTTATCGACAAACTCTTCCTACCGCCATGCTCGCCCTGCAGGGGCCCAATTCGTTGCTCTATGTTTCCATATTCTATATTCAAAATATTTTTTTTTAAGTTTCATCAAACACACATGTCCAAAGATCATGTGTCCAGAGCCTAGCCGGGGGCTAATTGGTATCTTGTCTGTTTGTTTATCTGCTATTTGATATTCATCCGCGCCTCGGGACAATGTTTACACAGTCCGACTAAGCTAATAAAAATGTACTTATTTGTTTAAACTTTTTACTAACAAGAATGGGGTGTTTTATTTGATTTTTATGTAGTGGCAGCCTTGTTTGATTAGAGTTAAGTTATTGAGGGTTAGTTAATTTAATTTAGAGTTACACTCGTTGAGGAAAATCTTGGTTGATTCATGGAAAAATCTTACACATTTTCTAACAAACGTTGAGTTATTAATATTAATCATTATGGACTGATCAAAGAGGATCTCTTTAATATGCCACTGCATTTGTAGCACGACTCTTCGTTCGTGATTTGTAGTTATTTGAGTTAAGTTTCGGTAAGTTATGAAAGGCACAAACTGGCAAAAAGAAACGCTGCTCCACAATGCTACTTGGAATGTGTAACACTTAAAATAATATATCTATAACATCATCATTCTATCTGTTGACTCTGTCATTAAAATATTCGAAAACAAAAATAGACTTCCCTCTCTTTATTGGGTGCCTTTTTTGGACTCCTGGAGCTGTGTAGAAATTAAATTGCCAGTCATTGTAGTGAATTTTATAAGTAAAATATTCATACCACCCAATATATCTAATCCCAAACATTATCCTAATACACAGAAGTACCAATCCTGTCATTCTGTACGTTTAATGCCGCAAGATGAATTGGCATCACCACAAATTAGGTATACAGCTGACACCAAATATTTCCTCCTTAAAAACCCTCAAACGTATATCTTAACTTCAACCAAGTAGGATTGAAAATGCTATGACGACATAAACCAGTTGAACAAGACCTTTCACGGCCCTTTGATTGAGAACATTTGTAAGATTAAAATTTTGTTATATAGAGCTCCAGTTGTGCTGGTTTTTGCGAATTAGGGAGAAGAGCTTAGTGGTTTGACGTAAAGCAAATATTATAAATTATTTATAAATATTAGTTGATATTTTCGATCAATGAATAGATTTTTGCAACTGAACCATTTTGATTTTGCTTCCCTTGCTAGCTTTATTTGGGTATCTAGCAGAAAAAAAAAACATTATTACCTACCTATAGTTTAGTTTATTCACTAGCAGACGACTGTGGCTTCATTTACATGGCATTCTTACTCGACAAAATTCTCTCTTTGTAAGGTGAACCAGAATTGTTGCATTTTAACCCTTCGCTTCACATGCAACTGAAGTTCTCAATCTATCTATATATATAATAATAATAATTGTTTAATAATAATAATAATTGTTTATTTTTTGCAATCCACAAACTAAAACTAAAACATTTGACAGTTGAAGATGGTATGGACAATATTCAGTAGTTTAGAGTGTGGATAGCTGGTGCCTGTGGTAGGTAACGAGACCTGAATTACAGGTCACCAGCGCCCCACTGACAGATGTAAAAAACTGACCACAATCAGCCCATGTCGGAACAATATCAATATTAATGTCGCCGATAAGTACTATATTTCTGTATATTTTCAAGTCGGTAAGTAGCCGGTCCAGTGAATGTAAAAAGTTAGTTGGATCTGCGAATTGCCACGGACGGTACACTGCAATGATAGCCAATTCAGAACTAACAGTTATTAAGAGGCAGCTAGAATCCCGCAATCCGGGTTCCGTAATATGTACGTTCGACAGAGTAGATTTGACGTACACTACGACACCATCATTTTGATTATTTATATTTAAAGACCTATGGAAATTATACCCCTCCATATATAAATGTTATGTTGGTTTGTGTTGGCTTCAAAAAGTTCTGCACCGATCGAGCTGAAATTTTTGCATGATATATAATCCGCATCAAGGATTGTTTTTATCAAATTTTTGCATGAGTAAAACAAAAAAAGAAAAATCACAATGTGCCACAGCGAAGCGTGGCAGGGTTGTTTTAGTAAAAGTGTGTTTACTGCTCCGCTCTTATTGGTCTTCCGCAATGGTTTGCAATCTGGAGTAAAATGTTTTTTTTGGAGTTTATTTAAAATATTCAGAATGAACAAGTCAACTTCTTCTAATTGTATTTATTGCCATGATAATGCAGAGAGGCACATCATAGGAAACTGCTATGTCCAGCCCAGCAGTAAACTGCTTTGGGCCGATGGTACAAGGATTTATATTACTAACAATATGCAACGACCCTTGCCAACTACAAACCTTGGACAAGCAAAACTATTGCATTCAATATACTTGATCGCTTTATTCTAGTCAACTATAAACACTTGAAAACTCTGCATTTACTATCAATGCAATAGCTACTTAAAATTTTATAAAATACAAAATAGAGTTCAATATGAAATGTACTCAATCTTATCCAACAGAAACGTTGTACAATGAAATTTTAACTTTATACGTTCGGATTAAAGTATAGTTTTACAAGTTCCAGGGATGTCTATCTCATAACATTTGGTCGCTTGTTGTAATGGCCAGTACCTACTTCAATTTGATTGAAAACCAACTGTATCTTTGTGTGTTTGTTTGTAGAAATAATAGCAGTTACGTTATCAAAGTCGAGTGTGCATCTGTGGCTTTTATAATTATTTAAGGGATTAGCGGTAAAATATATCCTGTACTATATCTCATAGTACAGGAGATCCCAATCCTAGTTTATAAAATGAAAAAAGCATAGAGAAAAATAAATTTCACGATTTTCTTTCCTAACACTTTTCTTTCCTAAACGAGACCTATTCTTGATAGTATTTTTAATAAGAGTACCTTATTGGTCCACAATGCTTAAGGTCTGGCCTGCGCAAACGAGAGAGGTAATAATTACTACAGTGTGAATCAAATATTAATCACTTCATATAATTATTATATATTTTTATAAGTACCTAAGTTCGTACATAACTTGCCCCGTAGTTTCTGTAATCCCTATTCTATATTTTATTCCCACGATGACTATCAAAAAATATGTTACAAAAATATAATCCCATATTATCATAATTTTACTATTTTCAATTCATATTTAAGTGTTTTCAAGTCGATGTACACTAAAAAACCCCGTGTGAACCTAGCCGGTATTTTGAATGTGATTCTATGAATTGTCATAGTATCCGATCCTAAATAGACACTTGAGGTACTAATCGCTACAGTTTGCCACTAAAAGTGACACGCATACACTCAAGTGGGATAAACATTTCAATTACATAATGTTTAAAAAGTCGTCGAGCACTGATAGGGTTAGGTTAGTTAACGTGTGAAAGTTTATATTAAATAATTCATGACAATTCAATTGATCCTCAACTAAATCGTAGCACTTTGGTTATTTAAATATACGTGGGAAGTTCTTATATTAGGTAAGTACCTAAATAGTTTCTAAAAACAAATATTAGATAACTGATATGTACTTACTATGACTTGAGGAAACTTGTATACATATTAAAAATATTAACATTCAGTTTGTTTTTGTCTTGTTGGGGAACTGCTGGGCCTCGATTAATCGAGACGCAGGCCTGTGATCTCGCTGCAGCGCCTCCTTGTGCCATTGAAACAATGACTCGAGGGCTCTCGCTCCCAGGTCCCTCACGGAGACATGGAAGGTGCAACTTGAGCAACCTTAGTGGGGAACCACCACCATCGTGGCAGTGAGACCGATCATGGAGGAGTGGCTGTGGAAGCAGCACGGTAGCCTCACGTATCGTGCGATACAGATCATAACCGGGCACGGAAACTTCGGTGAGTATCTGTTTCGCATGCATCGTGAGGTCACATCCGCGTGTCAACACTGCGAGGCTGCTTCCGGCGAAGACACCGCATTCCACACGTTAGTCGAATGCTCAGCGTGGGCGAGTCAGCTCGGGGGCCTCATGGTGGGCCTGGGCGTCGATACCCTTTCGCTGGACCATGCTACGAGCCAAGGTCTCTAGCGGGAGCCAGTGGAACGCGGCCGTTTCTTTCTGTGAGCAGGCTATGCTCGTGAAGGAGGCAGCCGATAGAGTGAGGTAGCGGACCCTCTCCGCTAAGTTCCGAAGTGTGCGGCGAGGGCGCGGCAGACGTGACTACGCGCAGGACCATTTACCTCCATGATCGGGGCCTGAGGACGACGGACTAGCGGCAGCTAGTCCGTGAGGTAGCGGAGAGGGTCCGCTATCTCACTCTATCGGCTGCCTCCTTCACGAGCATAACCTGCTCACAGAAGGAAACGGCCGCGTTCCACTGGCTCTCGCTAGAGAACGGTGAGTTCACCGTCCTTACAGAAACAAGCCAGAAGGACTACGTGCTGTAGGGCCTTACCCGTGCGTAGGGTGAGGCCCTACAGCATGTAGTCAGCTACGCACTCACCAACGTAGAATAAAACCCGACCCGACCACCACGCAGCGGCCACACAGGTGGCCAAGGTCCGCATGGCGCCACTGGAAAATTCTTTTAGTGCTCACCAGAGGCGCTCGGCAATGGACGTAGGTACGGTCGCAGCCCTGGGTCGTGGATTAAAATAACAAAAAAAGGGGGTTGGAATCAGTTTCCATCTAACGTGTTTACCGCTTTACTGACTTTAGCACTTTCTATTGAATATTATTATTATAATATGTTCAAATAAACCTGACAAATTCGACAGATTGGTCGAGATTGCCTCGTGTCGGCCACGTGCCGTACACCATGCCGCACTTGTTGATACAAGTATCTACACCATGGTAGCGCTTGTAGGTGTCTTCGACGCGTGCCGCTCATTACATGGGTGGTTAATCTACCCCCTTCCGAGTCACGTGACCACTTCTCACCTTTGTCCTAGTAAATCACTTCAAAATTAAGCTAATCGTCGTATGGTTATCCAGCCTACCAGCTGCCATAATATATTATATCGATGATGTTAGAACTATAGGCCACTTCATACACAGTTGGTAGGTAGTCTTTGTAGACTAGGTGGTAGATATAGATATGTCTCGGCTGAATAAAAATATGACGCTTTGTAGTTCTGATTCCAGAGTTAATTTAGGTTTAAAAGATAAGTTTCTCTACACATAATAAGTATGTAATTTTACCACAGAATAGGGAATAGTACTAACGTAGGTATCATATTCATCATACTTAAAACTATGTAGAACTTGTTACAACTGTATCTTCGAGGTTTGTGTTAAAAAATCCTAATTCTTAACCAAAATGTTAATACAGTTAAGAAAAACAAAAATAAATGATTTGTTTGCTTGTAATTGATAAATTCTAAAGCTGATGAAACTATCTATCTAAAAATGTTATGTTCGTTTGTGTACGCTTCAAAAACTCAAAAAGTTTTGCACCGATCGAGCTGAAATTTTAGCATGATATATAATCGGCACCAAGGATTGTTTTTATCTAATTTTTGCATCAGTAAAAAAAAAATGTCACAATATGCCACAGCGAAGCGTGGCAGGGTACAGCTAGTTTCATAATAATTATTTAGTTAGAAATATATTTTATACAATAGTAAAATAAGGCAACTTTTTAACCCCGTAATGTTTCTCGTGGTAATTGGGAAGGAGAAAACTGTACCACGCAGGTAGAGCTGCGGACATCCTACTAATATTATAAACGCGAAAGTTTGTGAGTATGTATGTATGTATGTATGGATGGATGGATGTTTGTTACTCTTTCACGTAAAAACTACTGAATGGATAGAATCAGGCTTTACCTGGTGAAAATCCATTACAAAGTAATGGTAAGTAAGATGTTCAAACTTTTCAGAAAATTGCATCATTCTTGCAAAAATATAAGACATTAAAACTTAAGACTGTCTCAGAGAGAACGCTGTTTTTGTCTTCAGAATGTACACAGTAGGATGTAAACAGTCTTGAGAATGCCTCGTTTAGAGGTGAAACATTTGTCGACGTTTTAATGTCTTATATTTTTGCGAGAATGATGCAATTATTTTGAAAAGTTTGAACATCTTACTTACCATTACTACTGAATGGATTTTAATGAAACTTTACAATAAAATAGCTTATACATCAGAATAACACATAGGCTACAATTTATAAAGATATTGTGTGAATTGTTCAAAATATGACGCGGTGCGACAGGAACGGGAAAAAATCCAAATTACCACGCGGACGAAGTCGCGGGCGACCACTAGTCAGATAATAAAGTTCCTCATTTGTTCCTGTAGTGGTTGTTCTGTTTGTTCCATTGCGCTTTAACGTGTGCGTTCCCATTGAGGGACCACCTCTTAATTTCGACTTCATGGATCCACCTTTAGTAAAAGCTCTCAAATTGAGCAAATGACTGATACTTGTAATGCAAGCAGGTATCTATCTTGCTGATATAGGAAAGAACTGATACCTTTAGAAACGCAGGAGACACATAGGAAAGGAGACTAGGACAGAATACTTATAGACAGACATACATATATCACGCCTATATCCCCGAATGGAAAGGCAATGGTACATTACACACCCACACTTAGCCAATATTTTTTTGCCTATTGAAAATCTAACCACTCTGTAATTCAAACCAAAATTTCTTGATACAAACCACTTCATAGATTCCTGCAGTTCGAGCTTATATTTATATAACAATAATTTAATTAATCAAAATCTGTTGCCTAACAATAGCAATATTAGAACACTCCTACGATCTATGATACCACACCGACGCCACGCGCCGCGAATTGCCGTCACGTGTACTGCACACGACCGACGAACGATACTACCATCAGTTGTTTATTCAAAGCACATTAGCAATAATATTATTATGTTCTATAACTGTTCATAAGTTCTATTTTTTATGACGGGCTGTTAAAAGTTATCTGTCATTTCGTAGTAGCTAGCTAGCGTAACGCTACAAATCGGCATTTGTATTGGTATGTAAGTACTATTCCCTATTCTGTGGTATTGGCACAGAATAGGGAATAGTACTTACATACAAAACTAAACTTGCACTCCGACGTTAATTAAAGCACATTCTTTTGTTTACAGAGAACATCATTCGAACGTTAGGGTTGTCCAGTAAACTAAAATATATACCAGCATAATTTGACCAGTAATAATGACGTCAATGCCTCAATATCAACTCTATGGTCAATGCCGTGTCACAAACAAGAGACAACCTTTGCTGATTTACAACTTCAAGTTGTAGCTGACGTCACGTATTTTTGCGGTTGTTAGACGAGTAACATAGGCCTGGTATTGGACACTTCGCCACCGAAGAAATGTATGTAACGTTTTTATCCCCGATAGAGTAGACAGAGGCGTTTATTAAACCCACATTTCGGCAGTAATGTTGGTCCCCTATTACTATTAACGCTATTACTTACTGTTTCCAGGCAATTCAGATATGTTTGAGATACCGTCGTCAGACTCAGATAACTTGACCCGAAGATGTTGGTCCTTTATAGGCCTCTTTACATCCAAAGTAATTAAATGGTACCCCAACAGAAGGTATTCACTAAATAGCAACAAATTAAACATTAAATAAGCGACGCAAACGCAGGACTCCTACGCATGACGAATTCACCAATAACGCGTAATGTTACGCTTGTCACATATGAATTAAGATCTAATAGACTGACTGTATTTGGAAACAATCTCACGGTAGATAAATTACAAAGCTTAAAATAAAATTTGTTACTCGCTTAAACCAGGTTTTTGTGCGAGAATTCGTATTCCAACAATATTAGCAGAAAGTAATTCTTACACAACAATTATACATTCATCAATGTAGCTCGTACATACATAGCTATCTATTGTTATATATAGATAGAGTTGTGTTGTAATATATAGATATAGCATATCTATATATTACAAGACATCAGTAGTTATTAAAATGTATAAATCTGTATAGCATAGAAACATATAGAAACCTATACGAGTTTATGTACATCCTTTCATCTTGATAGCCTCCAGTTATCTTGGAACTTGTTGATCAGTCTGGACTTGACAGGGTAGTGAATATGCGTAGGTATGATCTATAAGGATAGAATGTATGGTAACCGGTCAAATTATAGACAGTTAAAAGTAGAATGTGTGAAATGAAGATAAAACTCTGGCAAGCATAACAATAACTATCCAGTAGCAGTTCAGAATCAATAAAATCAAACAGCAGTAATGCAGAGCGGCGACCATAAAGCCAGTAATTAAATCTTAAGTTCAGTTCAGTTGGGGTGTAGGGTCGAGTACAATAGTGCAGGGCCAGGTGCCGTACTGGTGAACACAAAAGCATTTAGTTGACTTTATTTCGTTTGTGATATTTACCGATTTTCGTTAGAATTTATTCTGGTATTTGCAACCGTTGTTTGTGTCAGACAGACGAACGGAGATCGAGTTAAAACAGAAGAAATTGACTTTGTAACTAGGAAAACATGTAGAAGATGATCGTCTGATCAAGCAGCTATTGAGAAATACTTACTTAATCTTTTTTTTATCTACTACAAAAGCCTAAATACCTTCTGAATAAAACAATTTTAATGGGACTCTGTATAATTTATATTATGTACGCGTACCTATGTATGGGTGTATAATAATCATTGTCGGTACACAAAAATATCGATTCACCTATAGTCTATTTAAAACCAACAATGATTTACCCCTGCAGCGTGTTTTTTGGTTCCAAAATCCATTTTTTTTCCGATAAAAATTCGCGGTATGAAAGGACCCATTGTTCTGAATGCACCGATGCATTGCGACAGATGGGTACTATAGTGTACATGGTGTTGGATATAAGCGATAAGGGTAAACGGTTTGACACCGCAGCAATCGGTCAATGGTTTAGGAGATTTTGATGGTGGAATAATAATAATTAAGAAAATCAGATCTTAGAAAATCAGCAGGCTTTGGAATGACTGTTGTTTCAGATTCTTCTACCCAGTAGGAGCGACACGTCCACAATTTTCAGTCATACTATCTCTTTTTTTGACGGAAATGAAATAAAATTATGACCAGTTTTCTTGTTTCATTGTAGACCTTTGCACAGATATAAGAATACTATACTAGTATATCTACTTCACATATATAACAATAGGTACTACTTTTGAAGGTTTGGGAAAAGAAAAATAGATTATTAATAATTTAAAACATTCTAAGCAAAAACCGTTCAACCACGCAAGTAGTCTCTTCTCAAATATTGGTAATTCATCATACATTTCAAATCCAATGTCAAATTCTAAATTGTCTGGCGCATAATTCGAACCAAAAAAACTGCAATACAAGTCTTTCTGTCCTCCCACTGGTAAATCCCCAAGCTATAATCATGAATATCAAAGGGGCATCACATTAAGCCTAGTTATCTGATTCGGATTACCTCGCTAAAAAGCGATCATTATTCCGCCTCTGTACACCGAATGGGATTTTTTATTTGGGCAACACCTCGGGGCATTGTCACGTGGATTGCCGTTCGACCGGAAAATCCCTTATTTTTTGAAAGTGTGTCATTTCTCTAAAATGCATTCTAATGAAAAAATAATTTATTAGAACAAAATCTAGGTAGAGCAGGCAGAGTAATCGAATTTAAACTCAGTGGTACGAGTATGTGAATGCTGTCCCTGAAGTCCCAGGTTCGTTTCCGGGTCGACTCAAATTATTAGGTATTTTTATGTATAACATGTATGTATTTATAAATATATATAAGTATGTTTATCAGATGTCTAGATCCCATAGCACAAGCTTATATTAGCTTAATTTGGGCTAGATGACGTCGTGTGAGAATGTCCAAAAAATAATTGAAATTCTGTTTTTTTCTAATAATATCAGTTTATAGCTGCAGTTTTGCAGTTATAACGTCGTAAAGATACTGATACAGATAAATCTCTATAGATACTAATATGTTTAAAGACAGAAAGTAAGTCGTGACGACGTCTAGCGATTGTTTTTTGTGTTTGTTTGTTTGCAATACTGAACTGATTTTTTTTTAACTAATATGTAGCTACATTATCTCTGAATGCTATAGGCTATCTTTTATCCCAGCAATACGTTCCCGTAGGAATTTGGGTACAGGAATCTACCACGCGGGCGGAGCCAAAGTAATCAGCTAAAAAAAACTTTGAAGTCAGGGTATTTTATACCTACTGTTAAGCCTAGAAAACTATGTGTTATTATAAATTTCATGTGAACATGGATAAATAATCTCTGATCACGGAGACGATATTAAATAAAATTTAAAAAAAATCCAGGAAAAGCTGTTGTCTAAACACTTTATTAAGTACCAGTTAACTCAACTATACAAATACAATTCAAAATTACTGTCTATTATTTTTATGTTCAACAAGCGATAGTTTTACCCTTGAGTAAACATTAGACAGTCAAAGACAACCCTCATTTTTTGCATTAAGTCATACTATGAGTACATGAGACCATTTCTTGTTATTTAAATAGTGCCTTTTGCCAGTTGAATCAGCACTATTATCAATATTTTCATGGCATCAGTCGTCATCGTTCTATTATTGTTTTATTTATCCATAGAGCTATAACAGGTTGCTTCAGAGGTAATCGGGAGCTGATGTTACTATGAATTAAAATAATAATTTAAGTTTAACATAACTTAATCGCATTTTAACAGGTCTATTACAGGCTAATTGGGAACAAAACCTATACCATACGGGCGAAGCCGTCAGCATCAGCTAGCTACCTATATCCACATTCCACACCTGCCCTGCCCGGCCAGCACAAAAAAAAATAGCCAAAAGTAGCAGCAATTGCAAGTACATTGGGTTAGAAACCCAAGCTCTGTATGAAACCCCATTTTTTAGACAATCTCGACGGTCTAATGTCTTCACCGCTGTTTTACGGTCGTGAAAACGAGGAAACCAAAACTTAAGGTATAACCTACGAAAAAAACTGGACTTACATAATTCCTGGTACAATCGTGTTATAGAACATTTTAGTAGGTATATTATTATAAAAATCTTTTACGTTCTATTTTAAAACTATGTCCATTATGTCCCCCTTTCTAGATGATATCTGTGGATATTAGTGATAATCTCTCGATAAGGATCCTGTTACACTGTTATGTTATTATCTTTCATCTTCCTCGAGACCCGACGAAGGGCGACCAAAGAGAATACAATACTAGGGCGACAAGCGACTGTACAAACTGACAGTTATTTGTCAAGAACTAGACTGTATTTTTTTTCTAAATAGTTTTCGAATGAGTTTATAGGTTTAGAAGAAGAAAGTAAAATAGACTGTATTATTTGTATCATTAACATAATTTAAAACTGTATTGGGCATCACAAAGGAAATGTAAACACTAGATATATTTTGGGAAAAAACCGTACAGAGATAACTACTTTGCGACCCTGGAGTACTTAAGGGTGATGGCAGTTGGGAACAAGAAGTATTGGAGCAAGTATCTGCTGGTTAATTATTCTGGCGCACAATGTAAGTATATATAAATCTAGAATCGTGGTTCTTTTGTAAATGATCCAAGCAAGCGGTGCACCTGCTGTGGAGAAACGTGGATAAATGTGAACTCAACATGCCTCTACCTATAGGGGAAATATTTGTGGTTTTATCTGGATAGACTTCCACGCAAAAGCAGGGATTTGCCATTGTCTGACTAGATACTTCTTTATACTGAAAATAATATGTAGGTACGTAAAACTCTAACCTATGTGGTGCGGTTTGCAATCTTTGTACCGTTTACAATCACGCAAGTCTGATATAGGACCCACCAGTGTTCACGCTTTTACGGTTATTTTTTTTTTAATTCCGCGAGACCGCGGCCTCTCCCATGTCCATTGCTGCGGGCGTCTCTGGTGACACTGAAGGCATTTCCAGTGGCGCCCGGCGGACTTTGGCCACCTGTGTGGCCTCTTCGGGGGTTTGGTCGGAAAGAAAATCCCGCGTCCATGGGGTTGGGTTTTATTCCGCATCGGTGAGTGAATCTGGTTGCATGCTGTGAGGCAAAGGCCCCGCAGCACGCAACCCTTCTAGCCTGCTTCTGTAAGGACGGCGGGTGGCTATCCCGCCGTCCTCAGGCCCCGATCATGGAGATCGATGGTCCTGGGCGTAGATGAGTCTGCGGCGCCCTGGCCGCTGACTGCGAAACTCAGCGGGGAGAGTACGCTCCCTCTCCCTCTCGGCCGCCTCCTTCGCGAGCATCACTTGCTCGCAGAAGGACACGGCCGCGTTCCACCTACTCCCGCTAGAGACCATGGCTTGGAGCATGGTTTCCAACGAGAGGATATCCACGCCCAGACCCACTACGAGGTCCCGGCGTTGACTCGCCCACGCTGAGCACTCCACCAACTCCACGCCGCGATGACGGTAGTTCCCCCACTTTGGTTGCTCAAGTCACACCCTCCAAGTCTCCATGAGATCCTGGCGGAATTGGGACCGCTGGTCCTCGATTTCTCGAGACGCAAGCCTGTGGTCCCTCTTCAGCGCCTCCTTGTGCCATTGAAACAATGACGCAAGGGCTCTCGCTTTCAGGTCCCATGGAGGGGTCCCGGCTAAGAGACACGCAGCCTCTCCGGAGATCGTGCGGTACCCCCGTATTGTTTTGACGGCCAAGGTTCGCAGTGGTCTGTTCAACAGAGTCGCGTTCACCCTGACCGCCAATCTATCCGCCCATACGGGAGCCCCGTATAAGGCCATATTAGGATAGGAAGCGTTGGGTCCCTTTAGGTTGGGCATTAGTCGCGAAAGTGCGACTGATGCCCCGTCACTTTGGGGATCAAACTTCGGAAATGTGGTCCGAAGTTCCATTGGCTATCAAGTACGATCCCTAGGTACTTCATCGAGGGCTTGATACCGTTGCTAACGCCTCCTACAGTTATGCTGGAACCTTCGTCCACCTGAAGGTGTCGTTCCGAGGTCCGTGAAAACAGACCTCGGACTTGTGCAGGGCCACCTCCAGTCCCAGCCGTGTATCCGACCCACGACTTGTAGCAACACCCGTCGTGACATTGAGTGCTGCCTCCTGATGCATTGCTCCCCGTGCCGTGACGAGGGTATCGTCGGCGTAGCACGTCACGCCGACGCCCTCAGGCAACGCACCCCGCAGCACCCAGTCGTAGCCGATGTTCCACAGAAGCGGTCCCAGTACCGACCCCTGCGGAACACCGCACGACACATCTCCCCGAGCTGGCCCGAGCCAGCTAGGTGAGACAGCCCCGACAATACGACGGACGCTTTTATGGTGACATACATTATACATTGGTATCTTTTTATTCCCCGAGCGACGTTTCGACCCGGTTGAGCCGTAGTCACGGGTGGACTGTCACTCTTGCAACAAGTTTATACCTAATATCAGTAATTGATCATTTTCATCATCATAGGTATTTGTTCTCTCAAATTCTGACAACTCTGCTACGATTGAAACCTAGTAGCGTTGTACAGAAACATCCTAACCTGTTTTATTTGTTTATTCCCAAACCCACATCCGCAATAACAACCAAGTATTAGGTCCTTCAACTGCTATTGTTAATCGATTTCACACTCTTCATGCTATTTACACACAACAACAATGTCATGCAATTATATATTCAAACTAAATATAAAACACACACTTGTCACTGTTAAACTTTGCATTTGAATGTAAAGGATTACCAACGGAAAACCGTTGACAATAATCGGTGTTAAAAAAACAAAGGTTTGATTTATTGTGGTCACGGATTTATTAATTGATTATGTGGTAAACTTGACTGTAGAACCAGAAAGTTATAAAAAAATACTGGTTCTCTTTATGTATAATAGTCTAGAGTAGTTTTAATACTATAGGTACAGGATTTAGGTTGCAACTGAAAACCATGACTCATCCAATTCATTTTCAGAGTAGGATGTAGTGATGCTAGAGTACTTAGAAACTGAATAATATTAGCTTGCTTTGGGCTAGATGGGGCCGTGTAAAAAATATATTTATTCATTTACAAGCTCTCCCGACAATCTTTGTATCGCCTTTTAATCGTTCCCTGAACTTCTACAGTTCATTTAACGCCAAAAATAGGAAAATCGGTCTAGCCATTACCGAGTTTTAGTGAGACAAACGGACGGCGATTTATTTTTATTTACATAGATTTACATAAGCTTGTTTTTTGACAAGTTTTAGAATATATTTTGTGACATTGTTTTCTCCATTCCAGGGATACCTACCTAAATTACCAGGATAAAGAGATGTGTATTGGTCTACTTATTGTGATAATTTATATTCAAATCTGTTCATAAGTTTACGTGTGTTACACAGTGTAAGTACCTAGTATCTATGCTAGTATCCCACTAAGCTATCGCGGACCAAGATGGGTGACTTTAGTCACATGCTACTATATTTACTTTGTGGCCAAGTGAAATGCTGTTCAGTCACTGATTGCTCCTATTGTATTTCATGTGACTAAAAAGGATCCGCAAACTTGACTTGACTGCCTCTTATAGCTTTTTTTTTCTTCTCATAGTTTTCACACGGACACACGTAACCGCACGCTCAAACCTTCATTGAACCGAAAGTTATTTAATACTTTCACTTAGGTATTTATTAAAAACAAACTCTACATTCAATTCCGAGACGATCCTTTTGCAAACCAAAACTAATAAAAAATGGTAAGTTTTAGAAATAATGAGTACTAAAATGCAAATCAAGTTACACCATCTACACTAGAGGGGTGAACAGCTCCCCGCCCAGTGCACCCCATTCACATTGTTGCCCTAATAGCAGACCCACCCTTCTATGTTGTCCATAGTGCCCTATTTATGTACCTATCCTACCAGTCACCCTTCTGTTCAAATGTTCAAAGACGTAATGTTGAGATATTGATGGGACACACTACTAATTTGACATAGGTAGGTACGAGTACTAGTAAGAAGTTAAGATCACTTTTACCAATTTCTTATGGGCTCAAGCCAACTTCACCTGCATAAAGGTGCACCTATAGAATTAGATTCTGTCACTACTCTCTTACATTCTAAAGCTATGGTTGCATCTGCCGAAAGTGGAAAGAAGCAGAGTACCTACATAGTTATTGCGTTTTTAGTTGTTTTCATATTCATAAAATTAATATTTGATCAAAAAACTTATTACGTTTTTAACATATAGGTACATTAAACTCGTAACTTAGGTACTTATAGGTTATAGTAAAATAGTGGATGGCCGCGGCTTTAACTGCGTGAAATGGTATAGCTTAAAACCTGCCTCGACAACTACTCTATTTATTGATGAAAAGAGCAAATTTTAAATCGGTGCGGTGCAGTAGTTTTTGAGTTAATCGCAATAGATAGACAGACAAACGCCGTGGAGGACTTTGTTTTATTAACTGACTTAAAAAAAGGCTTTTTCAATTCGACCGGATATTTTTTTTATGTTTGTTCGCGGATAACTCCGTCGTTTATGTACCGATTTTAATACTTTTTTTTGTTGGAAAGGAGATATTTCCAAGGTGGATTTTTTTGTTCAATATTATAATTATGTAGTAGAAGAGCTTTTAAAAATATTGAGCAACCATAGAATATCATTGGAGCAACTATGATAGTTACCGAATGAGTAACCAACCAAAAAAGTTCGATATTAAAAAACTCTTTTGTCAATAATTTAACTTTGGTTATATTATAAATACTGGCAGTCAAAAATTAAACCATCAAGACACGGGTAAATTTCGAAAGTAGAATAAAAAATTACAACAGATCCAAGCGGCCCACAAGACGGGCGCTGATTCGCATTTTTTTTCAAAATTACAGTTGAATTTTATTTATTTTGGATTTGATTTTTTAGCAGTTTTCCACTACTTTTTTTCTAAAAGAATCATCAAAATTATAAGTATTCACCATGGTAAGTGTCGTCTGTGTTGTAGAAGTACTTTCCATAGAGAGTACGTATAATAGGTTCGTTAATTGTGTAGGACAGTTTTCCCTGCATTCTTAAAAAGCCAATAAAATTGGGATTGTTCCACAACTAGACCTTTGATTTTTGACAGATTGTTTTAAACTAAAGGTTCCTTGCACACCCGACTGGTTTGTAGGTACATAGGTACCCAAATAGTTATTTTTGCAAGGTTCAGATGTCATTGTTCTTTTGTCCGATATTTTCAAAGGTAGATTACCTGTAACATTTTTGTACGCGAGCAGAGGGAGTGCATCTCTGTGCACGTCGGCCAAGCAGGCGTGCAGATGGGGGTGGCCTGCTGGCAGCTGTACTGCCTGGAGCACGGGATCCGTCCGGACGGGACGCTGCCTGCCTGTGACGCGGACACCGCCGTCACGGATTCGTGCTTTAATACTTTCTTCTCTGAAGCGGATAGGGGGAAAATGGTGCCGAGGGTTGTGATGGTGGATTTGGAAGCTACAGTGATTGGTAAACAAAGAACTTAATTTAGTTATTGATATTTCACTATTCTCATTTTATTAATGCACAATCGTCGACTGAACGTGGAATATTTATGTAATTTCAGTTTTGTTTTTCAGTTGCAAGTTCATTTTCATTTGTACCCAAAGGGAAAACGGGAACCCTATTACTGAGATTTCGCTGTCCGTCCGTCTGTCGTCCGTCTGTCTTAGGCTCTTTCTCATAAACCGTGATAGTTGGAATTTTCACAGATGTATTTCTGTTGCCTCTATAACAACAAATACTAAAAAAAAACCGACTGCACTTAACCAGATCTTTGACTATAACGAGGCTGGTCTCAGTTTGCATCTGGGTTTTGACTGATATTTAGTCCTACCTGCTTATAGTTAAATGTCTGGTTATGTTAAGTCAGGTTTTTTTATTTATTTTTATTTACAGCTTTTTAGTTTTAACTAAGTACCCAATGACACTGAGATAAATACCTTTCATTTGAGACCCCATTCGTCGAAATCCATCCAGCCGTTAGGCCTGTAGAGGGAACAAAGTGACATCATATGCGCTCCTTTCTGAAAGAGTTACCTTGATCGCTTACAACCCCTCATACTCTAATATTACAGATGAAGTACGTTCAGGAGAATACCGACAGTTGTACCACCCGGAACAGCTCATTACTGGTAAAGAAGATGCGGCGAACAACTATGCGCGCGGACACTACACCACGGGCCGGGAGGTGCTCGGTCCGGTCATGGAGAGAGTGAGAAAGCTGGCAGACCAGTGTACGGGGCTACAGGTAGGATTTCTTACCATCTGTTTTTTTAGCTTATGCAGTCTTTATAATAAATCAAGTTCGAAATCTCGGTAACCATGTCGGCAATAATGATGCGCATTGCCAAGTTTCACCGCAAAATCACAGTGAATTAGCAGTAACATTTAGTGGTTTTACCATTTTGACGAGGTTGACTAATCGCACTCGGGACTAAATGCAATAAGTACTGATGGTAACATATCATCACGCCTACCTATATCCCGAAAGGGACAGAGGTGCATTGCGCCCACGCTTTGTTGGCCCTACATAGGTTATAGGGGGATAAGCCTATTGCAGTTGGAGGGCACTACAGGGATATCCATAACCACTCATAATTCACTGATGCTAAGGATATTTTGTAGGATAAAATTTCGTTCAAATGTATATGAAGTTACGTATTTACATTGTGCAAACCTCAAGTTACTTTTGTTTTAGGGTTTCTTCGTGTTCCATTCGTTTGGTGGTGGCACGGGCTCCGGCTTTACATCGCTGCTAATGGAGAAACTGTCTGATGAATTTGGCAAAAAGAGCAAGCTGGAGTTTGCAATATATCCTGCACCACAAGTTAGTATGGTAGTTATAGATACTGCAGACATTGGGCTTGTGTTGAAAATATACACCGGTAACTTCAAATATAATCGCAGTGGTATGTATTCTAAATTTGATATATATCGCTGTCATATTGAATGACTAGGTACTACAAAATAGAAGTCAAACATTGAGTAATTTATGCGGAAGTTGTCAAACCGGTTGATGTTCATAAAAACTTGTACGAAAGAAAGTTCCAGAGACTTCAATTTATAACTAGCTGTTTCTGAGGAAGAAGATAGATAGAAGACAGATTTAAAGGTTGTACACGCGTATCCTTGGCACAGGTGTCAACAGCTGTGGTAGAGCCGTACAACGCGGTGCTGACCACACATGCTACCATCAGCCACTCTGACTGCGCGTTCATGGTTGACAACGAGGCCATATACGACATCTGCAGGCGGAGACTGTCTATAGAGCGGCCTTCGTACGCCAATCTAAACAGACTCATTTCACAAGTAAGTATCGGGCGTATAGAATAGTCATTTATTTGCATAGAATGTAGGTACATTTCATAGAGATAGTAAATATAATTAGTTTCCAGATACAACATTCTGCCGATTGCCACACAAATATTTAGTCCAAGTATAAATAGAATTCATGACATCAAATCATAAACTCAAAATTAAGTCCATTATCAATTCCAATAATAAATAATTTAATATTAATAAGCGGAGCTCAATCTCAGGCGACAAGTGTAAATCGTTTGTGCGTCTACTCCTCCGAAACGGCTCAACCGATTTTGACCAAATTATCGGCATGCTGGTCGACATCATACCCGGGAGTGCATATATCTGAAATCATGAAAATAGAGCTGACCACGGAGGAATAATCACCGAAAATGTCCTGGACATCGACAAAAAAGTTCTTAAACATTTAGCTAGAAATTCCAAAATTGGCACTCGCGTGTAAGACATGCAACTGGTGGGTTCGGAAAAACGATTTTCGAAATCGGATGCACCATCGAGGAATAATCACCGAAAAACCAGATGATTAAATGGTTGCCATGGAAACACGTGCGTCAACAATGAAAATAGTTTTTTTTTTCATTCGATTAATTAATTTAAGTCTTCGATTCTGATTCTGATATGTAATAAAAACAATTGCTCCGCTCAACATTTGCAATTAGCAGCATGCATTGCATACCTAGTTTAAGTGTAGATTAGGTCGGAGCCCTGGTGGGATCAGTCTCTTGTATACACACCCCCTGGAACACCAGTAAATTATCCTACATCACACATCCCCAAAGGCTTAGGCAGAGACATGTTATACGTCCACTTTATGCAAGTAACTTGTTGGTCCCACGTAAGAGGGTGAAACCAATGCCGCTTATCGTGAACGTGTATATGTCAGAGCCGCTTATTTACCACCGTTCACCTGCTGAGACCACCTGGGTTATGAATATGGATTTTTTTTCATTGTTTCATAACCAGTTATCAAACAATACATTTTTTCCATTTTTAAAACCGGAACCTCCTATTCTGTTATGATCGCCTGGTACTTTTTCTGAATAATGAGTTCAAACATTCAATCGGTTTTCACTGAATTTAAAAGAATTTAAAATCTTGAAGGCTCTTATGTTGTTATGTATTCCTGGTACATTTGAGGTGGACGGTGGAAATTTTATATTTCCCACATAACACCCAGGTGGTCACAGATGGCCCGCTGTAAAAAAAAACTTTCCACTGTCCACCCAGGTGGTCTCAGCAGGTGAACGGTGGTAAATAAGCGGTCAGAGCCTTGTCTGTTGATCGTCAGGTGCACCACTTACAGGTGAAGATTGCTCACGAGATCCTATGGTCTTGTTGGAACCCCTAAATAAATGATCCTAAGTACTATACAATTAGTATATAAGCTAGCCGTTCTATAATTGAACAGTGAAATTCTTCGAGAGCTGTTATTGTTTATAAACCGTTGACCTTCTTTTAAACAGGTTGTGTCGTCGATAACAGCTTCACTACGGTTCGACGGTGCCCTCAACGTGGACCTGACGGAGTTCCAAACGAACCTGGTTCCGTACCCGCGCATCCACTTCCCTCTTGCCGCGTATGCGCCTGTAGTCTCCGCTGATAAGGTAGACGGTTGTCAGCTCTGATAATTGCGTTTGTTACACAAGTCGTCATCCTAGAAGTAATTATAATTACACAAGCATTTGATTCGTCTTAAGGTATAGTTAAAAGCTAAGTAACCTGGTACCATGGTTGTCCAGCTTGCCTTAGTGACTCACCCACCAACTGTAGTACAGTTGCTACAGAGTTTGACCATCTAGTAGGTTCGTTTTTATTCCGGTAATAGGACCTCGTTTGAGGTCGGCGCTTCGGCCGCCCTCGTAACTACAGGTTCGTAACCAGTTGAGAACGAGGAAAAAATGATCCGTGTTCGAAACCAGTTTCGAGAGAAGGTTTTTTCCTTACTCGAAACCCAGTGGTTACGAAAAAAAACAATTAATATTGAGGAATCAATGAATAATAAATATTAGGTCTTTACCTATGAAATTGCCGTTTTTTATGAAAAAAATTAAACGTTATTTGTATTAATCGAAGTAATCACCCATGCAATCAATGCATCTTTGCCAATTTATTAGAACGATTGTCTAAAGAGACCAAAGTTACGGATGTCTTCAAGAAGCGCACCAAAAAAGCGGCGAACTACATTGAAATAGATGAAGAAATTGATCATTCAATAATGGAATTAAAGGAGAACAAAATAACAGTCGGAAATTGTTTGGAAATAATATCCCCATTTTCATTTTCATTTTAAACTATTCATTTTACTAAATAATTAATTTCAAAATATAATATTACATTCTTCTATAATATATTTTCTTTTTCATCAATTATCAATATCACAAATAATAAATTCTACAACCCAATTATTAACTGTAAGTACCTACCTACTTATTCCTACTACAGCTTCCGTACAGCACGTCAATTGATTATCGTCGATTGATAGTGACACACAAATAATAAAATTCTTTGATCGAAACCGTGGTTTCGAGTAAGGAAAAAACATTCTTCTCTCGAAACAGGTTTCGAACACGGATCATTTTTTCCTCGTTCTCAACTGGTTACGAACCTGTAGTTACGAGGGCGGCCGAAGCGGAGGTCGGGGTTTGGGAGACTTATGTATGCAGGCGAAATCGAAAGCTTAATGACTGTTAGCCTATGATTATGTGATACATGGAGGTAATATTTTATTAAATTCCCAGAATATGAATAGGTACGATATATTATAAGAATGCTCCTTGGTAGTTCTCCTACATAGAGGTACTTGATAAGCTTAATTAGCTGTATCGTAAGACATAGATTTTGAACTTGAATGTGAATTGCAGGCATACCACGAAGGCATGTCGGTATCGGAAATCACTGCGGAACTGTTTGAACCACAAAACCAGATGGTCAAGTGTGATCCCCGCGACGGTAAATACATGGCGTGCTGTTTGTTGTATCGCGGCGATGTGGTACCCAAGGATGTTAACGCAGCTATTGCGTCTATGAAGGGAAGAGCCGGCATTCGATTTGTAGATTGGTGTCCTACTGGGTTCAAGGTGAGATACTTTTGATTGTATCTGTTTCAAAATTAGTCGTCCCAAAGCTTCTATCAAACCAAAGTCGGAAGTCCTAGAACACACTTGCTAATTCTATGACACTGGCACTACGTTCAATATTCTCAGTCCGGTTTAATCTTTAATACGTGCACGTACAAAACTTTGAACATTCTCTGCAGGTGGGTATCAACTACCAGCCGCCGTCGGTGGTGACGGGCGGCGACCTGGCGCAGGTGAAGCGCGCCGCCTCCATGCTCAGCAACACAACGGCCATCGCCGAGGCATGGGGCAAGCTCGACCACAAGTTCGACCTCATGTATTCGAAGAGAGCGTTTGTACACTGGTCAGTATCCTTCTGTATCATTAACGTACCTTTCTCCCTCAGCTACATTGCAAATGGTTCAATGGCTATGGAATAGGAATAAACCTAGCAGCAATATCTGGTTTTTGTTAAATTTCTAACGAACCTTCCGTCAACAGGCCGTGGAAACCCCCATCAGAGACTGTATTTCTTTTTTCTCTATCTGTCATTTTCGGTACCATGTGTATTTTGTAATATATATTTACAATATTTTCAGGTATGTGGGAGAAGGTATGGAAGAGGGTGAATTTTCAGAGGCACGGGAAGACCTCGCAGCCCTAGAAAAAGATTACGATGAGGTGGCTATTGAAACATTAGACATGCAGCCTGGCTGCGACGACGAGCGATGATAGTGTAGAGTGACGTCACCGCGTGGCGCTCATGGGCACCGCGCTCCGCCAAACACTTCACCTCCTTCGGCAGTGCACCTGCTCCATAGCACCGCAGCATGGACTGGTGTCTTGCTTTTCAACCAATGTCACGCATTCATTGATCCGAAGATATCAGAGTATACTGCGATGTTACCGGGGCTGCAAGCTCACACATGTTGCGATGTGCTCCACCTGTATGCTACTGCGTGGGCAAATGTAGTAACCATGGCGGCTGCGCGTCACCGCCGAAGTGGACGCCATAAAATGCGGCCACATGTTTATTTCTATTGAATATAGCAGAACGGGGAAAAGTTTAAAGGTTTGAAAATGTCTGCTGAGGTCGGATGATGCTAGAGTTGCCACCGTACGATATACAGTGGCGTGTCAGAGGCTGTACTCCCTCGCCACTCGTTACATTGTTCTTCGTCGAACAATCTTGCGACGTCTTTTATTTTTTTATTGTATTTGCAAAATTTTTTTAGCAAATGTTGGACGGAGAATTTTTATATACCTTTTGTCTCATCTTTTGTATTATAATGGAGGCGTTGTGTCAAGTCGCGTTAGCGCGGTGTGTATGCACCGCTAAAGTAAAAGTTAAGTGTAATCTTGTGTACGTCTGTCTGTGATAAAATATTTTTGAAAAAGCTTTACTGTGCCCGTCTGTTCTTGTCCCAATAAATAGTGTCGTTTTTAATTTTTGTATTTTATTTCGTTCCGGTTCATATAGAAATCCCATTACGTCATTTTCCTGCATATGTCTGAATCTCCGTTTGACTTAGTCCCAAAATGCCTGAAAAACAAAATGCCTGATTTTCTTAATGTCAGAATCATAAAATGACTGGAAATCGAGGTACAGTCAATTAGACATTTGAAAGAAAATAATGGGAAAATGAGTCATTTTATGGCAAGGGCACTACCAGCGATACTACCCAGTAGTGTCGTTTACAATTAACGACACTACCGCGCCTATTTTAGATCAAATTGTACATGTCCATTTAGATTGAGGAGCCACATTTCGTATCTTAATGAAATTTATATAGGTATTTAGTAGTAAGTTTAAAAATTTTGTAGCCTCAGTCCTCGATTTTGTAGTATAATACTTCAAAAGTTATAAGAACATAAAGGTGGCTCCTCAATCTAAATGTTTAGATTGAGGAGCCTCGTCATAACTAGGAAAATCATGGATGAATATTTACCAAAATTAGGTATGATTTACTAGCATTCGAGAGTACTTAGTAGACGAAATCTGAGTTTTGTAGTATTAAAATTAAAAAAGTTATCATACATTATATGTGGCTCCTCAGACCATTACTTACGAGTCGTCATTTTTCATAGAAGGAGTCGTACAATTAATGCGCAATTTCTTGATCATTTAGTAGTAAGTATTTTAGTTTTGTAGGATAAGATTCAGTAATTAATTATGAGTGGATTAGGAGATATGGCACATTTTAACTGGCTCCTCAATTGAGATGCTTAAAAAAATATATTTGCCTCTAATCTACTTATACTTGTAACGAAATTTGTAACGAACACATCAATATTTAGTATAAATTTATACTAAATACCCGTTATAATTCTGCCATAAAAAGTACATATTTACGAACTTTTTAGCTATTCTATAATTTCCATACAAATTATTTCGTAGGGTGTCCATGAATATATTAGTCCAGAAATATTATTAATATTTATAATATATAAAATAGGGCCAAGTGTGAGTCTATTAAAATTTAAACTTTCTAACTATCACGGTTCATGAGATACAGCCCAAGACAGACGGACGGACAGTGTCTTAGTAATAGTGCGTTTGTGCATTAGACGGAATTTTTCGGTAGTATCGGTACGATACTAATAATCAACTCAAACGAGTGAGAAGGTTAACGGAAATAGGCAACTTTTTTATTATTATATTTCTGTATTTGAAAGCTATAAGTTCTTCTACTACTGTTACGTATTTAGGCAAGTATACTTAAATCACAAAAACTTAAATGACATCGCCAGGACTCGAACCCGTGGCTTAACAAGGGGAATACTCTGACCACTTAGCTAAAATGAGCAATACCAACTTCATCAAATCTTTAGATTTCTAGATTGAGCTATTTATTACCAGTTCAACAATTTTGACATTAAAAAAGGGTTCCGTAATATTATTCAGAGTAACTCCGATACTGGGTTCAAAACGACCATAAAATCACCGTGTATACGGAAATGTATTGCGACGATTTAAGTTGCTGTGATTAGATTCGATGGGCTTAGATGATATTTTATGATCATCCATACATAAATACAAACATACAAATTTAAAACTCTACAGACTACTACGGTGGTGTGATCGGTAGTGCATCCGCTCTCGACGCCGGAGTCTCGGGTTCGATTCCCGGTCGAGACAAACTTTGTATGATGACACACGTTTGTACCGAAGTCTGGGTGTTTCCTATGTATAATAATCGCTTATTTACCACTGTTCACCTCCTATGTATGTATTTACAAAAAAATGGATACAAGTATTTATATCAGTTTATCTAGTACTCATATTACAAGCTCTGCTTAGTTCGAGACTAGATGGCGTTGTGTGAATTGTCCTAATATATTTATATTTATAAAAACAACTATTAAAAAGTATCTAATGAAAGCGTATTATTCCAATAAAGATTATATTGATGACAGAGATGTTAGTGTTTATAATGTTTATTTCTCTCACACGAATCACTGTTATATTTAGAAGTGTACAGGATGGGCGATACGCTACAGAATTTAGCTAGGTAACTCTCTGAACTGTAATTATATAATTGATTATAAAGCAACCAAAGTAGATGAAAATATATAGTCAGCTAATGTATAGTTACTATTTACATAATGTATAGTACAGTTAATACTATCAGGCGTTACTTTTCGGAAGTCCATAGTTAAATTAAATAAATGTAACTACTTTGTAATATTCCGCCACATGCAAATTACCCAACTCTCGTATTTATTCATGCACAAGTCCACCCTCCAAACCCACTTAGGCCGAAAGAATTGAGAAATAATTATGAAAATAGAATAAATATGAGAGTTGTGTTATCGTGCAAAAAATAATAAAAAACCTCGACACGTGTTTCGCCCCCAACCAGGGGCATCATCAGGAGATGTCGATGGCTCGGCGCACGGCGACCGAACGCGTATAGTACAGTATTGGAATTTAGATAATTTAACGACAATTGTAGACACGTCAATATTCACTACGTCTTCGAATTTTATATTATAAAGTTCTAGCCTTCGCGCACACTCATTAAGCCGAAGATGATAAATGCCACCTGTATCGATACGCACTTTTAACACACTGCACTTTAATTAATTACTTTATGATACAGTTTTGGAGAAAATGTCATAGAAAATGTGTATCATAAATCTTTATATTATATTACTGTAATATTTTTATATTACTGTCTCATAACCATAGGCTTTATATCATCAAATTTTGAAATTATAATTCGTACTTTTCGACCTGAGATTAGATAAAATAAATTTCTAAAATCATTCATCCTGTTTTCATTCATATAACATGGTCACCCTTAATAGCAAATTCTTAAGGAATATCGAAAAGCAATTTGGCTTTTAAATACCAAGTGATACAATGTTGTTGTGTACATGTGTATTTAGTAGACATTTATACTAAATGTTAGTGTATCTAGTTTTTGATTCTGTTGTGATCTCAGGTAGCTACAGTCAATTATTCATTATGTAGAACGTCTGGATTGAGGAGCCAGTTAAAATGTGCCATATCTCCTAATCCACTCATAATGAGTATTAGTTATAAACCGCAGAGGTTTCTATAATGCTCATGCACGATTTGATATTGTTATTATTTTTTATATGATAAATAAATAAAAAAAAAAAAAAAAAAAAAAATTAATTACTGAATCTTATCCTACAAAACTAAAATAGTTACTACTAAATGTCCAAGAAATTGCGCATTAATTGTACGACTCCTTCTATGAAAAATGACGACTCGTAAGTAATGGTCTGAGGAGCCACATATAATGTATGATAACTTATTTAATTTTAATACTACAAAACTCAGATTTTGTTTACTAACTACTCTCGAATGCTACTAAATCATACCTAATTTTGGTAAATATTCATCCATGATTTTCCTATTTATAACGAGGCTCCTCAATCTAAACATTTAGATTGAGGAGCCACCTTTATGTTCTTATAACTTTTAAAGTATTATACTACAAAATCGAGGACTGAGGCTACAAATTTTTTAAAATTACTACTAAATACCTATATAAATTTCATTAAGATACGAAATGTGGCTCCTCAATCTAAACGGACACAATTGTACAGCCAACAAATACGAAGTTCAGAAATTTAATTCTTTATTTACCTATTTAAAAAAAGCAACAGGAATCTTATGAAAATGTAAATCTATTATTTTATGACTTTATATAATGGTCAGTCTCTCTAATCTTGAAGGCTCTTATGTTGTTATGTATTCCTGGTACATTTGAGGTTTGTGTCTTTTATAATGGACAATCATTTTCATCTGTACTCGGTGCACCTGTTGACACATTTCTTTATTTTTCATCGGGACAAAAAAAAATGTATCATGCGCTTAATAGGGCAGTATGGATATATCTTACCAGAGCCGCTTGGGTCCCTTAACTCTCTATTATTAGATACACAAACAACAAAAGTACTAGGAGTACCCTACACTTTTGATTTTCAACAAACGCCAAATTCGTTGTCTTTTTATCCATTTTGAATAATATAACTATTAATCTGTAAATAAACAAACTGATGTCAAACAATTTAATTTATTTATTATCTGACACTTCACTCATGAAGTGGCCAGAATGATTTTTATCCTTAAGGATCTCCTTAGAGATATATTATATTATATAGAGATTCTAGCTTATTAATTTATAGTATAGATTACTCGATTGTACCAGTCATTTTGTTTAGACTAAATAAAACTGAGCTTTTGAACTCGCGACCGACAGCTAGTTTGCCGCCAACACTACAGCTTGCAGTCGGAGCCGCTGGGACGTTTAAGGATCTTTCGCTATATTATGTTTCGGATACTAAATAACGGTTTTTTATATTCTGGTTATTCGCGGTAACTGCAACTTTCGCGGTACGGCCCAAATCAAATTAATCGACTTTCCAAAACGAGAACTTTCCAAAACTAGAACTTCCCAAAACGATAACTTCCCAAAACAACTTTCCAAACGATAAACAAAAATAAATATACCGATCGAATTAATGTGTATGTGTGTACTGAGAGCCCACTTTTATTTTTGCGGATTTTTGCAGTTTAACTAACAATAGTACTTAGTAAAAGTTGTGGAAATATTTGTAAAATGAATATTAGAGTTTGTAAAGACATAATTCAAAAGATATATCGCCTTAAGTGGGTCCCTCAGTTCACACACGTAAGCTCCCAAATCTAGATATATAATAAGTTCACCAACAAATTTTGGGTATAGACCTTTAGTAAAACATGAATAAACATCTACACAACATTAAAAAACCTAATGTGAATAGATAATAAAAAATTACAAAGGTCTTTCTGTGGTCCCTGAGGGACCACATAAATTTATCTCATAATAAATAGATTATAAAATTAACATTAATTATTATTATTTCATATTATCTTTAGTAAATTAAGGAAATTTTTAAAACAAAAGATAGATCACAAATAGTGTAAACTTGACGTTTTTGTTGGTGGGCCCTCAGTTCACACACTATGCAAATGCTAATTGTTTAAAATATAATTAAATACAACAATTACAAAAATGTGGAGCCTTTCAGTGCTTAATAATTTTTTTATATTATCGATCTGTATTTATCTTGTCACTAGTTTTATTGTTCTTTTACCAAATATGTACAAATTAGGTTTTCCATACTAGTAGGGTGTCCATGCAGTCAAGAGATAATACTGTTTCAAGAACCATTATACATATTCAGTTTCATAGTTCCTGCATAGTCGTAAAGTGTGAGATAAAGATGAACAGTTGTTGTTGTATGTGGGTAGTTTAGAATTTTTATGGTGTCGTAGACTTAATTCATTTGGGCTAATTCACCGAGGGTAATTAAGTATACTATTTAGTAGACTTAATTAACATGTTTTATTTCCCACGTGTCGTTTTATCACCCAGGTGGTAACAGGTGGTCCGCTGTAAAAAAATCTTTCCACGGTCCACCCAGGTGGTCTCAGCAGGTGAACGGTGGTAAATAAGCGATTAAGTCTACTAAACGGTATACCTAAATCACCTACGCAAGCAGGTGAATTAAGTCTACTAAATAGTATACTTAATTACCCTCGGTGAATTAGCCCAAATGAATTAAGTCTACGACACCATTTTTATTTATATGTGGAGAACAGTTGTTGTAGTATGTGGGTAGTTTAGATGTCGTAGTCTTAGTAGATGCGCGGTTGGAAACGGTCGCACCTCGCTAATGCACATTCGTAATTAATTAATTATTAATTAATACGTGACACGCAGCGCTTGCGCCGCAGTCATACGCCCGCCGAGATGGCTACTAACAAGGTGATCATTGTAAACGAGCTACTAGCGTTCATCCAGAATGCAATAGACACCATGGATGAGATCAGCATCATGCAAATATGTAAATCCAGTTTCAAGGAGGATATCTGCAGTGGGAAGGCATTGCTGTTCCAGTCAACCGGAAAAACTGCCCAGATGCCGTCCCGAAGGACGGATGGAGGGGAACGAAGTGTGCAGGATATCATTACCCTGCTGAAGCAAACTGACCCTGACGACGTGCCAGATTTCGTCGCCAAGGAGCTCACTTGTACACTATCCTAATAAGTAATAAATGACCTGAAAAATAAATGAACAGTGCTTTTCTTAAAGTGTGGACACCCTATACCAGACTTAGTATAAAAATCAATAAAAAAGTTATAATGACAAAAACAAAAAAAAACAGTGGCAAGATAAATACAGATATCGATAATACGTAGGTCACACTATAAGTTTTGCGTAACTTGAAAAAACAACATGTTAAAACTAAAATATTATGTTTATTGCTTTTTAAAATACTCTCCTTTACATTTTAAACATTTTTTCATGCGATCGAACCATTTTTAAAACAGGAGGACCACAGATCTGAAGGCATGTTTTGTACGTGCTGATTGAACGCTATCACTGCCTCTTCGGAGTTGGTAAAAGTGAAACCTCTCATCAAATCTTTCATTTTGGGGAAAATACAGAAATCACAGTGTGCTAGGTCGGGGCTATGCGCGGGATGGGTTGTTGTACTTTTTCGGAAGCTAAAAATTACTTTGTTTTGTTGGCCGTGTGTGAAGAAGCGTTGTCATGATGTAGGAGAACGCGGCTTATGGGTCGTCTTTCGCGAACTTTTTCTAATACCCTGGGTAAACAAATGGTAGAATACCACTCGGCATTAACACTCTTTTGATCTTCAAGTGGAATATTACAGATGGGACCCGTAGCTGAGAAAAAAACGCGATCATATTTTGCCAACGTTTCTCGCCTGCCTCACTTTTGTTGGCTTGTTCTCATTTTCAAACACCCATTCACAAGGTTGCTGTTTTTTTTCGGGTTCAAAACAATAAATCGACGTTTCGTCTCCTGTGACAATGTCATAAACAGCGTTAGAATGTCCGTAGTCGTACTTCATTAGCATCTGTGAGCACCATTCCACGCGAGTCCGCTTCTGCTCCGCTGTCAGTTCATGAGGGATCCAACGACAACAAACTTTCCGAACTTTCAATTCGACGTGTAAAATTTTCTGGATTTGACTCATACCAATCCCCAATAGTTCTCGAATTGTCTCATAGTTAATTCGCGGGTTTTCTTCAATTAACCGCTTAACAGTAGCATTATTTGCATTGAAGGCCGCCCTTCACGAAATTCGTCATGTAACGAAACTCAGCCTGTCTCAAATTCAGCAAACCGTCGCCTCACGGTGCTCAAACAAGGTGCTTCTCTCCCAAAAGCATTGTGAAGACGAGCGGCACAGTCTTGCAGAGAGAGAAAACTTTTAAAATCATAAAAAATCATCGCTCTAAAATCTTTCGACTTAATTCCATTTTCATTGCATACGTAGAACTTTGATGTGTGATAAAAAACAATTGAGAAATGATTTCCTGCCAATTGTTTTTTTTTATTACTAAGAAGGTTGCTACGTTTAAAAAAATATAACATTCAAAATTCAAATAGTTCCGATTACCTAGAAGTGCAAAACTTTTAGTGTGCCCCATGTATAAAAAAATTACTATTTAATTATATTTTAAACAATTAGCATTTGCATAGTGTGTGAACTGAGGGCCCACCAACAAAAACGTAAAGTTTACAATTTTTACCACTAGTTGTGATCTTTCTTTAGTTTTAAAAGTTTCCTTGTAATTTTTACTAAAGATTGGCTTATGAATAATATTTAATGTTCATGTTATAATCTATTAATTATGAGATAAATTTATGTGGTCCCTCAGGGACCACAGAAAGACCTTTGTATTTTTTTATTACCTATTCACATTAGGTTTTTTAATATTGTGTAGATGTTTATTCATGTTTTACTAAAGGTCTATAACCAAAATTTGTTGGTGAACTCATATCTAGATTTGGGAGCTTACGTGTGTGAACTGAGGGACCCACTTAAGGCGATATATCTTTTGAATTATGTCTTTACAAACTCTAATATTCGTTTTACAAATATTTCCACAACTTTTACTAAGCACTATTGTTAGTTAAACTGCAAAAATCCGCAAAAATAAAAGTGGGCTCTCAGTACACACATACACAATTATATAACCCTCGTCCTGAAGTCGGATTTTGGTCGTGCCTGGCCCTTAAAGATCTAAGGCCTCGAGTGGCCTTGATTAGGGGGGCTCTTTAGGCGCATGCCTCGAAAGGGGCCGGTGTCTCAAGGACGGGCTGTAGGACGTAGAAACTGATTCTCATCCCGAGAGATGTGCGACTTTTTCAACTCACTGTCCGCTTACTGGCTGATCGTGTTGCTCGACGAGGTTTGCAAACTCTTTGGGTGTATCTTTTAGGAGCGCCTCGTGGAGCATCTCACAAACATGGGGAACCTGGCAGACTACCTTAAAATACGGTTCGTTTAAGCGGTCTGTGACAACTTCTTGTGACGTCCTCTTCTGGATTTGACTAATTCTGTTTTTGACCACTTCTTGTTACGACCGGTTCTAGTAACGCCCGTTTCTGTTTTTGACCATTTCGTGTTATGACTATAAGTACAGGTGTGAACAAAAATAAAAAAGAGATATCTTTTTTTTAATAATACTTAAGTACCTAATACAAGTATGTATGACGCAACTTAATGTAGATATTTTTTTTTAGAAATTTGATGTCGGAAATCTCATTCTGCTCAAGTTTTGTAAATTGTTTTTCAATTCTTTATCGAATTTTATATCTGTGGCCCTTCGATTTTTTTTTTGGACTAATAATGAAGCTTCTTTTTATAAATAAATTGCAACCTATACATTTAATTAATTTAATATCTTAATAATATTGAAAAAAATGTAATATAATCCATAATAAATAATAATATCCTATCTTACAGAAACCAAAAATGAAATATAATTATTTGATATACCCTGATCTAATATGCCCTGCTTCGCGACAGCATATTAGAGCGCAGCAAGCCTCACATATTATTATCTTTGTGTAAAATAAAAAATTTTTTTTTCACAACAATTTTTGAGGGCCAAAGTTGAAAATCCGAGCTCCGTTAGAATGATGTCAGTTAAATCTATTTTAATTTGATATATAAATTGTTGAAATCGGTAAAGTATTGACAGAGTCTCGCATAAGAAAGGATTGAACTTGCGTTTAATCGTTTGTGCCATCCTTCAAGCGGGTTTATGTCCGGTGTCGCTAATAAGTACAACTCAAAATTTTAACATCCAGTTTTAATATCCATTGTACCTAAATGATAAAATAAAATTTTAATTACAATTTTTGTTCTCGCTATTACTTGTAATAGTCATAACACGAAATGGTCAAAAACAGAAACGGGCGTTACTAGAACCGGCCGTAACAAGAAGTGGTCAAAAACAGAATTAGTCATATCCAGAAGAGGACGTCACAAGAAGTTGTCACAGACCGCCTAAACGATACGGTTTACGTCGAGAATCCTCCTACCGTGGACGCAATCATGCACGTAAAGAGCCTGGTGGAGGAAGTGGGGTGGCAGGGTGAGCTGGTAGTGGTGGTGTCCCTTGACATTGCCAACACTTTCAACACCTTGCCCTGGAGCTGCATTTGGGAGGCGCTCGTTTATCATGAAGTGCTTGTCTCCTATCTTCGTTTGTATTGTCGGAGGATACCAATCGGATAGGGATACCCTAGCTAGCTTGGGCTCGTTTAGCGAGAGGTATTGTGCTGTGTTCCACAATGGTTGGTCCTTAGGCTTCGTCTGTGGATCATTTGACACGATTGAGTGCTGTGCGGTGCGTTGCTGGAGGGTGTCGTTGTGATATGCTACGCCGAAGACACGGCGGCGGTGCCTAGAGCGACGCATCAACAAAAAAGACCCGGGTAGTGCTGAAGTCAACACAAAGCTTCAGACTTGTACAGTGCCACCCTGTACAAGTCCGAAGCTCTGTATTTTCACGGATCTCGGCGCGGGCTGTTTGTGAAGTCCAGCATAATCGTAAGAAGAAGCGTAGGGAATCCTCGTTCCTAATTATTAATTTCAATCCCTTTGGGAGCTATAATCTAACAAGACTTTTCTAAGGCAAGTGCTAGGGGCCCTAGTGTTATCCTCACCAGCACCCAAAGCACCTCCCATGTTCCCGGAAACGGCAATTGGCTCACCCCCTCGTGGAAATTATGTGGCTGGCGAAACGTGGGCGTATCAAACTTCCCTGTCTACCCCTTGAGGAAAACATACAAAATTTGTATGTAGGTAGGTCCTACTTACTTAAATAATTACACTCATACTACACGTAAATATTTTATTACTTTTGCAGATAAAATCTATGTAATTTCTATTTTATATACTCGTTTAATAGGTACTCTGTACATACATAAAACTAAAAAAATATAATGTTTAAAATTTACATAATTTACAAAATTGTTATAATTTTTTACGATTAGGTACTGGGTATAAAGCGTACAATATTGCGGTGGAAGAAATAATAATATATTACCACAATTATTGTAATTTAAACTGTTTTATATTTTGAATGAAATCAGGCGTTACCTGGCGAAAGTCCATGATAAAACAATGGGGTAAGATGTTGAATTTTTTTTTTATAATTGCACTAATTTCGCTAAATAGAAGACATTATAAACGTCGACAAATGTTTCACCTACTCACGAGCCATTCTCAAGACTGTCTCAAAGAGAACAGCTGTTCTCTTTGTATGTCGACGTTTATAATGTCTTCTATTTAGCGAAATTAGTGCAATAATATTAAAAAAAAAATCAACATCTTACCCCATTGTTTTACACTGTTATGTCCATTATTACCAACCGTAAGTGAAGAATCAGAACAGTTCAGTTCCTCCGTGATCATGGCGCTCGAATCAATGTCGAAATATCGGAAACTCAACAATAAGTTTAATATCTACTGTGTTAAATTAATATCCCGTTTCTTTATTTATTGTTCCCATCATTGCTCACAAGTTCATTTTGGGTCAGATATTGTTGTCTAACTACCAATAGTATTTTGATACATGATTTTCACTATAACACTGAAACAATAACACAAACAATAACACTGAAAGAAAATTCCGATACCTAGGTACTCAAACGTGCAACCGTAGAACGCAATGGTACTAAATAAAAACCGGCCAAGTGCGTGTCGGACCACGCATATTATAGGGTTCCGTAGTCACCCATTATATGCTCTATAACTTCTAAACTAACAAAGTTATCTGGTCTGTTATAGTTTTCCTTCAAAGTTCATATGGCCTACCATCAATTTTACCAGCACCAATTTTATTCAGCTTCTTCGAGATAGCCATTTAGATTTTAAAGGGGGATTTAAGTTTACATAATAATATAGTAATCCACTGTCTCTGTTTTGTACACTGATTTTATAATATCTACTACACATAGCTACGTTCATATAGGGTACAATACAATTGTACTTAAATAGTACTGCTAATATAATGAGTTACAATAGATACTAGGGTTTGTAAAGAAGGAACCAAACTAATTTTGCACGCTAATATACAACCGATTGTGTATACTGTAAGCAGATTGGATTAGAGAAATACTGTATCAAGAGAAAAATAATAGTATCACTTGTGGTTGCAAATGGTCAATTTAACTCAATTTCAACAATTCAACGTGTTTAAAATATACAACAAGTGTAGTTGACATTTTTTTAAAGAACTAGGTAAAGTCCACAGTAATATATCCGAAACTGAGAATATAACAATCTTATTTACTCTAGAAGTCTAGACATGCAAAGCAGACATTATTGCTTTCACTATTCTCCTATACATGGACTAAGAACCGTCCTCCACTCACACCGACATCTCCGACAAGGAGTCATCGCGGATTAGCTACAACTTCCTGGCTGGTGGCGATTCAGACACGCTCGGTGTTAGCGACAGCCGCCTGATGTTGGGTTTGTCATATTCCTCCATCGACATGGCCCGAGACATGCGGCGTTCCACTCCTGGGGGAGGAAGAGAGGTCAGTTGCCCCTGACCTTGGCAGAAGAGCAGAAGAGACTGCGCAATTTTCGCTGGCTGAAAACAAACGTTATGTTTTCGTAACCATTATAAATAAAATAATTTCGAATAAAGGGATATTGTAAGGTTCTTGAGATTTAGTTTTATTCATTACCTATACTTGCGTATCTTCCCAAGCATTATCGTTCTGATTAACATTTAAATGCCAAGTAACGATAAAGTAATGCTAGGTCTTCACCTGAAATATTTTATTGTTTTTAAAATAAAAGAACATTCCAGTAAAATATATTTACTTAATAATTAAAATTTAGAAATTATTTATTTCTCACGATTTATTATGAGTACTTTAAATCTTTGGAATCTGTTACCTCAATTGGAACATTTCGATTAACAAAAATATATTAAATTACATCCAATACCTTGTAAATATAGCGCAGAACGTTTCAACTAGAATGAGGTCTCGCAACTATGTAGTAATCCTTTCATACAAAACATTTACAAACACATATTATCACAAAAATTCAGTCAGAAAAACAAGCACTTATTGTATTCTTCTTCACTCATTTTCACAAGTCTTTTAGATTCCTCCCACACACGAGCTGCAAGGTTATCATCATACACAGTCTCTACCGCTCGAGCGAAAACACAGTTCTTGAAGTATTCACCGTTGTATTTACCCGCAGTTGTACTTGTCGCTGCGTACAAAGCAGTTTGTGCACCTTCCCAAGGTTGTTTAAACAAAATACTGAAAATAAAAGACACGAAACCTCCACAAGTGACGCCATTATGGAAAATCTTCGTGCCTACAGCTCCTGGATCTACACCATTCACTATAATATTCATATCCTTTACTCTTTTCGATAGTTCTCGAGTAAATAACATCAAACACAGTTTACTGTTTCCGTAAAGTCGAACCTTAGACCAGTGGCCTGTTTTGTTCCAATTATGGAAATCAATTTTCCCAAATTTATGTACTATTGACGACGTGTTCACTATCCTACTTGGTTCTAACGAGGTTCCTGGTTTCCTCAGAAGTGGTAGGAGCAACAGTGTCAATAAATATGCACCGAAGTAATTAACTTGCATTATGAAGTTCATTCCATCAGAAGTAAGGAAATCTCCCGGTATCCCAACACCAGCGTTGTTTACTAGAATATCTAGTCGGTCTTCTGTTTTAAGGATATCAGCAACGAATCTTCTAACCGAATCCAAAGAGGCGAGATCAAGTAGTTTAAACACAACGTTTTCATTTCCTGAACTTTTTATGATCTTTGATTTACCCTCTAATCCTTCACTTTCAAACGGGCATGCCACAATAACCCTCGCACCTCTGTGTGCAAAATCTGCAGCGATCTCCAATCCCATTCCCATCGTCCCGCCAGTCACAAGCACTGTCTTCCCATCAAATCTCTTCTTGGATTTACAAAATTTATTTGTATTCTTCTGATACAAGCCGACTACCATTCCAGTGATGACAATGAATTCTATTATGAAAAGTAACACAGACATCTTTGTTGGTATTGAAACACTTCAATAGAAATATAACATTATCGAAGTTGTTTACTACGTAATTACTGAATGTCGCAATAAACTCCGTCAGCGCTTGGTGCGTGCTGCTTGAACCCTTCTCGGCAAGTCAATGAACAGTCTTACTTTTACTATGTCGTAACTACGGAAATCTGATTGCGTTGTGACCGACTGCAGTAGTGCGCAAACGTCGTAATGGGTATGTTGGATAAATATTCGCATTTACGGTTTCTTCGCATTTGTATATAAATCATAACTAACCTAATTTAAGTAGGAATTACCAATAGCTTAAAATAGGGAATAGTGCCCTACAGTTTTACACCAAACTGACATCCTTAGAGCTTATCCTAAACATGACAAAACCTCTTTTTTGATTTTGACGTGAAGTATGTAAGTACTATTCCCGATTCTCTGGTGAAGGTCACAATCTATATTGCATTGTTTTACGGTAATTAACGCGAAACATGCCGTCGATATGCACAGGTATATAGGTAACTTTACCCACACATGTCAAGGTTTGTGCCTGACGTTTCGTTAAACGTATGAGTCAGCCTTTGACCACCGGTGTTTCCACCACCTTTTAAGCTGTGCAATATATATGACATATTCATTATGCAACGCGATAACCCTACTAGGTCGCAGTTTCCAGTTGATTAGTACTCGTAGTAGTATCACCGAAATGGTTAACTCCCATATTCTCTAAACATTCGTATTAAAATACTTACAACTTCAGCTAAAACATCTCCAGCCCTCTCCACTTTGAGTATGGTGACTCTCTCTTTATCCAGTTCCTTATACATCTTCTCAATAAGACTGGAGTAAGGACTCAACATGCCAGTGATGAGCAGAATATCCGGCTGACAGCCGCGGAGAATCAGGTCTTTGCGGCTGGAAATTTATCAGTGTCGTGATTAAAACGAAAATTTTCAATTGAATGCAGTGTTTTATAAAAAGTGAATGTTTTGTTTATTTTGCAATAAAGACTGATTTACACAGGGTCAGTTACTGACTCCGAATTCGAGATAAGTCAGCACTGACCCGAGAAAAGCCCAATGTAAATTGATTTAAAGTCAGTACAGCGGTGGGAGGTCAGCGCTGACTTGTATATTCGCACACGAATATTTTGAGGTCAGTCTGCGCACCCCGCACAACCCGCGCCCGCCCGCGCCAGTCGTAAAAACCACGTGTAAACGGACAAGTCAACGCTTGGTCAGTCACTGCCGCTGTGTTGTAAACGAATAGCTCTGGGATATAAGATCTCCAAATTAGTGCAACGCATTTCTTTGTTGCGGTAATTTGGAGAGCGTTGCGAAATATTGTTCGGTTCTCACCCAAATTCGTTTATTTTTAGATAAATCTTTTTCTAACATTTGTGCTAACTCATTCAAGAGCAAAACTGATAATTTTTATAGCGAGTAATTTAAATAAATAAATTAATAATAAATTTATTATGTACTTAATATAAATTTACATCATAGGCGTAAGTACATGTTATATATCAAAAGCTGTGAGAAACTGGAGACTGAATTAGGTGAACCTGTGTAACAGATCTCCAGTTACCCACTACCTGGACAGAATTTATACGCGCCGAAAATACAGACCAATGTTACAGTAAATAAGAAATAAAACAGTGTACAAAAACAGAAAATTTCACAATTGTGTGCGTGTGCGTGTGTGTTTGTGTGTATATGTGTGTATGTGTGTACATGTGTGTGTGTGTGTGTGTGTGTGTGCTGCTATGTATATAAATAAGGCTAATCCATGTTCTCCGTAAGTGTATCTTACTTTATACTTGTTAGATCTGTGGAGTAAGGAATTCCTCAGTATCTGTATAAGATAAATTTTGGAGCCAGTTTATTAAAGTTACTTTTAATTTATACCTATTTAATCAATAAATGGCAAGCAAAGCATTAATTCTGTTATATAAATAAGGACCCAAAAAACAGTAAAATCTATGAGAGAGGGCAGTTTTATAAATTACAGTAGTATCGTAAACTCTTTGGGTACGGCGCAAATTTAACATGGTTTGAGGGTCAAATTTTACTAGTGAGTGAGCCCTAAAAACTGTAAGCAGTATGAAGAGTTGTCGAACTGTAAGTACCTTGAAATCTTGGTAGACTAGGGTTGTGGGGTATCGGAATGGTAGGAAAAGCGATACTTTTATTACTGCTCTTTGGGCACGTTCCAGTTTCTCCAATATCGTTTTACCAGCGCCTCCCCAAGATGTGATGCAATATGTCAATATAGATTGACATAAAGCGAAGTAAGTCATTTTTATGACTGGAATATCAGCCACATTTTACAATCCACACAATTTAATCGTTGTTTCTTCTGTTTTCGCGTATTCATTTTTCTTTCTCACTGGCTTCACAAACGTGTGCTCACTGTGAACAGCTTACCACGACTACTGACTCCATATAAACAAATGAAGTCAGTATCAGCGTCCACACTGGCGCCGATACTGACTTGTGCACTGACCCTGTGAAAACCTGCCTTAATGGCTGAACCATAGACCAACACGTTACGCAGGTCCGAAATTCGTTGCTTTGTGGGCTGAATGGATTTAAATATTATTTTGCACAATTGGCGCCATATTATTACGGATGGCGTTGCGTTCAACTGTCCTTAAAATGATATACTCACTTAATGAAAGCTTTGACATAGAGCTTAATATTGTGCGTGTTCAAGTTGCCGCGGAGCCGCGAGCGGTAGTCGGTGAGCATGCGCTCGCGCTCGGCGGCTGACGAGTCCGAAGATATTTGCTACATACAAACATAATAATAAGTCCTTATAACAAACTGGTAGCGGTTAGCGTTTTAGTAACATTAGTCCGAACCACAAAATCGAAAATCAGCGAACTGGTTTCAAATAGGTATACTTCTAAGAAACCTTACACTTAACCCGATAATAGAATATATATTGAGTACTACACATAGCTCAATATGTTAAAATATGACGATTGCTTTTCCTTGACCTGGAAAGTGGAAACTAAGCCATAACGTTAAGCTATAACGTTGTCCTGAGCTGAGCTCAAATTATCTGTAAAAACCGCAAGACGACCCGTTCTCTATCAAGATTATAGTCCAGTCGGGGCAGACATTTAAATAGAAAAAATTCCGGGGAGCGATTTTATTTTTTAAACGTCGGTGGGGGTGGTTGGAAGTAAAAATCTCGATTTTCTAACTAATCCCGGTAAAGGATTCGCCGCTATCTTGTTTTAAAGTTAATTTTTTTCGTTTTTCTGAAATAACTCGTTAATTTTCAACTTTAGCTAAAATAATAAATTTATAATAATAATACGTGGAGTAAAAAAAAGTGCGAGAACCAAAGTTGAAGAAAATAAAATTACACCCATTACGATTTTTTTGATAAACTTGATAGTAAAATATTGATCCTAGCGTAAAAATGATGGTGACCAAACTTGTGAGAAATTAAATTTCCAACAACTTTGGATACTGTCATTTTTGCTCTAAAGTTGAAAAATAACGAGTTATTTCAGAAAATCGAAAAAATTGAACTTTAAAACAACATGGCGGCGAATTCTCTACCGGGATTAGTTAGAAAATCGAGATTTATACGTGAAACAACCCACCCCGATGGTAAAAAAAAATCGCCTCCCGGAATTTTTTCTATTTCAGGCTAGTTTTATGTCTGCCCTGACTGTACTAAATTCATTATTTTTTTATTTTATTAAATGTTGATACATTATTACTACTGCTTTATAGTGTTATTAGCATGAAAACTCACATGACCAAACTTGTGATAAATCAGAAAATCTTCCTCGGACTGCGAGATGTCTGTGCCCCTCCATCTAGAAAATCGGCTCCTAAAGGCATCAGCAACAGAAGAAGTCGAAGCCGTACAGTTGACTAGGATAAGGCCGAGAAGACGTCTCGGATGGGCAAGCCCACATCTCGCCAGGACGTTAGCTCCCGCACCTTCACCTAGCCCTACAGCGTAGCGCACGTGGAGGAAGTCCAGGACTGTAATAAGATCTTCGCCAAGAGTTTGTAGGGAAGGAAACTGGTACCTGAAAACAATAAGAGCATTTTTATAATAATATCATGTTGGACTTTAAATTCCAAAGCTGAGTACAGAATTATGGAGTTCGTTATATACATATTACACATGTTATTATAGCATAATAAGCAGCCGCAAATATAAATGTAGTATGCAGTTAGCCTCACAATGAATTTAATGGATAAATATTGTATTAAGTATAAATGTAAAATGTGAAGTGAATTAGTGAATACCTTTGAAAATGCCATAGTAAACCGGTCAAGTCAATACCAATAAAGAATTTGTGGAATATCTGTACAAGTGAGTCATTTCATAATGCAACACAAACTTATTTCAACCAACAAAGTCTTTCTTGAACTTTGGCTATAACCTCGTCCGTTTGTCAGCAAGTGCCATTGCGTCATGGTGAGGATCACCAGCGTCAAGGTAAGTGTGTAATGGTAGTGAGGAGCACCTTAGACCACACGAAGCTCTACGACATCTTTTGATATAAGTACCTCAATTTTACTTATTAAAATTCTCACTTACGAGTCAGGTAGATCAGGCGAATTCTCCTCGTGTCCTGGTATATCCACGTGAATGAAACACGAACGTTCTTTGATTTCGCTCATCGCTGGACTATTCACGAAGTCAACCATAGAGGAATCTGAAATGGATAATTTAGTATTTGGTTAGAATTTTATAAGTACGAGTACAATCGCGATTGGTAATTTTTCAGATAGAGATTGAATCCGCGTATTTCCATAAATAAACAAATACTAACACAATAAAGAGAAAGAACAAAAGCTTGCGTGGGTGTTGAAAAGTAAGCAAAGTCATGAATTATTCCGCTAAAGCAAGTCAATAAATCACCATGAAACTCAGTTTACAAGCATGACGCACGATCTAATCAATTTTCACTCATTCTAAAAGAGAATACCTATTATAGTCTTATTCCTTATTCCTCTAATGATCATTTAGTTCAATTTCCTGTTGACCGAATCCTAAGTAGAACATGCAGTATCTATAACAGACTGTTCTATAGCAGATACTCACGATTAGTCCCCAGATCGTGCACAGTAAGGAAGACGCATCGTTTGTCTTGTTGACTCAGGTCACCCTGAAAGGAAACGGTTTCAATAATGATTTTGATAACTAGGACAACATTGTTTGGCTTTCAATGGGACTAAAATATGAGATAAAATAGTAAACGCAAGTGGTGATAGCAAAATGCTATTGCTATTGCAATGATGACTATAAAGACTCATTTTGCACTAGGGTTCACAAGTTCACATCATCATCGAATGTCGAACGATGGAACCAAGATTTAGGGGATGCCATCGCAGTTTATGCGGTTTCTTTTTAAGTGCAGGTTTCCATGCATTTAGGTAATTAAAATAAAAACTAGTCGTGTCGTCAAACTGCACCAAAACGAGCTACACAATATTCAGAATGAGAGAAGTTACTAATTAGAGCCTTACCTTTTGAACGCTGATCATGTTATTGAGGTGTAAAAAGATAGAATCAGGTACACACGTGGGTGGCGTGGCCACGAAATTCATAAGAAACTAAACCTAAGAAAATGTCACCAAGACCTAACAAACTTTAAATGGCTCTGTGCTTCAACTTTTGAAAATACAAAGGCAAAAATATCCAACACAATAAGTAAACATGTTACAATTAAACTCCACTTACCTTTGGTTGTGGTATTGTTCCCTGGTAAGCGATAAAAAAATAAATACTATGAGTAATTGAACCATAAATAATCAATAGCTATTTCATACAGCACTTTATGCTCATCATCTACCGGACAACCGGTTGTTAACATAACGAGGGTAGGGAATTCGTCGACGCGTTGTTATTACCAGTTAAGGAAACCAACCAATACAATTAATAGTCGCGGCAATTAAATAATTAAATACTACCTTATCGATCGCAGCAACTTAAAACTGTTATTTCTTTATTTCAAAGCAATGAAGTACCTGTACTAAACTTTTCTTAAAATATTTCTCCTTGTAAGGGAACTATCGCTGCCTGGTTTGAATTCAGCCCAAGATCATCGCTTTTACTATTTGTATTGTAAACTAAATACCTACTTATTTAAAACTGTTTTCTTATCACCGCAGCTGAAGTTATAAAGTGTGCAAAGCACCTTAATCACAAAAAATATTTGTTTCTTCACGGGTTTGATATGAATCGTAAAAACGATAGTCTCGAGGTAAGTAGGGTTTGAACCACCGGCTATTCCCTTTCCAAGAGGAACGCTCATACCAACCACCACAATAACTACTGCAATTTGCATTCATATAATTATATTATGAACTGATAATGGATATTTTCAGCATCACAAACTCAGGGTATCATTTCAGAGGCGCCATCTATCACAATTTATACTAACTATGGAGGGCTGTGGGCAACTTTAGTTGCTATTTAAACACAGCAGATGGCTTTGACCTAATCAATGAATATGGATTGAGTATTGGTTTAATCTGTTCAGATCACAGGGTAGCTCATCAATCTATAGACACATTTACTTCACATTATCTCAAGGACCAAAAAATATTGAGACAATCTATCACTGTCTTAAAAATCAAAGAGCTCTAAGGACTGTTATTCATAACATCACATAGTCAGACGGCAATTTAGCACGTGGAAGATTATCGCTTAAATAGTATCCAGGAGATTATATTCAACTGAAATTTATTTTTCTCTAACCACATCTACTTATCAAGATTTAGGGATTGACAAGCTGTTTTTCACAATTGCTGTAATTTTCAGCACATTAATAAGGTACCTAATCTTATTCTGTTCTTGCAAGAACTTCTTCTTGTATCGAATAAATTAACTGACTTATTCATAACGTCTTTGAAGGTTTTGAAACATAAGCCTATCACTTGGAAGTTTGTTATAACGTTAAAATAATGTTCTTCGTATCGTACTCGTATAATGATAAACAAAGGTCCCAAATTGGTAGTAAGTCTTGTGATCTAAGGACTTCAGAGTGTCTAGTACTAGTTCCTTATGTTAATTTGCTTGAAATACGTTTTCGTATTCCCCATACATTTCACACTAGCGCCCCTTGCGGTAACGTCAGGGAACTGTGTGAAAAGTATGGAGGAACACACACAGAATAGCGCAGCGGACACCGATGAAAGGTGATGCTTAAATGAAATTATATATTTCGGTTACTCGTCCCGTAAATAGCTACATTGAATGGACCTGGAGCGCTATTTCAGAATGATAGTGACAAAATTACAAACCCAATACAACAAAATTGTCAGTAGTTTCATTGGTCCCACGTTCCTAATAGAGGGCAGGCCTTAATAGGCTTGTCTCAGTTACCAGATGCATTTATTTATGATGAAAAATACACGCCAAAAATTTACACATTACCGAAATATGACCAAATAATTGTCGGAATGGGACCAAATTGAAATGAAACCATTTGGGAAGTAGTAGATTTCATTTAAATTTTTAAAATCGGTTCACGCAGTCCAGAGAGATGATGTTACAAACATAAAAAAAGTAAAAAATAAAACATTCAGTCGAATTGAGAACCTTCTCCTTTTTTGGAAATCGGTTGAAAATTATCCGCATTACATACATCTGTTTGTAGTCTGCTACTAATTTTAAATAATAGTTTCATACAAATAAAAGCTTACGATTCAAATTTTAAAAATAATTCAAAATAACTTACCTGTACATGCACATGGATGTCTCCACTCCGATCTGTGCTGACCACATATTTCTGTAACAAAGAAAATATTGTATTAATTAACTTCAAATATAAAAACAAGAAAGTTAATCAAAAATATTGTACACAGACATAATGAGCTTACAAAGCCAAAAGCGGAAAGGTTCATCGCAAAGGCCTTCATCTCCAGAGCCCAAGAATACCCAGTACTTAGAAACGGCAATAGGTTCCGGTCCTATTGCTTGGGACGAAATGGCGAAATGTGAGCGTAGTGAACGCATCTGTCTCCCCTTATCAAGTTTACATACTTCAAGAGACTTCAAGTATGTAAAATGCCTTAACCTAAGTCTGTGACCTAACCAACTTAATATTTTAAACAGTCCCTGAGCCGTAAAACTGTCGCTGCTATTAATGAGATTAACTCAGCATCCGAGGTTGATAACCGCTGGACTAAATTTACACATGAAGTTTAATTTTTTTCATCAAAATATTACTAGTCTGAATAAAGGGTATAGGAGTTCACACAATATCTTAGAAACTTAAGCCAACCCTAGGAGGCAATAATGTAAAAGTGCCCAGTTAGCGGCAAGAGTCTCACCGCCTATTACGTGCATAGAGCTACACGGGTCGACCGCAGGGACCAAATTCGTTGCTCTATGATTATGTGGGATCAATAAAGTTACTAGCGAAAAATGGGACCTAATGTGATGTGTTTTTATTATCATTCATGTGTAGGCCAGACGTAAGATGAATCTAGTTGGAATCATAAACAAATTCTATAAAATCTCTCATAGAACATTTTCATCATGAACCTCGTGTATCACGAATGTTTAGAAAACCCCTCTCATGAATCGCTGAAAATGTATGGAAGCCGTTAAGTAGTTCTTAGGCTAAGTTTGAACAGACAAATTGAGCATTGGAAAGATTTACGACCATGATTTGTATTTATTACTTTAATTAAATGTTAAAACTAATGAAGATTTATACATAATTAAATAAAAATAAATAAATATTATTGGATATTCTCACACGAGGTCATTCCCGTTAAAATCGAGTACCTACAAAAAACCTATTATTAGTAGGCGAAGGTGAATCACGCTAATGTTATAATATATATATATATAACTGATATAATAGGTAGGTACCTAATAAAATCGGTTAAACCAATTATGACTGAACCCTTACAACAGTCACGTTCTAATTCATTAGTCAGTTAATAAGAAGTTCAACCTAAATAGGACAGTCGGTATTAACCGAATTACTTTACCAGTTATAACCGTTTGTTTTACTGCCCAATTGACATTTCAGGTTTTACGCACCATAACGTGCGTAGAATTGCTACTCTTTTAGCAACACAATTTGATAATATTGTAGTGTCCAATTGGGTATAACTTCTTAGGTATAACTCTAGGTACTTTACATGGTTCATAAATACGTTGGTAATTTATTAATAGTTGACATTAAACATAGCTAGCGAACTACCTTCGCTTTTGCAGTAAGTTGCATAATTTGTAGTTCTATAAGTTACCTAACAAGACCATCACGTAACCAGCATGTGACTTACAAGCTTTTACACACTGCATCTGAACCTAATCCGATCAGGGTTTATCAAAGAACCATGAAATAAATCGAATGACGGATGTCCGACGGAGTGCGCAAACAAATAAAGTACATACAATTTTGTTTCACTAATTAGTCATAAATCTTTCATCATCAACCATCTTTGTACGAGTAATCCACAATTCTAGACGTGTGACGCAAACACTTGCCTAGTTCTGTGTCCTACAACTAAATATAAGTTATTATTTTTTCTAGCTAACACTTTAACAAAAGCGGGTCAGATATTGGGTGATGATAATAGGTAGGTACTTATTACGTACTAATTACCTAAGTACTTATTTAAATATTTAGATTTCCAAAGGGTCAAACGGGAACCTATTACTAAGACTCTGCTGTCTGTTCGTCCGTCTGTCACCAGGCGTCTCGTGAACCGTGATAGTTAGAAAGTTAAAATTTTCACAGACGATGTATTTCTGTTGCCTCTATAACAACAAATACTGAAAAACAGAAATAAAGGGGCCCCCATACAACAAACGTGATTTTTTTACCGTTTTGGTACGGAAGCCTTTGTGCGCGAGTCCGACTCGCACTTGGCCGGTTTTGTATATTGTGTGTTTGTTGAGCGGAGTTTACGAAGCTCTTTCTTAGACGACTCGTGTATTTCGTTCGTGATCGAACTACTCCTAAACGACTGGACCGATCTTTTTGAAATTTGACAGGGTAATAGAGACCATCACCGTGAGTGTATATATCTGAATTCATAAAGATCGGTCCAGTCGTTTAGGAGTTCGACCCGGATCGACAAACTCAGCTCAATTATTGCAACAGCAGAATGCATGGCATACCTAGTTTATTTAATAGTTAAGTTTTATTAAAAATGAGCCAGTTGATATGCTATGAGTAGACAGATGTGCCCACAGCTCCCACATTTCACCTGATCTTTACTGTTGGTAATTTATGAGCCCATTGATTGACCCATTCAGATATTTGATAGGTTCTCATAACATGTTGGTTTATTAGATTTGCTTATCTCATAAATGGGTGCCGAGCGCGAAATTTTCAACAACATTTCGTATTCTGTTTACAACGGTTTCTATTGGGTGACCATTAGCCGTGGCGAGTCGGTTGGCGAGTCAGGTCGGGTAAACAAACAACATTAGCAACAACAATGCTTGTTTATACGCACAGAAATAGCACAAGAGTTGCGCACACGCACTCCACCCGGCGATGAACGTTTTAATGGACTTGAACTGGAAATTGACTGATCTCATGGCAATTTGTTGAGTCTTTGTACATATAGTCACGCCTGTTTCCCCATAAAGGTAAGTCGAAGCATATTAAACTCCCACTTTTCACCAATAACTTGTTTAGTCCCGCGTAGGTTATATCGGGCGAGCTAAGCTTACTTAGATCATTTATGGCAGAGACTTGTCCGTATATCGGTATTTGACGTTGCGCGGGTCTCTAATATCTTATTGCGACCTCTTTACCCTTTACAGAATACAAATATCATAAAAGGTTACCTTTTTAAAAAAACATAATTTAAACACAATGACATAGCATCACGCCACCATCCCGAAGGTATAGACAGAGAGGTTCATTACTTACGCCCTCAATTCGACGCAATAGCCTAGAAGGCTATTTCTAGCCAGATACTCGTCCGTCAGTCAACGGGTGATTGAGCCCTGTAGGCATTACCCCTCAGTACTGACATTGTACAATTTATCCGAAAATAAATAAATATTTTGGACGTTCTCTCTCACAAAACGTTATCTAGCCCAAACTAAGCTATAAGCTTGCGCTATGGGATCTAGACAACTGATAAACATACTTATATATTTTTATATACATACATAATATACATAGAAAACACCCAAACTCCGAAACAAACATTTGTAAATCACACAAATATTTGATTCGACCCGGGAACCGAACCCGAGTCTCCGGTGTCGAAAGCCGATGCACTACCGACACACCACCGAAGTAGTTAAAATCAAAGTGTTAAATAAATCAAACGGTCTAACCGATTATAAATCTGAAAAACGATCATAAATAATGTCTGTACGTGCCCAAAATGCTCTAACGGCGAACGTAGAAACTTAAAATGTAAGACAGAAAGCAGGTTGAAAAAAACATCAAAAACAAAATATAAGTTCAGCGTGTTAATCATCATTTATTGTTATGAAAAACATGTTTTGCACTTTTAGATGGTTCCGCGGAACCTTTAAATATTTAAAAATCGTAGGTACTGTTTATTCCGGCGTCACGTAAAAATAGCTGGACGGATCTCGATGCAATTTGGTACCGATACAGATTGAGACCGCCCGTACAGAAATTTGGTTATCTCTTTTCCCTTTACCTTACGTGTGCATCAGTTAGTAACGATTTAAACTAAATTGGTTTAGATACAGGTGCAGCAGCTCAAATAGCAAATTATTTTATTCTTGTAGGTATAGCACTCGTAATCCAGAATTTAGCGAGCATTCAAAATGCTGCAAATTCAACTTTATGCAATTTCGACTTCTAGAGAATTCAACTTTATGCAACCTCAACATTTTTGGATTCAACATGTTGCAAAGTCAACTTTTTGCAAACCCAACATTATAGGAATTCAACTTTCTGTACCGGGATGGTTTTCAAGAACGTAACGAACGTAAGCATGACGTTACTGAGATTGGGTCTAAAGTTAATACAATTCTAAAATTCATCTGAAATTTACAAAATGAATTAATTTTGAAGACCATCCACTTTCCGCGATGACGTCGTAGACCGTGAAATTGAGTTCTTGAAATTGGATGGAAATGTAATGACACTCAGGGTTTATTATTATTCTGTGGCTCAAATTCCACGGTTCCACTCAGTTCTAAGCTTATACGCAATAAGAATTTTTATCTCCGCATTACCAAGAGAATTCCTTGGACCACTAGATCACTAGATCTCAGCATTCCACATGTCTACCATCCCTAACACACACTGAATGCATACACTGCTTTGAAGTCGCCTTAGATTTATTACTCTTGTGAATATTTTTAATGTAGAGCTTAAAAGGAGAGAAATATGTAGGCAATAGATTCATGAAAAATAATATTTTACAATATATGTTCAGATTTCCCGTTTCCCATGAAAATTATTAAGTATGTTGAATCAAAAATAGCCTATCTGCGCGGAATCTTAAACTACTATCATCCATTTCAAAGTTCATTATAGTTAGTTACTACTTAGGTAGATAATTATCTTAGGGACAATTTTTTATACGATTTTATCTATAGATTCCGTATTTTGTGTGTCATCTAAAAATCACTTGTGATGTACTTAATAGTCCTTTACTAAAGCACTTTTAAATTTATTCAATTAGGAATAAGAATTACAATATACAAAATATACATACTTAATTATAGACTAAAAATATTTACATGACAAAATATCGTTTAAAAAATCCTCCGCGTCATTGCCGACTGGGAAGGTTCCCAGAATACTGGCTGTGTTGCCACGTTGGATGGCGATACTTATTCTTTGGGCCAGAAAATAGCCAGCCTTCTGGTCCTGAGAAGGTACCTACTTGCCTCTGAATATGCCCTGGGGAATGTTGTTATAGAAGTGCACACCAATAGAAAACACCCACAAAAGAGTTATGAACTCTTACTTAAAGTCATCCATCTCTCATCATCTTGCTAATACTCAGATATTATGTCTTCTTTATTTAACGGACTTCCCCACTTTTGTAAATGTATAAATAAAGTTTGCACACATTAAATACACACCACACAATTGAGAAATAAACCGTCTGACAAATAATAAGGTTGTTTCGATCCATCGCCGTCAGACGCGAAACAAACTTCTTCCCTCGTGTATACCTACCATACTTTCTAAAGTGTCCCAAGAGATAGTATCTACGAATATTAGACAGCCACAATTCAAAATAAACCGCTTCTTGAGACAATTCAGCCGTCAGGGTTGAAATATCGAAGGAACTTTTGGCTTATCTACTGCTCCCAAGCGGATTCATTCGTCATAATCAATTGGTTTTTAACTTTTTACAATGGGATAAAACTATTGTAGAAACCAACGACTTCTATGTAGGTACTTATACATAGGCTTCTATGTAGCTGTTACTTCTATGTAGGTACTTATACAAAATATATAGAATTTTTATAAGCAACTAGCTGATCAACGCGGCTCCGCCTGCTCGCCCATATTACTTATAAAAAGTAGTCTATGTTTCTCAGGAATATCAGTAAACAAATTTCAAATCGGTTTAGAAGTTATGAGGCGTACTATTATTGAATTCAAATAAGTAATCAAATCTTAAGCTTTCCTCTTTATACTTAATATGTATTATAATAGTAAGCAGTGAAGTAGGTTTACTAACATTTTCTCAAATAATTTTAAAATAAATATGAATCATTAAAACTTTAGTCTTGGACTGGGCTTCAACCAGTGGCTGTTCCCTATCCCGGAAGAACATTATCTGACATAAGTAGTATAAGTATACGTAAAAGGCGTAAGCTGAGCTTTGTATTTGAGTGAGTGAACACGAAAAGTAGAGCAAAAAAGCTATGTGTCAACATTATACATTCACATACGTGTACTCACACAAATGCCGACGCCTATTTACCTATACATACATAGAAGTCATTAGTGGTACTTAGACGATTAAAAAGTAATGAACATTCGGTAGGCTTGTTAAATTATGACTATACTCCAGCCACTCCTATTACTTACCATCGCTTTAGCTTAGGTTAGCGAGAATATAACCAAAAATCGTTTATTAAACACTAAGTTTGGCTAGAGAAAATTCTAGCGTTGACTGAAGAAATTATGGGTGGTTGGGTCGAATAAAGTCATAACGAAAGGATAAGAAAATCTGCCATAAGGTCGAATAAATTGTAATCTGTGGATAGAACTCAAAATAAATGTAAAGATGAAAGAACTAAAGTCGACCCTAAAAATACTAAACACAACAATGGCAGAACTCTGCTTATAAAGTGGGTTTAGATAACAATGCAAGGATTGAGAAGCTGAGCCCATCTTTATGAGGGAGTGTTCATTCCGTCCCTTATCTCGTAAATATAGGTCGCGTAAGGTCAAAGGTCAAACCATGCGAAAATATCTGTGAGAAGGAAAATAGTGTAATCTGAGATATTCTATTCATATATTAGCATGTTTTTCAAGCACAATAATTATTCTGACTTAGCTATATTATTCTATCAATCAATTACGTGATCAATTTCAGAATATTATCAAATTTGGAATAGGCGTAGGTCGGAGATAAACTGAATTTTCTTTTTGTGAATATGCCAAGTTATTTAATTTACTCGTAACTGGAGAGCGTGCATGAAAATACTTAGCTATAAAAGTTGGAAAAGCGAAAGAAGTATGCCAAGACCGTAGCAAATGGAATTCCAAAGTGCCTACCCCAACAGGAAAGAGGCGTGACTTGTATTAAGAATCATCATAAACCTTAAAAACCGATACCATTGCATAGAATAGGGAATAGTTGACATTTGTTTTATTTTCAGACTTTTGATGCATAACTAATAAATACCTCTCTTGAAACTTCGTTTGTTTAGACATAAAATATAAATAGGTACGAAACTACCGAACACGTTTGATGTAATATATTACTTACATACTATTCCCTATTCTGTGGTAATACGTAATATCGATATTGTGAAGACACATTAATAAAGGCAATATAGCACGATAATACAGACATAAAATCACGTCTGTCTCCCCGAAGAGGTAGGCGGAAACATATTATATGCACACTATTCACCAGCAACGTTGGTCCCACGTAATAGAATAGGAGACTACAAGCCCATTACCGATTATCAGAAACTTTTATGTTTTTCAGATCCTCGTTCGTTGATCGGCATGTGGACCCCTTAACATTGACTGTAAGACCTTCTTGGGAACCCTTTACACCCTCACGATAATGGATAACAAAATACAATATTATGTGTCAATAGTTTAAGAATGACCTACACTGTAGGTTATTGTGTATATAATTTGTCAAGTGTCCGCTAGTTCAGGATAAAATAAAAAGTAATATTTGACTTAAGGCTTAACCCATGTACAAAATTTCAATAAAATCACTCATATAGTTTTCACGGGGCATCGTCTTTATTTTAACTACATTTCTTTAATTAACCACGAATTTAATGTATGATACGAAGACTTTGATTCTAACATTCAATTAAAATGTAACTTATCTAATTTTAAACCACACAGCAAAGCGACCACAAATACAAACATGTATCAAATGAAATGAAAACTTGTTTAAACAAAATATTAACTCATAAAACTATTTACATATACAAAACAAAATGAGTAACGTCAAAACCTCAAATAGAACCGTTTTAATACCGTGAAACTCAATTACAGAAATTCGTTCCCCAGTTATAAACTTAATTCAAATAACTAAAAAGGAATATTACAAGATCAAACTGCTCACAACATATTTAATCAAATAACATACCTGTAGTCCACTTTCCTCACTTTCAGCCATCACAAAAAGTTCTAGGTATAGTACTGTTATTTGAATATTTCTCGGTAGTGACGTCCAGTTTACAGGCGAAACGGGAATGCAATGAGGGAACGCCTGTGGTGAAAAGAAGCCGTATATATAAACTGAAACGGACACGGGGATAAGGAAACGCGACGTTTCTTTTTTTGAACTGCAATTATCATGATGGTTATATTAGAATCACCATGGATCTGTGCGACCGCGGGGGGAGGTTGTATTGATTGTACTCACCATTGGGATGGCGGAGTCGCGTCTCCGATGCATGGGTAGCGGTGTAGTATAGGTACTAACAGAATCAGTTTGTGCGCGTCGGCGCCGCTCGCAAGTGTAGACAATTTCTTATAATATGCACATGACACGATGCAACACAACAAGGAATACGACACGACATGCGGTACACTACACAAATGCGCATTTTTGTTACGAATGGTCGACTTGTTTACTGGCTGCAATATAGGCTGAATTTTTAAAAAAGCCCGGACAGATGGATGTCAAAATATCCGTTTCGATCGAGCGCGCGTCATGTCCTATATATTTTGTAAGTAAGCAAGTGTCATTGTTTTCCGTCATTCATTTCGATCATTCACTGAATGGAAGCGAGGGGAAGGTGGTAAAACGCTCTTGTGTTGGCATGGACGTGCCATAATATTTACAAGTTCTGAAGTTGTGATTGTTAATACCTATGTTTTTTGTAATATTTTTTTTTTCTTTCTCTCTTTTGTTTTCTTTCTCTTTGTTTGCTTGTGTTCGCGTGACGTTTTTCATTTCAATGTAACTACTATCCGGCCGTCCCTGAAAACCAGCGCTGTCTGTTTTGCACCACCACGCAGACAGCATTACGCTGAGGGACAGCCGTTTATTCCACACTAGTGTATTTATATGTATTTATTTATGGTTCACATTTTTTTTTTTGTATTATTTATTTTTTAGTTTTTGTATTTTTTGTAACCTGTGTGGAATAATAAATCTTTCTTTCTTTCTTTCTTTCTTTCTTCTTTCTTTTTCAAGATTCTAAGGCAAAATGGGAAAACCGTGTACGAACGTGTATGGATCATTTGTGACCATTAGCGAAATATAAAGACCTTCAAAGATAAAGACGTGATGTTCTATTGTGTTATTATGAATCATTAACAATTTGTAAAAAAGGGTAACCCTTTTTTACAAATTGTTAAACGGTAACATTTACAAAATTACTAGCTATCTTTATGAACTATGGATTGCAAATAGCCAATGACAAAGTTCAAGAAACTAGGTAGGTATATTAAAGTTTAGAAAATTTAGAACGGAATTTTGGTTGTAAAATCAATTATGGTATAAATTAGATCTTAGGCAACATCTTGTTTACTAGAACCCAACTCAAGCGACCCTTGTTTACTTGACTCCAAGGCACATAATATGTAATAAAGTAAACCACCGAAGTAACAACTGAAGCACTTATATCAAAACGTTTTTATACTCACTGTATACGTTGCGCCTTACGTATTGGGTAGTACAATATATCACTAGCGTATGTATATTTCACTATAACATATATGCAAGACGGCTTTAATCTTTCAGCAGACTATGTGGGTTACTAATTGCGATTACGATGAAAACTTTCCTATAAAGATAATAGAAGGGTGATTTAAGGTGAATTAAGAAAAACTTGTGACATTAAGAATTTAGTTAGGTATTTGTCACTTGGACTGCAGATATTGTAGGTTGTTGTATTACGGTGCCGGGTAATGGTTACCCTATTACGTAGAACCAATAAAATTACTGGCAAATTGTGTGTATGTGTGTGTGTGTGTGTGTGTGTGCGTGTGTGTATTGCACGTCGGGGATAGAGGAGTGATTATATATGACCTATGTTATGTATTTCAGTTTTCTATACCAGTCAGTGAAGTTATTAAAGTCAGTAAAATGGATTATAACATGTTTGGCGATAAACTTTACCCTCCATTTCATACAATTTAAAAACGATTTGATGGCATAATTTCCCTATAGACAAATAACGTAGGGCCATCAGAGCCTTCAGCGTGGACGTATTATTATACAGAGGGTTCGAATCGATTGGAAACTGGACTTACCAACGTTAGTGAGAGATTGTCAGTTAAATACAGTCATCGCTCGCTTTGAACTATTACCAAAAAAAATATTTAATAATTTTTACGAAAATATTGCAAGAACATTTTTACCTATTTTGTAAACGGGAAGAAAATTCAAAAGAAAAATACCAAAGTAGTACAGAGGGTTCATCAAAAATGCAAATCTGCAAAAAAAATGCAAATATAAAAATAAAATTAAAATATCAGTAAACTTTTCATACTTAGAGAACAACTTGAAAATGATTTTACAGAAAATACTTCAAGTGCAAGGCGAAGTTCTTATGTAGAACATAAACACAATGAAATTCAGAATCGCCTTCATTCTTTAAGTCCGGTTAATAATATTTGGCATATTAACAATGAACTATATAATGGTTCAAATTGTTCGCAAACAATAACTGGAACTGTTGTAGATCCATTGTACTATGGTCCGTCATACTTGCGTTCAATTACCCTAAATTAACGGCAAGTGCCGCGTAGACTGCGTAGGCGCATCTATTCTTGAACCTAGGATATTGCTTACTTTGTAATCGTTAATGCAGCCATATTTTTCATATTTTGTGCGGATAAAAATGCAAATGGGGTTATTCGTGTTGTAACGAATATGTTTGGGAACCATTTTTATGGGTTTCGTTGTATGGGGTTATGGAATTCTTTTATAGAAAAGGACATCATCCACGTTCCATTATTTTTTGGTCCAAATACAAAAGTGTCAGCCAAGCAAATAAAAATTGCTACTGCAACGCAACCCAACCTGGGTTTTTTTTTTTTTTTTTTTTTTTTTGATGAGTCAATTGGGTTTTAGTTTCAGGAGTGGCGCTTATGGTATACGCCTTCTCCTGGAACCGTTTGCAAGTTGATTGTTTAGTTAGTGAAGTGTTTAGATGTTATGTGCCGTTAGAGTGTTTTAGTTGATTTACGATAAAGGTGATGTGGTGGAGGAGTGAGTTAAGTGTATCTGGGGCAGTTGTAAATAAGGAGGTTGAGGGTTTGCGAGATTATGTTGGTGGGAAGTTCGTGGGGTCATGATGAGTAGGAAGGAGTTGCTTGGTTAGGTTAAAGGTTTGCGAGATTGTGTTGGTGCAAGGACAGAGGTCGTTGTTTAGGTTTAGTTGATTAGGTTAGGTTAGGTGGGACATCCGCTTTTGTGTGTGGAAAAGTTACACGGGGTCAGTACTTTCCACACACTCCCTTAGTCGCCTCGTACGACATCCACGGGAGGATACGGGTTGGTGCTATTCTATTCTGCCGGCCACCACACGGCGGTTGGGTTTGTGTTACCTTTCCTTTGACAAACGGCGCTGACGGTAAATTTCAAAAAAAAAAGCGGACCACCGGTTGGGAACCATATGGGATAAGCGTAACGTGACGATTTCTAATAAATCGGCATTGTAAGCCGCGTTAGAAAACTTCGTTCCAAAAAAAATATTATTATGTAGAACCTCCCCTCCTTAACATTTTTGACTTAGATTTTTTATTTGTAATTTTTGTTTTCTGTAGCCCACTTGAAGTTTTCATATCCGATCACCTACCTAATATAATCCCCTACTACAACCATTTATCGCGATAAATAGTATATTACGAGTATAATCTGCCAAAAGTAGATCAGTCAGCTGATCTACAGGTTTTACGGCAACAGAATCGGGAAGATTAATTAATGTAACACTTGGGTTAAAGAATGTATGCGTTTTGTAAAGGAACCGTCTTTCCGCTCTGCCCTAGATAGTTTCCCAGGTTTGTAGGTACTATGTGCACACCAGTTTCTGTTAAGTAATTGGAGTTCTCGCCGCTGACATACCTAACTGATGGAATTCATTGATCCTAACTCAATAAATATCAAGATAGTCGTATGTAAATATAGGATAAAAAAACAGGATAAGAAGTGTTCTTGGAACCGGATACGATCAGAGAAACGAAATCATTGAATTAAAAAAAGCCCTATTTGTATTTAAACCACAAAAAACGACTTCAAATACCGGAATGGGACCAAATTGAAGTTGGACCATATAGGAACCAAAAGTATTCAATTTAAAAAAAACAAAATCGGTTCACCCATTTTCAAGTTATGAGTAACAAACATAAAAAAAAACATACAAAAAAGGATGAGGCTTGGGTTAGATAACGGTCTGTAATATTTATAATTTAAGTACATACTTAAATTTTTTTTACATAGATACAAGCGGACGCCTACAGTTTCGCCCGCTTGACAAATTATATAGGGCCAAAAACCTTCCTCGATAACCCCTCTATCCATTGGTGAAAACTGCATCAAAATCCGTTGCGTAGTTTCAAAGATCTAAGCATACATACAACGGAAGCGACTTTGTTTTATACCTACTATGTTATGATTATAAATGATGTACCTACCTAACCTCTACAACTGCAGTAAAAAGTCTCCACGCAAAGGAGGTTGCGAGTATTGAGTATTACCTACCTATTACATACCTACGGTTACAAAACAGATTAAACTTGACAAAATCAACCTATAGTTTACCCGTGAGTCAGCTCACTCAGTGCACATTAATCAGGTCGCACGTAATTGTGTCTTCCTTCAATACCCGGGCGGACAGCGGAGGAAAAGATAGATAGATGGCTTATAATGAGGGATTGTGGAGTACTGTTATAGAGGTACTTATATAAGATATTTCTAGGTAAGTCTAATGTACAATCCATAACATAAAGCAGTAGAAATCGCGTGTTTATTCACTAAAAATTAACAAATAATTTTAGCAAAAATAACTGACTTTATATTGTCGGAATGGGACCAAATTGAAATGGTACAACGAGGGAAGCATCAGCTTTCCATTTAAAAAAAAAGTACTTGATTTTACACAGTGGAAAATTTCTATAAGGAACAAATTGTATTGAACTTCAAGTTCATATTGGTAAGCTTTTCTTTACAAGAATACACTTTATATTTTTAGTCTGTACACTTACATCAGTCTGGTTTATTATTCGATCGTGAGCTTCGAGCGCCATCTTTTTGTATAGTTGAAAGCTTGGAGCATTTCAGGATTCACTAAAACTGCTCGAACTCGTAATGCCAGAGTTTTCCGGATGGTGGCGCTGCTTTATGTGTAGTTTAGGTACAAAAAGCCAATTGTGATAATTATGAAATTCTCGCCTCTTCTCTTGGATGAAGCCGTTTTCCATAAATCCAGTTCCTTATTTCCGAGAGGAAAGTTATATTTGTCATTTATCAGGTTTTCTGCTATCCGTGTACCAAAATATAGCTATAAAGCCCACAAACCTAGAATCCCTCTCTAGCTCATGCTAGGAACTATTCAGTAGTTATAGCATGATAAGAACAAGAACCTATCAAAACGTCCTACCTATTAAATTGTTATATTATACATACTACTAATGTAGGTAATTGATTGAACGTGGCTTTCCTTTCCCCGTAAATGGGATTTTTTCTTCCTAGAAAATGCTTCATATAAGAACCGTGAAACTAAACTGCGAGGGTAGGTACACCAGTTATGCATGGACTTCCGATGGTTAAACAATTTATAACTTTAGTATGTTTAACAAATGATTTAAACTGAATATTCAGACAACAGGAATACCAGAGCTGAAGATGGCTCATCAAAACATAGAAGGTCTGTCTGGCAAGGAATTAGTAGTGGAGTTATTCCTAGAGGAATTAAATGTGGATATTTTGTATTTAACTGAACATTGGCTCAACGAGAGTGAGATGATGTTCAATATAAACAAGTACAATATTGCAAGTTGCTTTAACAGGAAGCCTGCGATTAAAGGTGGCTCCATGGTCTTAATAAAAAATGGTCTCCGCAGGAAAGAGCGGTCTGACGACTTTCTGTTGAGCGATGTGCTGAGGTGGCTTCTGCCGAGCTTGACCAGTATATAGTAGTTTGCGTATACAGTCCACCTTGTTGCGTCAAATAATAGGAAGAAGTTAATTGTGTGCGGAGACTTCAATATAAACATCCTAAAACAGTGTAACAAAAGTACTTAATTTTTAAATTTATTTGGTAGTCACAATATGGAAAATATTTTCTGTGAGCCGACTAGAGTCACAGAAACGGCAGCCAATTGCCTTGATATTTTTTACGGATTGTGAGTGCTTAAAGCAAGTTTATAATTAGTAAAGTGCTATTAGATCACTGTGGTCAAATAGTATCCTTTCCCAAGAGTAATAATAGTCAGTATAATGAGAAAATTATGTGTAGGCCCATAACCTCTAATAGAATTAAAGAATTCAAAAACTTGTTCGAGAAAAAGCCTAATTCTATAGTTTATATAGGTAATAATCCTGAGGTCCATTATAATAGTTTATTTAGTACATTATCTGATGCTTTTTCAGACACATTCAAACAAAAATGCCAAAATCGTAGTGTTAAAACGAAATTCTGTAAGTGGGCAACAGTAGGCATTTATAAAAGTAGACGAACGCTGTTTGATCTATATGCACAAAAACAATACAGATTTGATAATAGTTTCACTGAATATGTTAGGAATTACTCCAAGGTATTCAAAAAAGTATGTAGACAAGCTAAATCCATTCACATCAAAAGGAAAATAATTGAGGCTCATAACAAAATAAAAGAAACATGGAAAGTTATAAACAAGGAGTCAGGTAAATGTAAAATGAGGGATACTGTTACTAAAATTAAATTAGAAAACAAGAATATAATCTCTCCGAAAGATATTGTAAATGCATTTGAAGATTATTTTACCAACATTCCATTTAAAGTCACTTCTTCTGTTAATTCATGTGCCCATAGTGCGGCGGCCCTTGTTGAAAGTAATATTGGTTCTTCATCTAAATTTAACTTCAAACATATCGACCCCAGTGACATCTTGAAAGCATTTAAAAATCTCAAAATTAAAAAGCCGGAATATCACTGGGGCATATCACTTAGCTTAATCAGTAATGTAATTGATATCATTGCACCTGACTTGGCACTAATTTTTAAGGAATGTGTAGATGAAGGCATATTCCCTAACCTAATGAAAAATAGTAGACTAATACCATTATTTAAGAAGGGATCTAAGTCAGAACTTGGTAACTACCGCCCCATTTCTATTTTGCCAGCTCTGAGTAAGGTGTAAAGTCAAACGGAACTAACGTCAAAATAGGCGTACCTCAGAGATCAATTCTAGGACCTTTTCTCTTCTTGGTTTATTTTAATGACTTGCCTTGCATGATCGAGGCACAAGCTGGCATAGTAATGTTCGCGGATGATATATCACTTATATTCAAAGTAAATCGGCATAGTACAGATGCGAATAATGTTAATAATATTTTAAATGATATTTCAAATTGGTTTTCTACAAACAACCTATTGTTGAATGCAGAAAAGACCAAATGCGCTATATTTACATTACAATGCCCAATGTCAGACAAGCAAACGTTCATGTCGTGCTGGGTAGCCACAGGTTAGAATTTGTAAATAACACTACCTTTTTAGGAATAACAATAGATTCTAAATTATAATGGGGTGACCATATCACCATTTTAGCTAATAAGCTTAGCTCTGCTGCATATGCTGTGAGACGGATTAGGCAGTTGATAGATGTAGCTACTGCTAGGCTAGTTTACTTTGGTTACTTCCATAGCTTGATGTCCTATGGAATACTACTTTGGGGAAATGCAGCACATATAGAAACAATTTTTATATTACAAAAGAGGGCAGTCCGTGCCATTTATTGTTTAGGTAAGAGAGATTCTCTTAGGGAGCGATTTATAGATATTAATGTTTTAACTGTAGCTTCCCAATATACAGAGTGTTACGAAAAGGTTTTATATCAACCCGAAGCCAGCATCATCAGCTGGTTGACCATAACCCGTTTCAATATTTGGCGGCCGCCAAAGAAAAAAAAAGTTCATCAAAAAATTCAAAAATATATTTCAAATCAAAACAAACGTGTCCCAACGCTACGGCTTAACGTAGCTACTACAGTACTACTAGACAATGAGCGCGTGGTACGTATGTACAATGCGCTTGGCGGTGGCGCGGGCGTCGCGGCGGTGTGGGCGTCCTTAAAGGATTATTTTTGTTTATGTCAATAAAATTTTGACCAACACATAGTTATGTTTACCCAGATCCTCGTCCGTGGTTCGACAGGTGCACTACGTGCAAGTGATAGTTATTAGAAAGCAGATTAGAAAAATCTTACTTGTTTACAGGAAAGGTTAATTTCTTGTGTAACAGTGCTAAATGCGGCTTCGACTCGACACAGTATTTTTAGTTATAAACGCTCATGGTACAACTCCCGGGCAGCGCTCAAATTGCCTTCTAATGCTCCTACACAAAGCATCATCTCGTAATACTATTCGTTACTCAGAGCCATTACTACACAACACAATCACTATCACACACAACTTAACACAACTCACAAATTAACACACTAAACAACTATTTAGCTACCTCACTGCACAAAGCAAAGAATGCAACTGAACTGACCTGTGACCTTGCTAAATGATTTTAAATAAAATTCTAGGAAACTTCGTGACTCGACCGAGCGCTTCGTGTTCGTGCGGCGTCCCTTGATGCGAAACAGAGACAAAATGTTCCTACCAGGAGTGAGATGGAAGGCTTTTCACAGGCGCTCATTATTTGTACCTATTTTTTGTACATTTTGATGTCGATGACCGAAGCAGCTGATTTTAGCTAGTGTTGTTTAAACAAGTGTGTATTTTATTCGGTAATAATGTTTTTTTATGAACTTCTTTTTTCTTCTCTGGCGGTCGCTACATATCGAAACGGGTTCTGGTCGACCAGCTGATGGTGCTGGCTTCGGGTTGATATAACCCTTACGTAACACCCGGTATATTGGATAACATACTGTATGTCAGGAAAAATATATCTAGCTATACTAAAGTAAGTGACGTTACAGACAGAAATCTACGTAATAAAAATAAACTACTCCCTCCGTGTTATCGGCTTAGCAAGGTTAGTCATTCTTTCAAGGGGAAAGGTATATACCTTATATATTATTACCTTACCTTATATATTATAAAAGCCTTACCTATAATATTATAGGGAAGGCTAATATAATAAATTGCCTGAATCGGTCCTTTGTATTCCCGACAATAAATTTAAAACCTTTATAAAGAACACTTTATGTCAAAAAGCATATTATAAGACAGTTGATTACCTTAACGATCAAAGTGTCTGGCTTGAGCATGGTGCAGGCGCCTCCTAAAATGCCGTAATTGTAGCATATTTTGTACTTATGTGACTACACTTCTTTTTTGTTGCTTTATACACGCTTATTGATTTTGACACGAGACCAATGTACATTCGTCCACTTTAGCCACATTTAGTCTTAGAAAATGTGTCAATTATTGTAAAAGAGTCACTGAGAGTTATTGCCAGGTTCTTTCTCACGGTTCTACTTATTGCTTTGCGAATCTGGCAGTACATGTAAATACAGAAGCAATGGTATTTTTTATTTTAAGAACTTACTGACGTTTGTAAGAGCCGTTTAGTGAACTACTTATACAAATAAATAAATCATTTCATTTCAGTGATCTGGCTAAAGAGCAGTGTACCATTTTATCAATGACGCTATCTTTGAAGAAGTCCAATACTACACAATGCAGCCAACATTCTGAGAACCAGGGAAGGTCAGCAATGCCTCGAGGTAGAGGTAGATAGTATCTACACTTAATATCTTGGTTGTATACCTAAATAAAAACACTACCTACATTTAGCGCGTAAAAGGTACAATAAATCTAACAACGCAGACAGCATAATATGACTACACAATCAGTTCAATTGTAAACACAATCATGAACCACTTGGTCGGCGCGGGCGCATGCGTTGGCACAGGACGAGGCCGTAGGACAATTCAATGGAAATAGCCTACGAGCCACTTCTCGCCAATTGAGTTAAAAATATGTCTCCGTTGCTAATAATAGAGTGACGAGCCCCTCGCCTTATGTAAGGATTGTTGTTGTGTTCAATGATAAAAAAAATACAGGAATAGATCATTAATTTCATTCATTCATTTATTTCCCCATATTTTTTATTAGGTTCGCCTAATTGACGCCTCCCGCCTGATGGTGGGAGGAAAGACGTGCGCAGGCAGGGCGTTTCAGGCCACTATCGTTCGGCAGAGAAACGCTTAAAACGTTCGGTTCTCGCGAATATGCCTTCCACTGTGTGAGAGTGACATCTCTGCCCGGCACGCTGTTCGGGATCGGAAGGGAGAGGGTGGGATTAGATTGAAGAGCCCTTCAGAACACTCACCGTGGTAAATACGGTAGAATGCGGCCAAGGAAGCGATTTTTCGGTGCTGCGCTAGCGGCTCAAGGCTTCTCGTTACCTCCGGACAATCTACGAGTATAATACGAATAGCGTGTCGCTGCATAGCGTCGAGTGCATCTAGCAAATACTTCTCGGAACCGTCACAGAGGTGAGAGCAGTATTCTACACAGGGTCTAATCTGGATCTTGTACAGCAGACACCTGTGGTGCGGTGTAAAGAATCGCTTTACCTTATTCAGTATTCCTAGTTTTCTTGAAGCTAGCCCAATACATCTCTCAATGTAGTGTTACGAGTATTATTGAGCTGTCGATGAACGTCTGTGCCAAGGATGTCTAGGTTGTCCTTTATTGGTAATATTGCATTCTGAAGAGAGGGTAGTGGAAGGAAAGGGGATTTCTTTGCTGTAAATGCACACGCCTGTGTTTTGCGGGCATTGAACTCGATCAGGTTCTCGGTACCCCATTGGGAGATACACTCGAGGTTCCTGTCGAGATCAGCCACAAGTTGTCGTCTCTCATACTCAATTTCAGACCGCTCCGCCGCCGCCACCGCCGCTGCCGCCGGACGGATATTAGTGTCTTAGAAAACTGACATTAAAAACAACAACAACTAAATAAATACCCAACCAAATAAAAATTCCGAATCAATACATATAATCCGCAATATCATAAAACACACGAATTCCGATTAACGAAATTCCGAAATAAACATTATGTTAAATGTTAATGATACTCGTAATAAAGTCTGCTGTTTAGAGAATTTATATTGTCAAAAAATAAGTAAGTATTGTTATGAAGAAAAAATCCATTAAACTATTACTGAAAAAACAACAATTCTATCGTAAAGCATTCCAAACCAACTATTTTTATAAGAGAACCACTAGTAATGTGTGGAAGTGGTCTAAATATAGCTGAATCGTTTGTCGTAAGCAATTATTCTATTTAGTACGCGCGCTGTGTGCGACTCAACAAGGCTGACGATAAAAAAATATATAGTATTCGCACAAAATGAAGATTTATTATAAAGCAGTAGCTGGTTCTTGTAGCATTCCATGACTAGTATCCTTCAGGGTTTCGACTGCATAATGTATAATCTCAGAGCATAATATAATGCGTGTAAAACAGCCAAATAAATAAATATGTTAGGACAATTCAATTCACACAACGCCATCTAGTCATTAGTCTCAAACTAAGCAGAGCTTGGGAAATGAGTACCTACTATAAACTGATATAAATACTTATATACATTTTTTTTTTGTAAATACATACATATTATAGATAGAAAACATCCACGTACAAACGTATGTGTCATCACACAAAGTTTGTCCCGACCGGGAATCGAACCCGAGACTCCGGCGTCGAAAGCGGATGCACTACCGACAATGCCACCGAAGCAGTCAGGTAAATAGGTTCAGTAATTTATTTCAGAATGACTTATTCATCATATTTTATTTTGTACTTAAAATTATTTATTACGTGTTTTCGCATTATGTTGCCTCAGTTCTTATTGTGCACAGATTCAATAGTGATATTGCAAAGTGCTTAACAGACACTGATTGTAAAATTAAAGATTGTTATTAATAATAACCCACCAAAAAGTTACATTCTTAAAAAAAGCCTTTCTATTTACAACCTTTATTTACTGTCGTAACTACACAAGTAAACCCAGCTTTTGCTATAACTTCATAAATATCTTCCAAGACTAATCCACAGGTGTCTGTGGCTGCGGTCAGTTCGCATCGTTCGAGACGAATATTAAATTCTACTTCCTACCTAATAATCTCCATGCATAGATCCTCATAAAAATGCTGTGCCAAAACCACTTTATGAGTTTATGTGATATTAATTGATTAATTTAGATTTTGCGTTCACGTCTTATTATATTAGTCATTCGTGTTTTCGAATTATTTTCGTCTATTAGTCATTTCAGCTTATAATATTGTACCTACTGACTTTTGGAAAAGTTACGAGTATTATGAGTACAGGCTGCATTAGATAGACATAAGCTTTCAAAGCAGTCAAATTTATCTGAATGACATCAATTCAATTTCATATTTTCTGTTCGCTACAATAATAAATAGCCTTTGTAGCTTACTTATCTTAACTCGACGATTCGCATAGACAAAAAGGCAGGGTCGTAGTAATTACTAATAGTAGCGATCATTGTCAATTTGTGCCCATCGACAATTGTCACTCACGTACAAAAACATTCCTTAATATAAAACGGCTCATTGCCAAATTGCACTTTGTCTACATCACGATAGATTATTAAGTCACACTCATTACCCTTGCAACAAGAGAGGATAGAGCCGGCTGTCTAATTTATTCACACATGCGTCAAATGAAAATCTGTGGTAGGTGTTTGCCTACCGCAACAGGTAGATACTTATCTGCTATAATTGCAATAAGTATATTTCTCTTGTTTTATCTAATAATGTTAGAACAGAGATTGAAACTCAGAAAACAGTTCGAATTGAAAAAATACATTTATTTAAAAAGTTATTAAAATTATATACTTAAGTTAGCAATTTATAAACTTAAGACAAACTGGTCTTTTACGCGATTATTGAAATACATACCTCTTTATTACCCGACGTTTCAACCCTGTTAGAAGAGCCGCGGTCACGGGTGGACTGGCTTCAACTCATCAATAAAGAGATATGTAATATATCTCAATAATCGCGTAAAAGACCCGTTTGTCTTAAGTTTATAATGTGTACAAAACGCGAATGTTTAAAAAAGTTATCATTTTATCAATGAACGAATTTTAAGGAAACTTTTTAGAAATAAAAAACGGTTAAATTTAATTTCTATCATAGCTCCTTTTATAGGTAAGTTATGCCGTGAACGTGAAATTTTGAAATAAATATATTGGATGAAACACATAAAATAAGTGTACTTTTCAGACATCAAAGACAGATGATGCCGTGAGATGAAACCGATCAGGGTGTAAGGAAGTAAACTGTGGAGAGGTATATAATTGTGGTTTGTTCAATTTGTGTAGCAAGTTCCACGACGTGCTATCCATCAACCGTAAAAAGTAGTTCTAAAAAAATAGGTGCGTCGGTACCCAATTGTTTGCCATGTGAAGGGAAAAAATAAACTTCGTGGGATGTAGCAAGCCCGGTATTTATTTAAATTGAAATGATAAAACGACCGACGTGTTTCTTAGACAGGTAAGACGTATAAGATAGATCGCAATTTCGACGTGTTCGGCAGAATGTTCAAGTAATCTCAATACAACGAGATCTAATACAACTAAATTACGTTTTGACCCAAAAAAATTTAAATAAGTACAGCAATTCTCCATTGAATAATTTAACAATTTTCTTTTAACACATTGGGAGCGCTTACTGGCAGTATACATTTCAATTTTCACGGTATTCGGTTAACTGCGTTATCAACTATCTTGAATTAAAAGGTGAACTTCTTTTATTGAATAACTCTTTTGTTATTATTTTTAAGATCAATTTTCTATAAGAACTCTTTAAAGGAGGCTACGTAGTACGTACCCTACATTTAGATTTGCGTAGAATTCGGTTAGCTGCGTTAGCCACAACCTTGAATTTAAGGTAATTTTGTAGTAGGTGTACGCTGGGATCCGTATTTTACTGATCTTAGAGTCTATCTATAGCTTTTTTAAAGTCTTTAATTAATAACTAGTAAAGCACTTTAATTGATACAAATACAAGATACAAAATAAACATAATTATAGACTAAAAATATTTACATTACAAAATATCGTTTAAAAAATCCTCCGCGTCATTGCCGACTGGGAAGGTTCCCAGAATGCTGGCTGTGTTGCCACGTTGGATGGCGATACTTATTCTTTGGGCCAGAAAATAGCCAGCCTTCTGGTCCTGAGAAGCATCGATTAGGCGTTTAGCAATGTCTCTATAAAGGCAGCGTGTCTCAACCCCAAACGGCTCAAATATGTAATCACCTGCTAGGTTAGCATATTTACGCCGTTTAAGGCCTTCAGCCGATGCAGCAGCAGCGCCGGCACATCCGGATGTGCTTGGAAGGTGTGAAGGTGCTAAGGTGTCAACGCATGTAGCGTCCCACACCAAAGGCCTTCCCATCTTCCACGGTAGCAACGACATACAGTCCGGTCTCTTTCCATCGCTTCGTGCTAAACCATTTGGTTCACGTACGGCCGGAAGACCTGCGGTGGAAAGAGCCCTACGAATTATGTCGTTTAGAATAGCGTGCCGAGGTATACGACCTGCGCTTCTGCTACAAGAAAGGCCATGGTGTCCCAGATTATCGACGGCTACTCCACAGGTGCATTGATGCGGGGATACACAAGGTGTACCCAGCCGAAGGCAAGTGGCAATGCGGAAGGTTGTGTCGTCCAACATTGTACCGATGTTGGGCGATGGGAGCGCCTGGATCCATAACCCTGACTCCCATTCTCCAACAGCTAGTAGGCGTGCACGCTCTGAAATATTGACAGAAGTGTCAATTAGTGTATTAATTCTCAATTTACAGAGCGGTGAATCCCGCAGTCGCTGTGAGCCTAAGCGTGAGGGCAGGTCAGTGTCGGGACAAGACATCCTCCAAGCATTTATGGCATCGATCTTGCATCGCACCTCGGAATCAATCAGTGTATTTGACAAAATTTTCCTGACTAATTCTTCGGTGCTATGGACCGACGACAGAAAAGCTGGCAGACTGACATTTGTGACTCTACGAATACCTAGCCCGCCCAAGCGAACTGGAAGAGACGCTTGGACCCAGGCCCGGTCATTAATATTTACATTTAAAATTTTACACAAAGAATTTTGTATTAAGTTGTCTAGTCTGCCCAAAATTTCTACATTTTTCCAAAATTGTCCTGAACGGAGGGCATGTATAAATTTGGGTACGGAATACTTGTAAAGTATGTTGGTTCCGGAAATATATTTAGGCTTTGGACAGATCGTGATATAGTTTATCCGGATAATAAATAGATTCTCGTAGACATCGGACATCGGCAATAACAAAACTATTCTGAACCCGACCCCCGGGTGTCTAATAACGTTACAAATAAAATTTCTTCCTGTATTTTTTCTATCAATTTCTTTAACGTTGTTTATTCCCAACACACCCGTCCCACACCTGATGCTATTGTAAACAGTAGAACATTATTGTTTATTATTATACGAACGAGCCAATAAACACGTCGTTTGATGCGTTTAGAACGCTTTGATGAGCCAACAATGAGCATCGTAGATTAGGTAATGTCGAACAAAATAAGTCTCTCAATATCAATAATAATACGACCAAATTTTACTGAAGATATAGATAGGGTATTTATATCGAGGTACTAACAAATCAATAAAACCGAAGAGTCTGTTTTTAATTACAAATTAACAGCTATTCGTTTCAACTTTTGTGTCTGTCTACTTATTCCGGGTAATCTCTGAAATGGCTGAACTGCTTTCAACGCGCATCAGATTTTCATGGGAAGTTCATCGAAACCGACACAACCGAACGCTTCAATATCTTATTCTGACGATTTGGAATTCACGAAAATAATTAAATAAAAACCTACCCAGTAACATAATCATCAGATTTTTTATCAGTGTAGTTGGATACATCATGATAAACCTTCAGTATGCTAATCTGACAACCGCTCCAATAACTGAAATTCTTCCTAGGCGTGCCCCACCATAACTGATGAATAGTTTTCTCATTACCTACTCCCTCCGCCGGGCGGCCCTGGGAATACCTTCTGCGTGTGAACCACGGACGCCCGGCAACGGAGCGGCCGCGGCCTTGGAGCTACTCCCGTGACAAAACTATCGGAAAAAAAATTTGCCTATGTAGTAAATCTACCAAAAAATCTAGTTATGTACCAATTTTATCTGAAATTTATTTAACACTTTCAAACATCTACAGTTAGATACAAAATTTCATGTCTCTTAAAATTTATCTGTGAATTTTTAATAAGTAACCCCTTTTAAACGTGAATAACATGGATTTACTGGACCTTTTTCTCAAATATTGATATTAAGAACACAAGCCATCGGCAGACACGAAGCTGCAGCCTTTCCCTAACAAGGGGAACGCCATAGGTACTTACTAAACTACGATTGCATACCGCGGTCATTCCGTTTTTGTCCATATATTTTTAGATCCCGTTTTTATGGTAAGCGTTGGAGATACGACCCACCCGCAGTTCAACTGAACCACAAACAAAAGTCATTATATTTTTTTTTTCATATAATAATATGGTAAAATCAACACGTTCGCTCGATCGTGTCAATGTTACACTCGGTTGCCAATTCTCAACTAGCCTAGACCCAGTATCATTTACCACTTATTTATATCATCGTTAACTAGACGTACGAACGCAACTTTATTGTGTCTGCGAGGTACGAGTGCTAATTGTACCTATGTTTTGTTTCGCAGCACATTTGGGACAGTATAAATTGTATAATGATGGTTGAGGTTAAGAACACATCGCAAACACCGAGACGAAGCATCGTACGATGTAGAAGATTTATGAGGTTAAGAACACACCGCAAACACCGAGACGAAGCATCGTACGATGTAGAAGATTTATGAGGTTAAGAACACATCGCAAACACCGAGACGAAGCATCGTACGATGTAGGCGAGTTCATAGATGTCATATAATCGCCTTGCGACACTGGAAATTCTTCCTAGTAACTAGAGGCGCTCGGCAATGGACGAAGGTGCATCCGCCGCAGAGTTGCGCCGCGGTATTAAAAATTAGGGGTGTTGGTAAATATGCCCTATTAATAAATACCTACATAGGTAGGTACTTACCTAATATCTAGACCTGATTGATTTGGTAGTATTCTAATAATTCATTCGATAACTAAACCATTCCATGAGGCAAAACAAAACGACGTACCCGAAGTCAGAGAGGGTGAGTTAGGAGCGGTAGTACTTCGGCTCAGTCGCCGAAAAACCACCGCCCCTGGACCCGACGGCATTCCGGGCCGTGTATGGGTCCTGGCCCTCGAGGAACTCGGGCTTCGACTGAGGGGGCTCTTCAGCGCATGCCTCGAAATGGGCCAGTTTCCCAAGGTGTGGAGGACGGGGAAACTGGGCGGCCGGTGGACTCACCGGTTACCGGCCGATCGTGCTGCTCGACGAGATGTGTAAGCTCTTTGAGCGAATTATCGCGGAACGCCTCGTCGAGCATCTCACGCGTGTGGACCCAGACCTGGCGGACAACCGACGTGCACAAACTATTGCTGTGTTCAAGAGAATGGTCAATGATCACTATTTGAGCTCTTAGACGCCGTTATTTGTTGTCTCATTACTATGCATCTGTACAGCCGCTACATACTAGTATTTATAGTCCATATATAGTAGTGTATATAAGATTATGGTATGTATGTATGTATGTGTATATTATTATGTATTTATTTATATGTATGCACTTATATCTAAGTATTTTATGTAAGTATGTGTATTTTTGTTACTTTATTGATTCTGATTAAGTACTACCTTTTTCCCAAGAAACTATTTATAATTTTCTCTCTCCACCAATGCCCTTATGGTTATTTTTAATTCTTTTCTTTCTACTTGTCCATCCAAAGGTTGCCGGTAAGAAATCACTTTTTAGTGATAAGGCCGATCATGCACGTGAAGACCCTGGCGGAGGAAGCAGTCTCGCGGGGCGAGGTGGTGTTGGCGGTGTCTCTTGACATCGCCAACGCCTTTAACACCTTACCCTGGAGTTGCGTTAGGGAGGCATTGGTATACCACGAAGTGCCTCTCTAGCTCCGTCGTATTGTCGGGGCATATTTATCCGAGAGGGCTATAAATTGGCTCGGGCCAGCTCGGCAAGATGTGTCGTGCGGTGTTCCACAGGGGTCGGTCCTAGGACCTCTCCTGTGGAACATCGGATACGACTGGGTGTTGCGGGGTGCGTTGCCTGAGGGCGTAGGCGTAACTTTTTACGCTGACGATACCCTCGTCACGGCGCGGGGAGCAACGCACCAGGAGGCAACACTGAAGGTCTGAAGGCCTTTGGGTGCAAAGGGGCTCTACCAACATTTTTAGGGCCCCAGCGACCTCACCTGCTAGTGGCGCACCTGCTGATAAACGGACGAGGCTCGTTAATTTACGGTACCTATGGAGTGGCTTCGGCCCCTACGTGGGTACCAGGTGGTACAACAGTGTTGGTCCGGGGGGGTACCACCGTGCAGCTGTGCTAAAGCCCCCCAAGTAACCCAGCCCAGGCTGGGTTGCGTTAGGGGTTCAGCAGCTGCACCGCCGGGCCCGGGGCGATGTATGGTGCAGCAGGCATGGGACCAGTGGGGGCGGAAACGGAGTCTAGTGTGGGTGGTGTGGGTCGATTCGCCGGCCAGGGAGACCCTTAGCAACGGCGTTGCCGCGGCCGCCCGCAACACAGTCATGTTGCGCATAATCCTGATGTGGGATCGCCGCTCCGGGTGGTAACCGGTGTGGGGTAGCGGCGGCCTTGCATCAGGGGGGTTTGGGAGCCCTTCCGTCCGGCGAGTCGGCTCCGACCTAACCACACGGTTCTAGACAAAGCTAGCCCCTGCGCTTTGTCACTTACTGCTGCACCAAATGTCGCCCTGTCTTCACGCTTCTTCAAAATCTACAATGGCAGTGCAACAAAAAAGAAATAAACGTTACACAGCGGCCCTAGGAAACCCCACAACTTCACATTTCGAGGTGGAGTTCACTAACGTCCGTGGACTCCATGCGAAGCTCGATACCGTCCACCACCACCTTGAGACGGCACGGCCCGCTGTGATGTTCCTCACGGAGACACAAATACGCCGCCCTGACGACACGTCTTACCTGTGTTACCCCGGCTATGTCATCGAGGAACAATTTCGAGACAAAGCCGGGGTGTGCGTGTTCGTTAGGGCGGATGTTTGCTGCCGCCGGTTGCGCTGCCTAGAGAACCCCTCCAGTTCCGTCCTTTGGCTGCACGTAGACCATGGCTCTATGAGCCAGATCTACGTGTGCGTCTACCGATCCCACACAGGGGATTCTGAGACAACAAAGCTCTTCCAGTACCTCAGCGAGACGGCTGATGAAGCGCAGGTGCGGTTCCCGAACGCTGACCTAGTATTTCTGGGGGACTTCAATGGCCATCACATTGAATGGCTGGGGTCCCTCAAGACTGATCATGCGGGTAGAGCCGCCCATGCGTTCGCCCTCTCCCACGGTCTGACCCAGATGGTATGCGGGATCACCCGGATACCAGACAGGTCAGATCACGCGCCCGCTCTGCTGGATCTACTGCTGACTAGTCGCCCAGCCCAGTACCGTGTTTCGGTAGGAGCCCCACTGGGTAGTTCCGACCACTGTGTTGTTCACGCTGGCCTGAAGGTGTCACCTCCTGCACGTCCTGTACAAACGTCACGACGACTATGGCACTACTCGTCAGCGGATTGGGACGGTCTACGCGATAATTATGCGTCCGTCCCCTGGAGCCAGCGCTGCTTTGTAGGAAAGGCTCCTTCGGATAGTGCTTCTGCTATTGCTGGCGAGATCAGTTTAGGGTTGGATTATTACATCCCTTTCACTGATGTCACCAGTATCCGCAGAGCCCGTCCCTGGTTCGGGCGAGATTGTGCCAAAGCTGTTCGACAAAAACAGTCGGCATATCGCACCTGGATCAGGGCCCGGGCTGTGCGCGACCCAAACGTGGGCCACCTCAAAGCAGCGTACAACCGGGCCACAAAGTCGAGTAAGAGGGCCTTTAAGAGAGCGGATGCCCAGCGCGTCGCGCGGCTTGGTCAGGAGCTCACTTCCCATCCCACGGGCAGCCGTGGATTCTGGCAACTGGCCAAAGCCGTGCAATCTAACTTTTGTCAGCCCTCGCTGCCACCGCTGCGTTACCCAGATGGAACACTGGCTCACAAAGCCCAAGAGAAAGCGGATATGCTCGCAGACCTCTTTGCGGCTAATTCCCGGGTCGACGACCGTGGCCTGTAGCCCCCCGCCATCGCCAACTGTGGCCACACAATGCCTGATATTGTTATCAGGCAATGTGATGTACGGGCAGTACTGCGGGCACTCGACACGCGGAAAGCCAGTGGCCCTGACGGCATTCCGGCGGTGGTGCTACGAAAATGTGCAGCTGAGTTGTCTCCAGTATTAACGCGTCTGTACCGCCTGTCATACTCTTCAGGGCTCGTGCCGGAGGTCTGGAAGGAGGCGAACGTACAACCGATCCCCAAGAAAGGGGATCGGTCCGATCCAGGCAACTATCGACCCATAGCTGTCACCTCAGTCATTTGCAAGGTGCTTGAGCTCCTTATAAATAAGCAGCTCATGCAATTCCTAGAGGATCACTCGCTAATCAATGATCGACAATACGGCTTCAGGCCAAAGCGATCAACGGGTGATCTTCTGGCATTCGTAACGCATGTCTGGGGTGGGGCTATGGAAAGGCACGGCGAGTCCTTGGCTATTAGCCTGGACATCGCCAAAGCCTTCGATAGGGTCTGGCATGCTTCGCTCCTTTCCAAGCAATATGGTCTACCTCCTCAACTGTGCAGCTGGATTGCCAGCTTTTTTAACGAGCGCCGAGTGCGGGTCCTCTGCGATGGCCAGGCTTCTCGCTTCTTGCAAGTGAATGCCGGGGTACCGCAGGGGTCCGTACTATCACCAACTCTCTTTCTTCTGCATATCAATGATATGCTATCCCTCGGGAACATTCATTGCTATGCAGATGACAGCACACTGCACGGGAGTTACTCGGTTCGTCCGACGGCGGGGCGATCTGAGATTGAGGAGGAGAGACGACGACTCGTGGCTGATCTCGACCGTAACCTCGACAGTATCTCTCAATGGGGTACCGAGAACCTGGTCGAGTTCAAGGCCCGCAAAACACAGGCGTGTGCATTTACTGCGAAGAAATCCCCTTTCCTTCCCCTACCCTCTCTTCAGAATGCATTATTACCAATGAAGGACAACCTTGATATCCTTGGCATAGACGTTCGTCGAGAGCTCAATAATAAAAACTACATCGAAAGATGTATAGGGCTAGCTTCGCGGAAACTAGGAATACTGAATAAGGTAAAGAGATTCTTTACACCGGACCAGAGGTGTCTGCTGTACAAGACGCAGATTAGACCCTGCGTCGAATACTGCTCTCACCTCTGGGACGTCTCCGCGAAGTATCTGCTGGACGCTCTCGACGCTATGCAGCGACGGGCTATCCGTATTATAGATTGTCCGGAGGTAACGGGAAGCCTTGAGCCGCTAGTTCAGCGCCAAACAATAGCTTCCTTGGCCGCATTCTACCGTATTTACCACGGCGAGTGTTCTGAAGAGCTCTTCAATCTGATCCCACCCTCTTCCTTCCGATCCCGAACGACTCGTGCCGGGCAGAGATGCCACCCCCACACAGTGGATAGCATGTTCGCGAGAACCGAACGTTTTAAACGTTCGTTTCTCTGCCGAACGATAGTGGCCTGGAACGCCCTGCCTGTGCACGTGTTTCCTCCCACATATAATCCTGGGTTCTTTAAGCGGAGCGTGAAGAGGCACATCAGTAGGTCGTCAAGTTGAGGGCCACTCTCAATAGTAATGTGTGCTGTGAGAGTGGCCCACAATCGCTAGACGTCGTCACGACTTACCACCAGGCGGGCGGCGTCAATTTGGCGAACCAATATAAAAAAAAAAAAAAAAAAAAAAGGTCATGACTGGGGTTGCTGAAGTCGTGGTTTGGATACGGCGGCTGGGACTGGAAGTGGCACTGAATATTTCCGAGGATCTGTGTTTTCACGGTCCTCGGCGCGGGCCACCTCCAGGATCCAGCATAAATGTAGGGAGCGTTAGCATCGGCATCGAGCCCACAATGAAGTATCTGGGGCTCGTACTCGATAGCCGGTGGAACTTCGGACCACACTTCCTAGTTTGGTCCCCAAAGTGACGGGGTGACAGCCGCGCTTTCGCGACTGATGTCCAACTTTAAGGGACCCAACGCTTCCTGCAGGAGACTGTACCTGAGGATCGTGCGGAGTATGGCCGTGTACGGGGCTCCCGTATGGGCGCTGAGACTGACGGCCAACAACGCTGCCATTTTACACAGATCGTTGAGGACCTTGGCCGTCAGGACAATAAGAGGGTACCCGCACGATCTCCCTAGAGGCTGCATGTCTCCTAACCGCGACCCCTCCATGAGACCTGGAAGCGAGAGCCCTTGCGTCATTTTTAAATGGCACAAACTGGAGCGGGACCACAGGCCTGCGTCTCAAGAAATCGAACCCCAGCGGTCCCAACTCCGCCAGGATCTCATGGAGACATGGAAGGTGCAACTTCAGCAACCAAAGTGAGGAACCACCACCATCGCGGCGGGCGGTGAGACCGATCATGGAGGAGTGGCTGCAGAGGCAGCACGGTGGCCTCACGTATCGTGCGACACAGATCATCACTGGGCACGGAAACTTCGGTGAGTATCTGTTTCGCATGCATTGTGAGGTCACACCCGCGTGTCAACACTGCGAGGCTTCCGGCTAAGACACAGCATTCCACAAGTTGGTGGAATGCTCAGCATGGGCGAGTCAGCGCCGGGACCTCGTTGTGGGCCTGGGCGTAAATACGCTCTCGCTGGAGACCATGCTACGAGCCATGTTCTCTAGCGGGAGCCAGTGGAACGCGGCCGTTTCCTTCTGCGAGCAGGTTATGCTCGCGAAGGAGGCGGCCGGTAGGGTGAGGGAGCGTACCCTCCCCGCTGAGTTCCGAAGTGTGCGGCGAGGGCGCAGCAGACGTGATTACGCCCAGGACCATCGACCTCCATGATCGGGGCCTGAGGACGATGGATTACAACCCACCCGTCCTTACAGAAGCAGGCTAGAAGGGCTGCGTGCTGTGGGGCTTCACCCCACGCACGCCTTCACTCACCGACGCGGGATATAACCCGACCCCAGAGATGCGGGGTAACACCCGACCACCACGCAGTGGCCACACTGGTGGCCAAGGTCCGCCGAGTGCCACTGGGAATTCTCTCAGTGTCTACCAGAGGCGCTCGGCAATGGACGTAAGTGCGGCCGTGGCCCAGGGCTGCGGAATAAAAAAAAATGTGGCAAAACAAATCAGGTTTTTAAGAAAGTAAATATGGTGGAAAAGTGTACCTAATCGTTTTGTTCTATTATGTCCATCATCCACATCACCCTGTCATTAAAAGTGTCGATGTAAATTTGGCAAATCATTCAAAGAAAAAAAGTCCGTAGTATAGGAAGCATCGGACTAGCAAACAAAACAGAAGTGACATGAACACACTCCCGAACGCGATGTTGCCAATTTTCTATAATCCTAATATTAGCCAGAAACAAAAGTAAGTGAAACCAAAAAAAAACAACTATGAGAGATAAATAATTCGTTTAAAAAGCTTATAAACATTGATAACCTTTATTAAAAAATGTTCTGTATTAATCGAACTACAAACAAGATCGCCTATGACGCACAAAATACTCGTAATGTTTTACAAGTTTTCTTTAGATTCAGCCTCGCAATAAATCTCTTTACTCTTAACTGTCGTTTCATCCGTATCTTGTAATGTGCTATCAATTTGTGTTGCTATGTTTTATGGATTACTCCACAAATTACGGATGAAGAAGTTAACCGCACAAACCAATGTTAAATAATTATTATACCTACGAGTAGTTAGCCTCATTCTAAAATAGGAAACGCTCGTGTGGAATACCTAGTTTTCTAGTTCCCAATACCGACGGGAACATATTTCCCGGGATAAAAAGTAGGTAGCCTAAGTTACAGCTTTAGCCTTATAACATCAGCTATATGATAGTGTAGAAGTTAGGCTGAAATAGAGATACATTTCATACCTACCGCCTCTGTAGTCCGAGAGCATAAAAAAATAAAATTCTTCTGCATTTCCGAATCAATGTTACTCCACCAGCCTTAGTTCAAAAAAACTTTAATTCAGAATTTCTCAGATTTGAATAACATAGGCTTTGTTGCATGACGTCACTGATGTGAACGTAAACCAGCATGAACTGATCAATCGATGGCCTACATCTTGTATTCCAATAAAAAATGTTTTATGGAAACCTATAATTTCTCAACAATTTTACAAATGGTGTAAACAAACCATCATTTTGAAATTTGAATCCCTTTAACAATAATATTTACGGAAGAAGCCGGGCTTTGTTTGCGCTTGTATTTTGTATATTTTACGAGTTGTCTACTACGAAGGGTAGGTACTCGTATAATCAAAAGTAACTACGGGTGCTACGGGCTAAAGCAGAACCAAAAGATGCTCTAGGTGTTAACTATATTGTACCACGGGTCAACCATTGAGGTGATAATGTATGGAGGTAGGCTAGGTACGTAGGTATGAGGTCAACCGAAAAAACAAATAACTTTGAAAGAAGTCAAAAACGCGAGTGAAGTCGTACACAATCAGCAAAGTAAGTACCTATATTAAAATGACGAACGATCATAGGTACGTACTAATGTATCGATGAAAATTCACGAAATGCGTTCATAATTCTATTCGATGATCGATAGATGACGTTCACAATAGTGTTTAACCCAAATATCGAGCAGACTAAATACGATTATAGTCCAGTTTATGTTCTTACGTAAAGGCTCAAACCACGCAGTGTTGGCGGTACAGGCCACCGGCTTTTGCCGAACAGCACATGTCGCTGGCTTTGCCGGGTGTTGGTGTCGCAGAAACTTGCACAAAGCCGTCAATCATCATTTCAAAAGCCGGGAAAAGCGCGGCACCCTGGGATACCCATGCCTGGCCATACCGGCCAGTGAACGGAAAACATCGTTGTCCGCCGCCGCGCCGGGCGCGCCGCTTTTTGGTTTGCGCTGTGTGTAAGAGCCTTAACACTTTAACAGTCTTGTACTTACCTCCACTTCAGTTTTGTTGCAGCTTTAACATTTAATAGCTCATTAATTCTGAAGGATGCTTTAGATTTCGTTTGTTAGGTGTTAAGCTGCTATAAACGGTTAGTTAAATATGAGCTACCATCTGTTTTCAGTTAATAACACTATCTTCTTTCGTACCTACGTAAAATATGTAAGTAGGTATTGAATAATGGTCAATAATATTATGCCAGACATAGTAAATTGAGGATCAAAAATTAGGTACATTCTACTATCGTATTTCAACAAATTCCTATTCACATATTCTTTCTGAGTTCTGAGCAACAACATGATTGGTTAATATCTCGACATCTACGCTCTTCACCGAGTGACATTATAATCTACTGATATACAATTATAATCAGTAGGTACCTAGTACCTAGTAGTTGCGTACACACGGCAAGTACACTGGCGATAGTCACAAATTCTTTTAGCCAGTTATTTCCTCGGTTAATCCAAAAGTCAAAATCAAAATATCCTTATTCATTTAGATCAAGTAACACTTATGACCTAGAAATTATTGTTGGTAAGTACATTCAGTTTTACTGCCAGTTATGTCAGGCAATACGAAATGTATGTGAGAAAAGAACCTAGCAATAAAAATTCACCACCACTCTTTTCTAATCGTCAGTGGGTGGATTCCTCATAAAAAGAAGCTCCAATATATTCCCAAAATCACAAACAAAGCTCACACTTAGCCACAACACTTTATAAAACTAAGGATACTAAACTATACCTGGTTACAGTCTTTTCTCGGGCAGGGTACCAAATGGTAAATGTGGCTCACCGGGGTCAGCGGCGAGTGGACGCTGCCTGTCCTCAGGAGGGACAGCCTCCGCCTCTGCTCCGCAGACAACGAGGCTCGCCGACTCCTGGTAACCCCATAGGCGGAATCAACTGAGTCGAGGCTCAAGCCCCGGATAAATGTTGGACGGAACATCACAGAAGTACACAAGCTTATTTATATGGTGATTTTAGTGCTTCGACTGTAAGCGAAGCGTTTTGTGATTGTTGAGTGTAAATGTTAGAATAAGAGGTTTGTTATTCAAATAGATTTAATGCTAATGGAGTTTAGTAAATGAATAAAAAACGGGTACATACAGTGTTGGAATACGAATTATTACTTTTCCACTAAATAAGTAAAAAATTACGTTAATTTTCTACTTCCGAAAATTAAAAAGTACGTCAAATGGTCTACCATTTGGCGTATTTTTTACTGGTATATCTATGCCATACGCCCAATGGTCGCCAGAAACTTTGTTGGTCCAACGTTAGAGGTGATGATGGGCATATTGCGGCTTACTGAGAACTTTTAATATTTGATATTTTTCACTGTATTAATTTTCCACAACAATATTTTTTTGCAATCTATAAAAATGATGCATGTACAGATGCAGGTACAGAAATTGAAATAAAAACATCCAAAAAAAAATGAGATGACTTCACTATTTTAAACATAGTAAACTACATGACAAACCACCTTAAATTATCATAGGGAACATTAATAGATATTTAGGTAAACCTAGGGCTATGCCTATACATGTGTCTACCTATCGTTCACGACCAACGACGACGCATGTCAAGATAATAATAATATCAATAAATCGCCTTGCATGAGCCTGAGAGGCAAATTGCAAATTGCGATAAAATGAGTAAAAATCCCTTCACACGTCGTCGGCGCGCCTTTAAAATGCTTTTAGTCGCAAAACCGTTTAACAGTTGGCACCTTTGATTTTCCTAGAAAAATGGAAGGAAATCGGCCTTTACAAGGTTGGTCAACAGCAGGGTGACGAAAAAACGTAAAAAAACCATGCCGACCTGTGAAGGGTATGCAAACAACTGAGCATCCATCGCGAAAATTAGTATGAAAGTAGTTTGCACTCGTAAATAATTTTGTTTATCTCTTATCTTTATAATCTTTATGAAGAAAAGATAATTTATGTATCCCTAATGTGTTTATGGAGTGGAAAATGGTGGAATATCTGTACAAGTGAGTCATTTCATAGTGTGTTTATGGAGCTTTCTAATATTTTCAACGGATGTGAGGACGAAGACGGATCTAAGATGAAACAATATAAATTGGAAAGACAACGAGAAAGTTCTTAATAATAGATATTTCTAATATTATTATGCCTTATTTTATTTTACAGATTGTAAAATTTAGAAAACGCTATCTTCGTTTTAACGATTGCTAAATCAAGGTCGAAGTAATTTTAGAAAGATTAGAGAAGAACATCATTTTATAACGACCACCCGTTACGTTGTCAGTTATAATGATGTCATAAAAATAATTCTACACTAAGTATTATTTTATTGAGATTTACACTCTAATATTTGTCCTACAATGTTTTGCAACAGACATAAGAAATATGACAAATTGACAACACTTTGCACAGAGATACGATGATCACGTTGTGATTAAACAGTATAAGATCACATTTCATCATCGCTTCTACGGGGTTAAAGATAATCACGACGTGTGTGAATCTAAGATCACATTTAATCACTTTATTCAAAACTTGACCTGTTGTATATCACACAAAGCTAGGACGCCGATACTATGAGTTAGTAGATTAAGGTGCATGACACACCCACACTTGACTGTGCCAGAAGTTCTCTAGTCTCCCTCATTCACCGAGCCTTTTCCCAACTCAGTTGAAGTCGGCTTTCCAGTTCAACTGCGATTCGGCTGAACTTCGATATTTTCCGTGAAGCGACTGCCATCTGACTTCCACAACCCATGGGCGATATCGAAGTTCTGTAGTTAAACCGGTCGGATTTTTTATTTAGGGCTCCAACAACCCTAACGACTGCCATATATGTTCGTATGAAAACCTGAACCGACGGCTTTACGTTCTCTCCGAGGCACTAGTCTCCCTACATGAGTCTATTATATGTAGAAGGGTTATTGTCGTTACTGGGTACCTACTATGTAGGTAATGAAAAAATCAATAACAATAAGTAGAGAGGAAAGTGCTGTGAAAGGGACAACTTTTGAATGGGACAAATCAAATTAAGCTTTTCTTCATTACATAGTTCCTTCATAATCTAACAAAAAAATCACATCGGAACAAACAGTGGACCCATGATCTACATGATAATATTTGGAGTGTGTTAAGGTTAGTGTTACTTATTCAGGGCTACCATGACCTCTTACTTATGTCATTCTCATTGGCTGACAAAACGTTACATTTCAAAGTAAATGGTGAAAGTGTTGAAATAATTACTTGTCTGATGAACAAGTAAGCCTTTTCCTAAAAAATATTGTTGCTTGTGTTGACATTCATAAAATTGGATGGAGATTTTAAAATACCACTCTTTTGTTAATTTACTTTACGGTTTACTGCACCAATACAGTTACTAGTGGTATGTTTGTAAACAAACTGCATAACAGCCGGTAAGCTGGACCTAATCTTTTATCTTTCTTGTACACACATCTTGGGCACGAATGCCATTTACTTTGGTGTTCTAATTCAATGTCATGAAATAATGTTGTACTTAGGTATATAAGTATTTTTTTCATGATAACATGATAAATAGGTGAAAAAATATTTTGCAACTTAAATATATTGTGTATGTAGACGTTGTGGTAGCCCTTGAAGTGTGGATAACAATAAATGAAGTGCGATGTTAAAATATGTCGCCAGTATTTACAATGTTACTTGTTTAAATATAGATGTGTAGCAGCAACAAAAAGTTTAACATCAAATCTTATATGCTTGTTACAGCCGCATAGTTCTTTTTAATAAAAATATAAAACCAATTTTTCACGATCTAATCACCTTTTTCTTTCCATATTGTCATAAAAAAAACACAAAAAAGATTAATTCATTATTATTTCTCACTACACGGTTATTTTATGATGAAAAAGTAAAGAAACAATGTATGTCGTTTACGTCGACGCTTAGACCGCTCATTCGGGCGGTCGGACCGAGTACGCCGGCGACCAAATGGTTGCTGAAACTGACTGGGATAAGCGAAGTGTTTCAGCTTCAGCGAGACAGGCTCGTGTTGATCCGTCGCCAAAACATTGCACAATTATCTATCTGACATTTAAAATTGGATCAGACGAGCGTAGACTCGGTCTCCCGCGCGGGGAGACCGGATGGTGAGTTTTGTTGACATATTTGTTGTCAATTTTGAAAAAAGATTTGTACTTTTTTATTTTATTTTATTCAGTTGTTATTTTCGAACCGGTCAATGAGACCTTTGAAATCTTTGCTTTTCACTTTTTTTGATAAAACTGACGGCAAGCGTTTCGGTGTTTACAATGTAGGTACCCAATGAAAATGTGGGCACCAGCTTCTCTATATATTTTGCAATCTTATGGAAACAACAAAACTGTTTAATAAATAGATAGCTATTTTACGTAAACCGTAAATACTTTTATTAGTGGATTTTCAAGAATAAATGAAAAAGGCAATTTCGTACAAGTTATACGAGTTGACTCACTATTAGTATTTATTACATCTATGTGATATTAGAATGTGTATCTGTGAGCCGTGGGAGCCGGAAACGAAAAGACCACTCCAAACCAGGGTGGAGCTGCGGGTGCACACTAGTTAATTATACCTACTTTGATACTATTAGGATCTCCGCTGGGGTCCACTGCACCCATGTTCAGGGAGGTCATAAATTTTGTTGATATATAGAATAGAGAATAGAGATGAAGGAATAATAAAATACGTATTTTTATTCAGAAACGACCGTTGTCGTAAATCAGAGACTTGGCAAAAGACTTTGATTTCCTACTTTATTTGTTTATTTGGAAACGAATTAATTTTTAATATTCGCGGATTTCGATGCCGCCGCCCGGGATATTTGACAGACAGACAGACATACATCACGCCTATATCCCTGATGCGGTAGGCTGAGGTGTATTACACCGTCACATACGCGTGAGTAGTCATTACCAGTAACTTTCCCAGTGACGGCAATAGACTTGCCCCCACGTAATAGGGGCACTATAGAAAATCAATATTCACAATGTAATTCAAACCCAGAGCACTAAATAGAATCTCTGCAAATATTGGATATAATCAAGCGTTACCTGGCGAAAGTCCATGACAAAGCAATGGTAAGTATGATGTTCAAACTTTTTTCAAATAATAGCATTATTTTCGCTAAAATAAAAGACATTAAAACGTCGACATATGTTTCGCCTCTACACGAGGCATTCTCAAGACTGTGAGACAGTCTTATTTTAGCGAAAATAATGCTATTATTTGAAAAAAGTTTGAACATCATACTTACCGTTGCTTAGAATCTCTGCAGTTGGAGCCCCTGGGATATTTCGACGTCTTAGAATAGGTATTGCTTCAGTAAGTGGTTATAGCATGTGGTATAGCAGTTTTATTAGGCGGTTCGCCGGAACGTCGAAATAAATAAGACGGAGTGAAAGACAGGTTAATAATTTACAATAAGAATTACAATATACAAAATAAACATAATTATAGACTAAAAATATTTACATTACAAAATATCGTTTAAAAAATCCTCCGCGTCATTGCCGACTGGGAAGGTTCCCAGAATGCTGGCTGTATTGCCACGTTGGATGGCGATACTTATTCTTTGGGCCAGAAAATAGCCAGCCTTCTGGTCCTGAGAAGCATCGATTAGGCGTTTAGCAATGTCTCTTTAAAGGCGGCGAGCACTCGGACCCCATGACCCCAGTATCTCAACCCCAAACGGTTCAAATATGTTATCCCCTGCTAGGTTAGCATATTTACGCCGTTTAAGGCCTTCAGCCGATGCAGCAGCAGCGCCGACACATCCGGACGTGCTTGGAAGGTGTGAAGGTGCTAAGGTGTCAACGCATGTAGCGTCCCACACCAAAGGCCTTCCCATCTTCCACGGTAGCAACGACATACCGTCCGGTCTCTTTCCATCGCTTCGTGCTAAACCATTTGGTTCACGTACGGCCGGAAGACCTGCGGTGGAAAGAGCCCTACGAATTATGTCGTTTAGAATAGCGTGCCGAGGTATACGACCTGCGCTTCTGCTACAAGAAAGGCCATGGTGTCCCAGATTATCGACGGCTACTCCACAGGTGCAATGATGCGGGGATACACAAGGTGTACCCAGCCGAAGGCAAGTGGCAATGCGGAAGGTTGTGTCGTCCAACATTGTACCGATGTTGGGCGATGGGAGCGCCTGGATCCATAACCCTGACTCCCATTCTCCAACAGCTAGTAGGCGTGCACGCTCTGAAATATTGACAGAAGTGTCAATTAGTGTATTAATTCTCAATTTACAGAGCGGTGATTCCCACAGTCGCTGTGAGCCTAGGCGTGAGGGCAGGTCAGTGTCGGGACAAGACATCCTCCAAGCATTTATGGCATCGGTCTTGCATCGCACCTCGGAATCAATCAATGTATTTGACAAAATTTTCCTGACTAATTCTACGGCATAAATAAATCACACCAATCGGATGAATAGTTCCATAGTTAAATAATTTGAAGTTTTGAATTATTAAATTTGGCGCACAATCGATTTTTTTTAGTACTGTGTAAGGTACGTTACTTTAATGTTTGATAACTCAAGAAATATAAGCTTAATATATACATTTCAAGTCTATATGCATTTCAAGTCGATAGGTTTAAAATTGCTACCGGTATCGTGGCACAAAGTTTTTCGATTGAGACCAAGTATGAGGAAGACTCCACTGCGCTCCGTCTTAATAATGTTATTTATAATGTGTAATGGGAATCTACGTAGGCCAATTAAATAATTCAATAACCTACCTAGTACCTGATATTTTATCAGATAGTTCTCAGGTTTATTCAAATTCTTTATTTTCAGGTCATAAACCTATAAAACAGTCATTAATAATATATACAAAGTACATTTTAAATGAATAATAATATTTTATAGGCTGGCTGTAGGCTCAAGAACTAAATCAAATAAGGTATTGTCAATATAAAGTAGGTTTAAATTTTGCAATAGTCATATTAAGTCGCGACAAAAATGAAAAAAATATAAAAAAATGAATAAAATATAATGTCAATGTTGATAACTAGCCTAAAAGATTATAAAATATAATGTCAATTTATAAAAAGTCAGTTTAAAAGTATGTCAGTTCAAATTCAAGTTCTATGAAAAAGACGGATAATTATGGTGGTTCTTGCTACCTGCCAGATGACCTGTTAGTGCTATACACTCACACGACCACTTAATTTTCTTGATCACTGTGGATCACAGTTGATCACACTAATGTCTGTCCCGAGTCCGGACCCAATTGAACGATTTTAGCCACAAGTAGGTACGTAGATACATGGGGCACACTAAAAGTTTTGCACTTCTAGCTAATCGGAACTATTTGAATTTCGAATGTTATATTTTTTTAAACGTTGCAACCTTCTTAGTAATAAAAAAAAACAATTGGCGGGAAATCATTTGTCAATTGTTTTTTGTCACACATCAAAATTCTACGTATGCAACGTAAATGGAAATACGAGTAAGTCGAAAAGACTTTAGAGCGATGATTTTTTATGATTTTAAAAGTTCTCTTTCTCCGCAAGAATGTGCCGCTCGTCTTCAAAATGCTTTTGGGAGGGAAGCACCTTGTTTGAGCATCGTGAGGCGATGGTTTGCTGAATTTGAGAGAGGTCGAGTTTCTTTACATGACGAATTTCGTGAAGGGCGGCCTTCAACTGCCGTCAACGAAAATAATGTGGCTACTGTTAAGCGGTTAATTGAAGAAAACCCGCGGATTACATATGAGACAATTCGAGGACTATTGGCGATTGGTATGAGTCAAATCCAGAAAATTTTACACGAAGAATTGAAAGTTCGGAAACTTTGTTGTCGTTGGATCCCTCATGAACTGACAGCGGAGCAGAAGCGGGCTCGCGTGGAATGGTGCTCACAGATGCTACTGAAGTACGACCACGGACATTCGAATGCTGGCTGTTTATGACATTGTCATAGGAGACGAAATGTGGATTTATTGTTTTGAACCCGAAAAAAAACATCAATCTTGTGAATGGGTGTTTGAAAATGAGAACAAGCCAACAAAAGTGAGGCAGGCGAGAAACGTTGGTAAAAAATGATCGCGTTTTTTTTCTCAGCTACGGGTCCCATCTGTACAATTCCACTTGAAGATCAAAAGAGTGTTAATGCTGAGTGGTATTCTACCTACCATTTGTTTACCCAGGGTGTTAGAAAAAGTTCGCGAAAGACGACCCAAAAGCCGCGTTCTCTTACATCATGACAACGCTTCTTCACTAACGGCCAACAAAACAAAGTCATTTTTAGCTTCCGAAAAAGTACAACTCGTCGCCCATCCTGCGCATAGCCCCGGCCTAGCACCCTGTGATTTCTGTATTTTCCACAAAATCAAAGATTTGATGAGAGGTTTCACTTTTACCAACTCCGAAGAGGCAGTGATAGCGTTCAATCAGCACGTAGAAAACATGCCTTCAGATCTGTGGTCCTCCTGTTTTAAAAAATGGTTCAATCGCAGGAAAAGATGTTTAAAATGTAAAGGAGAGTATTTTGAAAATCAGTAAACATAGTATTTTGGTTTTAACATGTTGTTTTTTTAAGTTACGCAAAACTTATAGTGTGACCTACGTAACTAGTTAACAAATTAAAAAAAGTCTAATTAGTTTTGTAAGTATAGGTGGTATACTCGTATGAGTCGTATTTATCTGTTTCAAGTTTTAGCTTGTATTTGAAACCTTAATAGGTAAGCAGGGGAGGGTGCATTGAGCAGTCGGGAGGTTCGAGCATCACCTTGTAACTAGAGAAATGTAGCAGATATTTAATATTTGATACTGTGGTAGTTTAGTTTAAAGGTAGGGTTTAAACTAAACTAAAGGCAAAACACTGCTTTGACTAATGTCATTTGTCATTTCGTTTATTTGTCAGTGGCAGCCGGTTGACGGTTTCGTGCATCCAAAAGTAAATATTTTGTAGTGCTTTCTAAGGAAATAACAGAGCAATCTGTGTAAAGCCGTAAGTTTCTTTTATATACGTAAATATGTGTTTATCAAAGATAATTTTAACCTATAAAATAAAGCTAATGATGGCGATTGAGCTCTCATATTCAAAGGAGGTTTGGGCATGACCAATGCTCTCACGAGTACTGCGTGATTCGGTATAACACTTAAGTTGTTTTATATTATGTATTTGTTTTACCTTTGACTATTTGAATATTTTTATAATTTGTTTTAGAATAAATGCCGTTTCAATTTAAAAAGAAAAACAAGTGTCGTGAAATTCCTAACAAGATAATCTTACGCGCCATAGACGAAGTTTCAAAAGGAGTAAAAATTAAAACTCGAAAAAAAGAGAAAGATCGAAATTTCAATTTTTAGTACCATAATACGAGTATCAAAATAACTTAGTAGGTATCATGACGTGGCGTATACAATCTTCGAACAAGGCAAGGTTCAGAAAATCTCTTTTAACTTGATTTTATTAAGAAATAACAGTTTTATTGTGATTTAAGTAAAAAAGAGCCCAATGCTCCCCTACCTCCCCTATACATATTATAAATTGCAAAATCATATTCATAACAGAACACTTCCTATATATTTACTTTTAATATCTAAATATTTACTTCTAAAATAATATTCTAACTAAAGTTGAACCTTAAACCAAATAAATATAAGTTTAACATCTCGGCACGTACCCGCTCAATTCTTGGACGTCTCCGGCGAAAAAACTCTGAAATTCCACAGATATACATGGCACTTGCACTCACAGACATTATAATCACAATCGAGTTGGTATACAAATAATATATGTAGGTACTAACTTCGACCTGTGCTTTGACACAAGATGTGGGTAAATAAAAAAAATATTTTTTAAAAAGCTAAACAAGCGAGGGTATCGCCACATCACTTCAAACTGCAAATAAGACGACAGTATGCCACTGCTTTCAACAATCAATGACGTACACAGGATGTTTTGGAATGCACATTTAATATAATTTTTTTATGATCAGCTGCTGCGCGAGGTTTAATTTTTAAAACGTGGAGTATTTTCTACATGACTCAAATAAATACTTAATTAATTAAACGCGGCAGATTCTTTATCGTTGATATCTTTTTAATAAGTATCTAGGTATTTAATCTTTGGTATTTTGAGAATAGAAAGAAATGTTAGGTAACAGCAAATGATCAATCGTCAATTAATTAAGACTCGGCCCTTGGCTCTAACCATGACAATACTTTCAATCAGCCTTTAGGTACCTACGTAGTACATAGGTACTAGTCCCTATTCTATGCTTTAGGTTTTAAATATACTTAGATACCTACTTATTAAAATTGTGTGTGTAGGAGGTGGGCCTTAAGTTATTGCTTAGACTTATAGTGGCCATTTATAGGTTTTTTAACTTTTAGGACCTGGTCTAGACTACAATTCATTAAATTGTTAAATCACATGTAGCAGTAACGAGTAGGAACAATCTCAAAAGAGCAACATGCTGTATAAGGCACTAGTTGATTTTAACCGCTTCAATCCTGTAGGAACCAAATTCTCTTAATTGTTTATAATGATACTCACTTATAGCGCTATAGAACCGCAGATGCTACGCGTCTCCAATTTAACCTACAATCAATAAGTATCTAAGTTTAAAGTACCTCCGAGTGATGACTGAGAGATTGACAAATATTTGTTTTTGTATCAATGAGTTATCAGTATCAGAAGAGCAAACCACCAAGATTTTAAAGGCCCATGCCCACCTAACCTGCTCTACAATCATGACAGTGTCGACTTCATTAGAAAACCAATGAACTCACTGTAAATATTGGACACACATTTTAGTTATTGACCCATCATCATTCACCGAGTTTTTTCCTAACTCAGCTGGTTTTTTTTAGATTGAGGATTTTTCCACTTCTCCGCATATGGCGAAGCCTATTGTAACTAATTTAATGTTTTTGTTTTAATTAATGCAAAGAGCCTCACGGGCTCGTATTTATTATTGTTTTGTCTTGTTGTTTTTATTTGTTTAACTAATTAAGCGTTTTAATGTTATTAAAATTTTTATGATTTTACAATTTATTATAATTATTTTAATTATTTTATTCCTATGAAAATTTATATAAGTGTTTAAATTAATTGTATTAATAATAAATATGCCAAACATTAATAATGCTGGAAGATATTAATTCATAATATTATGCCTAATATTGGTAACAACAATATCTTTCACCTTCCTCCGTTTCTTTTACTCACAGTGCTGATTATTCCATGGGTATATTCCAAAAATTTGTCTCTAAAATATTTCAACAAGTAATTCAAATTTTGCCTATTTAACGTTACACCTAAACTATTTTCGAAATTAAATCTATCACGCAGGCGCACGACGGGCTTGCCCTACACTTGAACCGTGCCAAGTATTCGAAAAACCCACTGTGCCCCTTCAACAACGGGGTCGTAGTACCGGCGCGGCGGCGACCAGCATCTTGCGGACTATACTACGAGTATACGTATACGCTTCCACTGCACAGCACAGGGCAGTAAAGCTTGTTGACCGAGGCGGTCGTACACTCTTTGTACCGCTGATTCCATTTGCGAAGCGTGTACTGACGCATGGCACGCTTCACGAATGAAACCGGGTATAAACCGTAGTTTTCCGAAGATTTCTTAATATTTATATTGTATGTGTGTTAATTCTAGCATTCACACGAAATTTCAGCATTTTGTGTCTGCTGTGTCATCAGGAAGTACCCTGAAGGTTTTGCTGATCATAAGTCAGTGAGTGAATGAGTGAGTCAGTGACGAAATCGTGATATTTTAGATATGATAAAAACTATAAATAACACTTGAAAACACACTTGTAAATAACACTACCTTTTTAGGAATAACAATAGATTCTAAATTACAATGGGGTGATTATATCACCATTTTAGCTAATAAGCTTAGCTCTGTGGCATATGCTGTGAGACGGATTAGGCAGTTGACAGATGTAGCTACTGCTAGGCTAGTTTACTTTGGTTACTTCCATAGCTTGATGTCCTATGGAATACTACTTTGGGGAAATGCAGCAGATATAGAAACAATTTTTATATTACAAAAGAGGGCAGTCCGTGCCATTTATTGTTTAGGTACAAGAGATTCTCTTAGGGAGCGATTTAAAGATATTAATATTTTAACTGTAGCTTCCCAATATATATTTGATAACATACTGTATGTCAGGAAAAATATATCTAGCTATACTAAAGTAAGTGACGTTACAGACAGAAATCTACGTAATAAAAATAAACTACTCCCTCCGTGTTATCGGCTTAGCAAGGTTAGTCATTCTTTCAAGGGGGAAGGGATACGCTTTTATAATAAATTGCCTGAAACGGTCCTTTGTATGCCCGACAATAAATTTAAAAACTTTATAAAGACCACTTTATGTCAAAAAGCATATTATAAGACAGTTGATTACCTTAATGATAAAAGTGTCTGGCTTGAGCATGGTGCAGGCGCCTCCTAAAATGCCGTAATTGTAGCATATTTTGTACTTAGGCGACTATAATAATTTTTTTGTTGTATTATACACTCTTTTTGATTTTGACACGAGACCAATGTACATTCGTCCACATTTAGTCTTAAGAAAATGTGTAAATGAGTCAATTATTTGAAAAGAGTGACCGAAAGTTTTATTGCCAGGTTCTTTCTCTCGGTTCTACTTATTGCTTTGCGAATCTGGCAGTACATGTAAATATAGAAGCAATGACATTTTTTATTTTAAGTACTTACTGACGTTTGTAAGAGCCATTTGACTGCTTCGGTGGCGTGGTCGGTAGTGCATCCGCTTCCGACGCCGGAGTCTCGGGTTCGATTCCCGGTCGTGACAAACTTTGTGTGATGACACATACGTTTGTACCGAAGTCTGGGTGTTTCCTATGTATAATATGTATGTATTTACAAAAAAAAAATGTATATAAGTATTTATATCAGTTTATCTAGTACTCATATCACAAGCTATGCTTAGTTTGAGACTAGATGGCGTTGTGTGAATTGTCCTAACATATTTATTTATTTATTTATTTATTTAGTGACCTATACAAATAAGTAAATCATTTCATTTCATTTCATTATATATTTACTAAGTACATACTTTACTGACATTATATTTATTGAATTTGGACTTTCTAGCTCTCTCCAGACCGAATCCATAAGAATACAAAAATACGACGAAACGCTTCGAAAAAAGGTAGGTAGTACGTAGTACCTACTGCGCTTCGCTGTTTCGGTTGGCCGTTGGCGATACTCTATAAAGGTGAACGCACACTTATCCGAGTCGAACGCGTCGAATTTTAGAATTCTGTATATGAAATCTCATGAAACCTCGCACACTTTCCCGCGTCGAATCGTCCGAATCTGGAAGAACCCAGAAATCCTAGACGAATTCGGATGACGTCATCAGCTTCGGCGCGGCTTATGCGGTCGATTCGACCGATACGCTTACATTCTATCAGTTACATGTAATAACAGTGCGACTGGCGTGTAACATCGTAATTTCATTACACTCCCAGATATAAACAAACATTTGTAATGATATTATGAACATCATTAGTGTCAGTTGATGTTTAGATGTCAATTCGACAAACGTCAAGCCTTGACTATGATTCATTCGCCATACGGAATTCTACGCATTGTATAGCGCACCCTAGCGGATTTAGTGGGAACTTTCCTTTTAAAAAGTTGTCAAAAACGAGTTTGTGGATCAAGGAAGAATCTCGAAACAGCTCGTGATTTGATAAAAAGCCAGCGCGAGCTGTCGTGGTTCCTTTTCACTGCTCAGTCCTTTACCGATAATATGTCTTGAATATCTCTCGATCACTACATTTGTCTTACACTTAACCTACAAATCTCGAGTCTAGAAGAAGTTATTTTACTTGGAAACAGTATCAAATTAAATCGAAGCAGTCGTCGATACAGATCAAAGGTTCTGTCTACCGTGATCTCACGAGTCTGGGGACGTCCTCTTCTATCCAATTTGGACAGCGAGGAGGCATTTTTTTTTCTGTTTTAGGCAAACGAAGGGCGTGTCTTTATATTGTTACTGGTGTATGAAGTCATGGTGCAGGGATTCTGAGGTTGTCGACGTAGCTGGAGCAGTACAATAAAAAATCCGATAAGTCTACGTCGAGGATATACGAGGTCACCTTGGGCCCACAAGACCACAGCACGAGGGTCACCCTGCCATCCTCAGCTGACCGCGTGGACCAAGTGCTAAAGCTAAGTACTTGTTCAACAACTAATCACCTGATTTTCATTAATAAATCTGTCTCCTCTATTTCCAAGAACCATCGGATTCATCAAAACTCAAGAACAAAGAAATCTCTGTACCTTTCATTTATAATTTAAGTTTTCAGATCTTTTGTGTGAACTTAATAACTAGATTCAATACCTATTCTCTAAATAATTTAAGTAGTGTACTAGAAGCTACCTACCTATCCTTTATGTAAATTTTATAACTATATTCAATACCCATTGTTTAATTGTTTTAAGGTTATAAATATATTCTCTGTGAACCCTCTTTACTGTTGTTGCCTTATTGAAGTCTCCTATCATCACACACACCGTTCATTAGTGAACTGGCGCCCTGGGATAACTGTAAATAGTCTCATAACCCTCTCCGACTGTTCCGCTGGTGACTGGGGTTGACTTTCCAGTGTTACAGGCGTAAAGGAAATAGAAATTATTTCTTCGACGCGGTCGATTCTTTCGTGGTGGTCAATTCTTCCGGTGCGGATATGTGTGCGAGGCCTCCTTAACTTCTATTCGTTCGACGCGTTCGGCTCGTATAAGTGTGCGTTCACCTTAAGTGTACATTTACGGATTGAATAAAATAAACGTTTTGCTAATGTAATAGTTTTATCTTTTTTTCAGCAAAGTGCAGGCGCGGATCCAGACCTCAAAAAAGGGTGGTGGACATGGCCAATCGAAAATTGACCAAGTGCGAGTCGGAATATGAACGCGCTTTTGAACGATATAATGTTCTACTACAAAGAAATTGTTTACAAAACAAATGAAAGAAAGAAAGAAAGATTTATTATTCCACAAACAAAAGACTTACACAAGTTACAAAGGAAGAAAATGCAAAACACAAAAATAAATAAAATAAAAAATTGACCTATGTACACTTATAAATAACGTGGAATAAACGGCCGTCCCTTAGCCTAATGCTCAAATGACCCTTTGACCAAGATTTTGTTTATTGTACAATTCAACTTAGCAAAAACCCCAGTGTTATGGTGTTCCCACTGGTAAATCAATTAATTAACGTATAAAATTCAGTAATAAAAATGACAAAAGTATTTTTGTGTTTGAACTTCACAATGTAAGGCCTCCTCTCCATAATCGCCGAGCATGATCGTTGATCGTGAGGTCGTCAAACGGCACGTTCATCGTACAAGCATCTATATTATCGTCTGCACAGGTTGCCCAATGCCCAGTATAAGTTAGTGTGTGGCAAAAAATTAACTAAATTACTTCTAAGTGGTTAATGTTCTGACATCTTTTTAGACGTGTCTTAATGTAATGGGCACCGCTATTGAAACGCCAACTTTTACTGGGCAACCTGTAGTATCCAACAGCAAGCGTCAAGATTCAAGAAGGACATTGAATGTGTAGATTTATTAAAAAAAATGGAGTAAAACAAGATGGTGGAGTGTGACCATTGATGATCTAACAAACTGAATCTGAGGTCAAAATTTCAGAGTCACTAAAACTCATTGTTTAATTAGTTTACAAAATCTAGATTTATTTCACAGCGTATAGATTTATTATTCCGCCGAATGATAGTTTTTCATAGATTACCAAAATCAATCAGATTCAATCCATACCTACGGATTGAAATTGATTGACGCAAAAGATTATTTTAACGATATTTTGTAAATAAATCTAATAGAACGTATATAAAACTGTTGTATCACAGTGTTTGTTGCTAAACTCCTTCGAAACGGCTAGACCGATTCTTATAATTTTTTTTGTGCATAATGTTAGGTCTGAGACTATACTCGGTAAAGTATTTTTTATGAGACAACGTTTTTCGGGGTCAGTTAGTATAATAATAAAGGTACTAAATTTGAAATTAATAATACCTATGTAGTTTGTATTTTAAGTTCTATTTTTAGCAAATTGTAATTCATTTTGGCCCTAGGAATTAGTATTAGTTTTTAAATGCGTTACCACCGGCTACACATATCGAATAATTGGTAGGTCTGTATTACTTTCCTGGTACCTATGATAGATAAAAAGTGTGTAGGTGCATAGTTTTAATGCAAGACCGATAATTTTTGTGCTAGGTATACCGCCTACTGCTCAAGAGCTCGCGGGTTCGATCCCCGCACAAACAGACAAACTAACAGTTGCTAAGGCATATTAAAACTTGAGTGGTATTAGATGCCGCTGCCTGAGGGTAGAAATACATACTGGATGGTACCTAATATTTTCCTCTTATACCTACCATATTTAAGTATACATACGGACGGAAGCGACTTTGTTTTATAATATGTGTGTGATTATGTAGTATAATAAATAAATAAATAAATAAATATGTTAGGACAATCCACACAACGCCATCTAGTCTCAAACTAAGCAGAGCTTGTGATATGAGTACTAGATAAACTGATATAAATACTTATATACATTTTTATTTTTGTAAATACATACATATTATACATAGGAAACATCCAGACTTCGGTACAAACGTATGTGTCATCACACAAAGTTTGTCCCGACCGGGAATCGAACCCGAGACTCCGGCGTCGAAAGCGGATACACTACCGACCACGCCACCGAAGCAGTCTAAATATATAGTATAGGTACATACGCACGTGTTTTTTTTTAATCTGCAGTCCTAGGCTGCGGCCGAACCTACGTCCATTGCCGAGCGCCTCCGGTGGACACTGAAAGAATTGCTAGTGACGCCCGGCGGACCTTGTCAACCTGTGTGGCCGCTGCGTGGTGGTCGGGTGTTACCCCGCATCTTTGGGGTCGAGTTTTATACCGCGTCGGTGAGTGAAGGCGTGCGTGGGGTGAAGCCCCACAGCCTGCAGCCCTTATAGCCTGCTTCTGTAAGGACGGTGGGTTGCTAATCCACCGTTCTCAGGCCCCGATCATGGAGGACGATGATGCTGGGCGTAGTCACGTCTGCGGCGCCCTCACCGCACACTTTGGAACTCAGCGGGGAGGTTACGCTCCCTCACCCTACCGGCCACCTCCTTCACGAGCATAACCTGCTCGCAGAAGGAAACGGCCGCGTTCCACTGGCTCCCGCTAAAGACCATGGCTCGCAGCATGGTCTCCAGTGAGAGGGTATCTACGCCTAAGCCCATAACGAGGTCCAGGTGCTGACTCGCCCACGCTGAGCATTCCACCAACGTGTGGAATGCCGTGTCTTCGCCGGAAGCCTCGCAGTGTTGACACACGGGTGTGACCTCACGATGCATACGAAACAGATACTCACCGAAGTTTCCGTGCCCGGTGATGATCTGTGTCGCACAATACGTAAGACCACCATGCTGCCTCTGCAGCCACTTCTCCATGATCGGTCTCACCGCCGCGATGGTGGTGGTACCCCACTTTGGTTGCTCAAGTCACACCTTCCAGGTCTCCATGAAATTCTGGCGGAGTTGTGACCGCTGGGCCTCGATTTCTCGAGACTCAGGCCTGTGGTCCCGCTCCAGCGCCTCCTTGTGCCATTGAAACAATGACCCAAGGGCTCTCGCTTCCAGGTCCCATGGAGGGGTCGCGGCTAGGAGACATGCAGCCTCTAGGGAGATCGTGCGGTACCCTCTTATTGTTCTGACGGCCAAGGTCCTCAACGATCTGTGTAAAACAACAGCGTTGTTGGCCGTCAGTCTCGGCGCAAACAAACTATGCACGGGTGATCACGGGTCAAAGTCGATCACAGAAGATGATCGGCGAGTACGGACAAGTATGCCCTCTACACAATCGAGCTCGTGTGTAATCGTCTGTAATAGGCGATTATGGAGCGGACCCTTAAAGTGTACTGAATACAACACACCACGAACACGAACAATACGAAACGCGAGGTAATACTTTTTTTTTAATTAGATTCCTGCGTACTGAGTTCCTACATGATACTTTCAAAGTTTTTTGATGGCGATCCGCGCATGGCAAATTGACTAACTAACTAACAGTGTACCCCTATTCGGTTTGTTTGCGCAATTTACGTATAAACGGGCATTAAATAACTAGGACTTTGACCAAGCGAGTGAAGGTTCGACATTTCGAGACCATCTTGGATAGTTTTGTTTTGCTTTCGTCTGTCTTTCTGTCTGTCACGCCTCCGGACTAGCGGCTACATTGTTTATTCGATGTCTACGAAAGTGTTTCTTAATTTGAAACATTTTTTTCTTTTAGGTAGCGGGAGAATTGCTGGCAAAAAGCCCAAACAAATGTTTTAATGTTTAATGACGTTATCGATACACCCTGTGCTCGCGAGATCTACTGTTGTACCCGAGCAAAACCAGGGTGAACTACTAGTTCTTAGTTATTCCTTATTTTCATCGCATGTTCTATTTCTTTATTTCCTATTTCTATAATTTCTTTTGCTCTATTTTTTTCTAAGTCTTTATGTTTTCCAATTTCTTTATGCTTTCCAATTTCTTTATTTTTTCCAGTTTCTTTATTTTTCCTATTTCTTTATTTTTTCCTATATTAAATTTTTCCTATTTCTTTATTTTTTCCTATTTCTTTATTTTTTCCTATTTTTTTATTTCTTCCTATTTCTTTACTTCCCGTTTCTTTACTTGCTGATTCTTCATTTCCTTTTTCTTCATTTATTTTTCCTTTATTTCCATTTTCTTCACTTCCTGTTTCATCATTTTCTATTTCTTCATTTACTTGCTCTATACTGTGACTTAGGACCCGTGACTTAGGGGGTTTCAATCTTGTAGTTCCATCTCTGCAGTACGCAGTTACGTTACCGTTGAGTTTCCTACCCGGCTTAGACTTTACTATGGCAGTGAAGTGTCTGTAGCCCACACCTCCGCGCAATAAAATAGGAATAGCTTCGTGGGACGTAAGGGCGAGGAATGATATCTGAAAATTATGAACATTACAGTTTATGTATTTACTCATTTTATGATAAAACCAGCTCCAACTGTTTTATTATTCTTGCTAAAATAAACGTCTAAGTTAGAGTAGCGAAATATTTTCTTTTTATTTGCTTATTTTAAACTAAGTTTCTTCTTATAACATCTGCTATCAGCCAGTGAAAACGTTTCGTCTTCACCGTCTATCCCTTTCTAACTTATAATAAAGTCATTTATCAACGCAAGAAGAAGATCTAATTGAGAAGAGACTTTTTCTACTACTCTACGCACGCTCGACCGTAGCCCCCCACATTATTGGTCCTTCGAGCCGGAAAGAGTTTCCTTTTAGTAGTAGCTAGTGTCGCTCGGTACATTGATTATCTATACCAATTCCCAAGGAAACACATTAGATACCAGGACAAAAGTAGCCTATAGGTCTCCGGAACTAGGAGCTGCGGTCGCTGCCGTGGTACTGCGCTGCAGCATGCAATTGAGCGAAGCGACTATTTCTGTTAGGGCATTTATCAATCTATAAGGAGCCGAATTTTGATTTAAGACCCTCAAAAAAAGTTATTGAGGGTCCTAAATCAAAATTCGGTCTCGAACAAAACCTGCTCCTGAGAATGCTTGATTTTTGAGTGAAAAAATCATGAAAATCGGTTGGGTAGTTGTCGAGAAACAATTTCACATCGAGTTGCATTGGAGTCACCTGATAAGGAGCTCCGCTCGCTTCGCTCAATGATGTAGCTACAATCATAGGTTACTTTATTAGTGAAAGCATTTTTGAAATCGGTTCAGGAGGTACGGAGCCTATTCAATGAAAACAGACAGTGAAATCTGTCCTCTTTATAAAATTATATTGTGTGCATATGACAAAAAGTTAACAAAAATCTTACAGGACAATCGACCATTACTTCACAGACAATTTTTTGCCCTATGGAGTGAGGTGGATATTCAAAGCTTTGGTGAAAGACATTCTTTTGCTTAGGGTATCTCTTGCCTTGGAACAGGGATTTAGCAGAAAGTATTAGATTTGCAGGATCTCTTTGTGTGGGCATTGGTTCAGGATGTAAACCAGCACCAGGATTCAAAAGCAATTGAAGTTTTGGTCTTGGGCTGAAACTAAAGAATATTCTCTGAGGCTACCACAATAATATATAAGTAGGTGTGGAATGTAGATAAGTATATACGGCGGCGTGCTATGGGGCTTCCATCCACGCACGCAAGGTGAGCAAGGTCACCGACCCACAAAGGCAAGGAAGCTACAAAGATGACCAAAGTCCGCCGACACTATAGGATTATCTTTCTGAGAGCCTACCCGAAATGTCTGGCAATGGACGATACTGTAAAAATCTTCTCTTGTCGCAAAAGCTCTCTTGCGAATCTGGCATTAAATGTAGAATTGCCATTCATGTAGTGTTACCTAAGTTCTTACTTTGTAACCTTGACTACAACTATAATTTATGCTTTCGATTGTCGGCACTTGGCGGAACATAATTATAGTGTCTAATGACTCACTTGTATCACAACTTTTTATTGGTAGTAGGATATGACCGGTTTAGCTCTATGGCATCTTCAAAGGTGTTTTACACTAATTCACTTCACACCTTTAAATATGCCATAGAGCGAAACCGGTCAGGTGCTATAATCAATAAAAAATTGTAGTATATCTGTACAAGCGAGCAGGGTCGAGCCGCCTCTGTGTGCGAAGTGTGCGGCGCACACAGGTGCCAAGACGATAGGGGCGCCCCGCCATCGAAATTATTTTGGTTACACAACGACATATTCTTTGTAAATACAAAATATGTCTTTTATATAACAAAACATATAAAGCGCTTATTGATACAAGTCTTCCAAGATAATAATTCACGTTTGTTGTTTACATTACAGCTTTTTTTTTCCGCGTTTTTCCAAATCCGCTTGCGTGCTACCGGCCGCCTCCTTCACGAGCATAACCTGCTCGCAGAAGGAAACGGCCGCGTATGGTCACCAGCGAGAGAGTATCTACGCCCAGGTCCACAACGAGGTCCAGGCGCTGACTCGCCCACGCTGAGCATTCCACCAACGTGTGGAATGGCGTGTCTTCGCCGGAAGCCTCGCAGTGTTGACACACGGGTGTGACCTCACGATGCATGCGAAACAGATACTCACCGAAGCTTCCGTGCCCGGTGATGATCTGTGTCGCACAGTACGTGAGGCCACCGTGCTGCCTCTGCAGCCAGTCTTCCATGATCGGTCTCACCGCCGCGATGGTGGTGGTTCCTCACTTAGGTCGCTCAAGTCGCACCTTCCATGTCTCCATGAAATCCTGGCGGAGTTGGGACCGCTGGGCCTCGATTTCTCGAGACGCAGGCCTATGGTCCCGCTCCAGCGGCTCGTTGTACCATTGAAACAATGACGCAAGGGCTCTCGCTTGCAAGCCTTACATTACAGCTGGGCTTTAGTAAACTTAAACTATTACATTAATTACCTACGTAGGTAGATCAGTATTAAAATCAAAAGAACACCGCGCCGTGAGTTTATTTGCTTTATGGACGCAACCCGATGCGATGCGTGCGACGACGCAAGCCAGGTGGAGTCACACGGATACCCCGATTTTAACGAACAAAACAGTTAACAATCATTTAATCGGAAATGTGTGCGCATTACATTTTTGTAATTATGAAAAGAGAATAAATTCTGGTGTAGGTTTACTAGAATTTGCTACTGCAAATTCTTCGCCACTGGAAAAATTCTTCATAGTGTTAATCAGAAGCGCTCGGTAATGCACGTAAGAGTGGAATTAAAAATACCCAGTGGTCTGAGCTACCCAGCGGGGCGTGTACCGACACACTGTACTGGGCTGGGCCACTGGGTGAACCCGTAAAAGTACCGAGATCTACTGCAGGAGAAAGTGACAACGCGCAGAGGCTAGTTTCGTCTAGATCTGTGTGGTTAGGTTGGAGCCAACCCGCTGGACGAAAGGGCTCCTAAATCCCCCTGATGCGTGCACTGGGACGCGCATCCACCTGAGGTTGTTGGTGCCATTTGGGTCCCTGTGTTATGCGTTAGGTTATGTGCTCAGACTAGAAGAAGAATATAGACAGAACATGTATAATAAACACGTGAAGCCAAATGACACTTTCAATGTGTGCGTGTGACTCCGATTTCCGTGTACCGATACCACTAACGGCGTGTGCGTAATGTTGCCAGCAAATGAAAAATCTCCCAAAAATCTTAGTGGACATATATGATGGATAATTAATATTTGTTAAAGTAAATGTTATCTGCAATTATTTTATATCATTTACACAAATGATTATTATGATAAGTGCCTAAAATGACGAAGTGTTAAAATAAATGAAAACGTGATAAACACTGAGTAAACACACTTTAATTACTAGCTTTCAAAAATATTCTCATAATTAAAATAATCCTTTTCAAGATGAATGAACAAAGCTCCATTCCAGTGTAAGTACAAGGTACAGTCAACAACAAAAGTTGATTAGCACAAAAATATTTATTATTCTTTTTTACATCCCAATGCATGTGCCACAGCAATGTACAAGTAATTTTAGAATCCCCAAGGACAAACTTAATATATTTCGTGTTTTGTTTATGATTTTGTGATCGGTTTAACAGCTATAGTGATCAACAGATAAGAATTATTGGTTAAGCTACTTTTGTCGTTGACTATACATGAAGTAGATATCAATAGTCGTTAGGTTAAGACTAAGGCCTTTGTAGTGTTAGACTGAAATTAAAATACTGACACAGTAACATAAATAAATTGGATCAGAACACAGGCTGGGAGGTCAGACAGCAGTCAATTCCAAGATTGCCGAAATACCCAAGCCACGTATTAAGTAGATCCCGGACACAGATGTGATCGGGAGTTTGGGACTAACGCACGAATGATGATGATGATAATTAGAAACATCGAGTTTGTCAACATTGATGACACAGATTTTTTGTTACTCAGTACTTTATAATTCCCATAAATACTGCAAAATATTTTGTGGAAATGATGAAAAAATTATGGCAACTCTGTATAGTATGGCGGAGGTTTTGTGTTCCTAGTTTGTGCAACTAAAATATTTAGAAAATGTTATGAAATCTAATAAGAAATAGTTAATTACTTATGAAACGATAATCCAGCATTCTTCCTATGAGTAGTTGAAGTGTTTTTACACCTTTTCACCTTTTCATATTTTGTTCAACCGTGATCGCACGTGCGTACACACTCGCTGCTCACAAACGAGTGGCGAGCGAATGGTATCCCATATTGCTATATAGTATCCCTTTTGGCGGCTTCACTCGCTAGTTCTATTCGTTCAGTCTATGTTATTCTTTTAGTCTGAGGTTATGTGATGCTGTGTTAGGCGGGTGGCCAGCGGCACCCAAGTTTCTAAATCCTCTGTCTCCCTTGCCGGGCGCGACGGGTCGCCCCACACCACTCAATAGACTCCACTTCGCACTCACTGGGGACCAGTGGGTACATGTGGGGCATGGCAATGCCTACTGCCTCACACATGGCTCGAGTCCAGCTCTGCAGCATCTGGTACCCCTCCGGACCAACAATGGTGTACCTACCACCACCGGCCACCACCTGCTACGAGCCGGTACGGCCGAGACATAGATACCATGAAGTCACGATGCTTCATCCGTTAATCAGCAGGTGCGCCGCTCGTGGGGATCGAGATCGCTGGGGCCCTGAAGATGTTGGAATGGCCCCCTAAACCGATTCCCGTTTTCTTTTTCGCAATAATTGACAAGAGGAAGCAAATTTTACATATTTCGAAAAATATTATCCTAGTATAAAAAAGGAGAACAACTATCGTAGTCAAAATTAACAAATAAAAAAAAAGTGGAAACATGAAGATTCGTAAAAAAGAGGCGCTTCATAGGTTTTGCACACAGGCCCCGCGCGCCGCTGCCAGGACTCGGTGCGGCCCTGCAAGCGAGTCATTCATTTCATAATGTGTTGACCACAACTGTATCCATATCTAAATCATGTGCTATTCCACTATGACGTCAGCCCCGATCTCTTCTACTCCTACTCTTTGGCACGGTCTCTGGTCCTGGCAAACGGTATAGAAAGTAACAATGAAGTAGAAGGGAGTACTTACAACCGCCTATCTAAGCTAAAGGAATGCTTTTTTTCGTAAAGAAATGTTTCCATGGCACAACCCAAACTTATGATACACAAGATCCCGGTATACACTTCTAAACTTGGCATCATATTTTTTCTTATCTATCTTAAAATAACGCTTGTGCCGTAAACATAAACTCTTTGTAAAATATTACATCTAGTCTGTTGTATTATGTAAAATAATATGGATGTTACGCCCGGTGGTATTTTACGAGTATTTTTATCGGCACCGTCTACGACTTTCCAGTTAATAAAAAATACACCGCGATACGGTCATTATAAAACAATCATGTTACCAATTTTAAATTACGTCAGTAATTAATTAAATCTTCTGAAGCTTCGGACTTCTCCACCCATAAAGTAAAGTAGGTACAGTCGCGTGGTGCACAGAGAGCACGTACACAGGATCGTATCTACTGGAATAAAACTCTTCGTTTCCCCGTAACTAAATATATTTCACAATGCTTTTACAATTCTTTCCATTAGGTGTCAGCCACCTCACACCTCAGCCCTCGACCGATTGACATATCCTCCTTCCATTTGTTTATTTGAGTTTATATTCTATAATCCTATTCAAATTCTCAGATTTGTAACCAGCCAATACAAGTTTACAATATACTTAATGAGGTCGTATGCGAAGCGTGCTAACACCTTCACAGTACCTACTTACTGGAGAATTCTCTAGCCCTTTCGGTTTAATTATGTCGCGGATGCTATAGCATTCCAAGTCTTTTTGGTCAGTTATGCTTGAGCAGTTGCTTTTTCCCTATAAAATATAGGTAGTCTATTTCTTACTATCACTACTGACCCATGTACCGATCGCTTACTGTCACATTAGACCTATTTTGCACACAAAGATAAAGACAGTGTTTATCCCTCCCCAACAACTTACCCTGTCTACCCCGCGTGGACGCGAATGCTATAGCATGCGTCAAATGTATTGCAATTCGATCAGTGTCACGGACGGCCACTGCCGCACGTTGTAGTCGTCAGTGCGTTGTGCATTTTTGTCTCGCACCAAAATCGTAAGAACAATTATTTTCAAGATTTCTTTTGTTTTACTATTGTTATGATGCTATTTACAATGTATTTCAGTAGTTTGACGTTAGACTAACCAAGTAATTACGGTAGATAATTCGAAAATTCGCATTATTTACATTCTTTCAAAATTATAGAATCAGAGTAAATCTTGAGGTTGTTTGAAGAAGTTTCAGATGATTCTTCGGCTCCCAGCATTGAAGAATCTGAAAAATCCTTTGATGAACGAGAGGGAAACCAAAGAAAACCTCAAAGTACCTCAAATGATCTTCTACCGTCATCAGACGAAGAACATGATCCTTCAGATTAAAAGAATAACATAGACGGAACGAATAGAACTAGCGAGTGAAGCCGCCAAAAGGGATACTAAGTATATAGCAATGGGATACCATTTCACTCGCCACTGCTTTGTGAGCAGCGAGTGTGTACGCATGGCGATCATGGTTGAACAAAATATTATAAATATGCCGTATTGTGTGGTGAAAAGGTGTAAAAACACTAACTATTCATAGGAAGAATGGTGAATTATCGTTTCATAAGTAATTAACTATATCTTATTAGATTTCATAACATTTTTCTAAATATTTTAGTTGCACAAACTAGGAACACAAAACCTCCGCCATATTATACAGTTGCCATAATTTTTTCATCATTTCCACAAAATATTTTGCAGTATTTATGGGAATTTATAAAGTACTGAGTAAAAAAAAATCAGTGTCATCAATGTTGACAAGCTCGATGTTTCTAATTCTTCTTCTAGTCTCTGAGCATGATCCCTACAGTGATGCTGATGGAGAATTTGGGTCCGATAGTGACATAACTATATTTTCGCAGTTTTTTGCCACAAGTTAGGACTAGGACGTTCGGTCACCCAACCTGCCAATCCGTTACGGTGGTCCAGTTGGGGTCCAGGGCGGACGGTGAGGACGTAGTCTCTAATCACTTGGGGCCCCGCCCCTAAACAGTCGTCTGCTATAACATTCGTGTCGCACTTGATGATGTTGGTTAGTACGCATCGTGACGGGAATGCTAGAGCAATCGCAAAAATCCTATACAAAAAATTTGTGCTAAAGTAGGGTGACTCACTGCCCGGGAACGTGTTAACAAGTCAATTTCTCTTAGATCTTCTTAGGCAGGTACTGACTGAGTAGTACCTACTTGTATTTTGTTAGGTAGATAAGAAGTTACTTACCTACTATGAAAATTAAAAGAGCCAGTTGACAAAACTTAGAATAAAAATAAACGTTTATATTATGGTACTTAGAAGAGTAGAGTAGTTTTTAGAGTTTTTACCTACCTAGGTAGGTAAGTACTTAATTCGTAGGTTCAACGGCTAGTAACATTCTTCATTTCCATTTTTAAAATGGCTCTGTGTGCTTTAGTAGCAAGTTGCCAATGTTTCATAACTATGCCTACATAATGTGTAGGTAGTGCCCAAGGCCGCAGCCGCATCACATTGCCGGGCGGGCACCCGAGGTACGCACTCGAAAGAATCCCCTCCTCTCAGGCCTACTGGAAGTGATTCTTCCTTTAGGAATAAGTAGTGCCCTTTTACAATGCTCACTGTATTTTACGTATTTCCGTATTCTTGGTCTTTTGTTTTTGTGTACGAGTATATATGTACAAAAATTATAAATAAAATCAATAAATAAAATCAATAAATAAAATAACTATCTACATGCTTTCGGTTCTGGAGGGTCGGATTCGATCCCTTGATCAGGAAAAACTTTGTGTAGTGAGTTAATTACCAATATCTTTCACACAGGCTCCACCTATTGCTTTGTTAATCTGGCAGTAAATGTAAATATAAAACCAATACCATAATATTTTAATTTTTTTAGTAGGTACTTGTGGGTCTGGGTACTTCCATTTATAATGTATTTACAAAAATAGGGTCTCACTCATCAACACGGTAGGACATGCACATTTATTTTATTTGATAAAAGAAGGCAGAATGGTCTTAGGACTCTAGCCTGTCCATAAATGGGCAAATTATAAAAAACGTGATAAAAAACGGATTAAACATATTTAGATGAGAACTAAACGCAACAAGCCAAAAGCCTTATGTCAAAAGCATGTCCCTTTCATGGGCAAATGAAAAAAATGCCTAATGTCATATATTTTTTTGACAATTAGATTTTTTTGTCAAAACTGTCAGTCCTCGAGCTTTCTTTGTGTTTATTCGTGTTTTTCTCTGATTAAAACTAAATGAAGCTATGATATCCATTAAAAGTTAAAACTTCTGTCTCGTAAAACGGTTATCTAGTTCTGAGCTGGACTACACTTCTACTTTTAATTCAATATTGCCCTTAAAATGGAGGGTAAGTATTACGCTTAGTTTACACCATACGGTTTTTGAAACATAATTTCAGTTTCAGTGGTACTGTAATCAAATAATTAAATTTTAGGCGGATCTGCCAAAAAGTCTACGTCATTTGAAACCTTGGTTATCCAGAATATAACTAACGCGTGTGAATTAAGAGCCAAATTAAACGATATTATCAAAATTGGTAAGGATTACCAGTACGATGTTTCATCGTGCTTGAAATCTTTGGTTAGTAGCAGCGATCACGATATTGTGCTGTTGACTATCCAAGCTGTCTCCGAGCTCGTTAAATGTGAAGAGAAACGGGAAATATATGCCAACAAAGCCATTATAATCCCTATACTAGACATATTACGGAAAGATGTAGCCTCAGACAATCTAGACATTATTAAACAGTCTTGTAGAGCTCTTGGGAATCTCTGCTGTGATTGTGATACCTCTAGACAAATTATTCTCGATTCAGATGGTGTACCTGTCCTAAGAAAACTTCTGACACAAAGTATAGATAAAAATTTAGCAGAAATTCAAATGTTTGTATCCAAAACAATACTGAATTATGCTATTGGTGGTCTACAGTTCTCAAAATCAATCGTGAAAGTTGATATAATAAGTGTTCTAGAAAGAATATTGTCTATAGAGTTGGAAAATGCAGACTTTGATGATGATACTGTGTCAACCTGTCTGCTGTTATTAAGTGTTATAAATGATCACTCATCCGAGTTCCTTTATGAAGATAATGTCAACCAGCTGGTCTTAAAAGTTCTAAGGGAAACAACAAATGTGGAGATTTCTGAATTATGTGTAGACCATCTACATGCACAAGCTGAACATGGTAAGCTTCCAGTATTTAGTATTTTTAACTATCTTAGAATGAGTGACAGTGAGGCTTTATTGCCAGGTGCTTTTGTCACTGGCTTCATTTATTGCCTTGTGAATCTGGCAGTAAAAGCAAATGTTGATGTAATAAACTTGACATTTGTAAGGGTTACTTTGTGACCTACATGACTTTTAAAATGAAATTTTACTTTGCCACCAATAATAGCATATACAAGTAAAAGTAGATATTAGTAGTTCAGACAGAACAAAACTACACGGGAAGAAACCCAGCCGTCCGAGTCAAAACTTTCCACTTTCAGAATCTGTAAAAACTCTGTTGGCCAATGAGGGTGCAGTTGAACTGGTGTGTTCCCGTTTAGAGCAGCTTGTGGAGAAGCATGATGCTGGTGACTTAAAGGCTGATGAAAACGATGTGGAAGCTCTGTTGAAGCAAGCCTGTGATCTCATTGTTCTTGTTTTAATTGGAGGTAATAGGTATTTTTGATTATATAAAGTACCTACAGTCAAGGTTTAAAAGTGGATTATCATTATTACTATGCTATAACTTAACTGTATGCTGATGCTCAACACTGGTATGTAACATATTTGCCAGCATGGTAATTACATACCACTAAATACTATCTCTGTAGTCTAAACCATCAGCATATAGTGATTGAACCTTCACTTCATTTATACACACCTAAGGTGCTAAGAAGCCCTGTCCCAAGTAATTCTCTCTTGCAAATGGTGCTATCTACTAACAAACAGTCTGGCAAATATACTCCAAAGTGCCCGGCAATGACAATAGGCCTATTATGTGGGAGTAACGAAGTGGCTTCTTCGAGGATAAAGATGTTGGAGTTCGGGATATTTACCATTATATTAGTTCAGTTTCCGATGCCATCCATGGTGGAAAAAGCATGAGTATCAACAAGAAATCTTTAATAACTTTGTTGTACAGTAAATGAAGGACTTCAATTTACTTTACAGATGAAGCAATGCATATTCTCTACAAAAATGGTGTTGGTGAAGTGTACATAACTATGGTTAAATGGCTCGACTCGTTAAATGATCACCTGCTGACAACTGCAGTATTGGCTATCGGCAATTTTGCGAGGCAGGACGATTACTGCACACAAATGATGCAGGACCAAATATTTGATAAGTTACTAGGTAAGTTTTATAAACAAGTCATATTAACGTAAGTGCAGGTGTAAAAGCAGTGAAAACAAGCTCGGGTAAGGTTTACATGTTTAGTAACCCTTACTTGAGTTTACAGTGATGATTCTAATGGCTGGGATTAATATGCCGTTTAAACTAGGTATTTTTAAAGTGTTTATATGTAATATGATATGTATCTGCATTGTCAACTATATCTTTACAGGGAAGATATGTTATGGCTATTATTTTGTAAAAATAGAGCAACTAAAGACTTTTTTCAAACTGCATTTTGGAACGTAGTGGTAAATTCATGACAAGTGCCTGTAATATGGTCTATGCGGAATAAATTATTTCCCTTTGAGTGACATGCTTTACTAGACAAACTTTCTCAGTGATCGGTCAGATGTTCTGCACAATCGTTTCTAAGATATTTTTATATGGATATTCTAGCTGAGTTTCTTGCTGGTATCTTCTCAGTAAAAACTTACCGAACCAGCAAAAGAATAATTTTCAAATGGTGTATTTATGTACTTAATATAGTAATTTTATAATATTGCTTGACATGAAATTGTAAAATTTTGACATTCATATGTGCCTAAACTGAATAAACGAAATTGATTATTTGATGTAAATTAGTGGAATATGTGTACAAGTGAGTTTATCTTATAATGTTTTCCTAAGATATATGTGGTGGGTCCCCAGATATATTCGAGAAGTCCAGCCAGCAGCAGTGCGGGGGGGTGCAGCACGCCGCGCTGTCAGCGCTGCGCAACCTGTCCGTGGCGCGCGCCAACAAGCGCCGCGCCGCCGCCGCGGGCCGCGCCGCGCCCTGCCTGCTGGCCGCACTGCCCGACATTACTGACCACCACATTGCATATAAGCTGCTTGCCACGCTTAGAATGCTTATCGACGGAGAAGGTAAATATATAACAATTTTTCTCTACCTAAATAATTGACCGAGCGAGCGAAGCGTCTCAGTTTTAACTCGAGGACTGACCGATTTGGCGTTGTTGGTATGTGTGTCAGTTCCGGTCTACAGGCCGCATTTTTCAGCCGATTTTGATGAAATTTGGCACAAGTGTTCTTTGTTGCAAGGCGCAACTTTTGTCGAAGGGATTTTTCGATTGGGGAGAAAATGCGAAAATAACGCGAGGTCTACTGTTCACAGAACCACTAGTTTTAAATATAAATCGCAAAAACTATAGTCTTGGGCTAGACTTGAACCAGCAACTGATCCCTTTCCATCGTTCTATCATAGATCGCTCTACCAACTGAACAAGACGCCAGTAGCGCACGACCTCTATATTGTATTAATATCGCAACTTACGGCGTCGCCAGAGCGCCATCTACCAGCCGTTGAGGAACTTACATTATGGTGGGCTGAGCGTAATGCTGTAATTACGTTTAGACACCGCTAGAGGGCTCTGATGCCAATCGATTAATAAATATTCTCTTACTACTTACACCGACCCTGCCAATAATAACTTTTCAATCAACAATATTGCAGAAAATTTCGGTTATTTAACCTTTAAATTTTCTGCGATTATAATTGGTTGCTTATTTGGATCGATTGAATTCGACGCGCTAGGCATGCTGGCGTGTGTTTAATTCGCTCACGGACGTTTCATTATATCAATCTCCTTTCATCTATCAGTAATATGACATATTGGAACATTAAGATAATGACATAACTGGATACTGGATACTATTGTAACAATGGTATAATTTTCGAACCATTGCACCATGTAAGTAGGTGTTTAACTACGAGTTTCCGATGTTCGGCCAAACGCCAAGATCAAGGAAGTGATGTACTCTATCGAATCGGTGCCTTAGTCGCACATTGATAGGATAGCAAGGTTTGCTGGAACCCCAAGACTATCAATTTTGCGATTGAAATTGTACACATATCCAGAACACATATCGGTAACCCAAATTGTACCTACACATATCCAGAACACATATCGGTAACCCAAATTGTACCTACACATATCCAGAACACATATCGGTAACCCAAATTGTACCTACACATATCCAGAACACATATCGGTAACCCAAATTGTACCTACACATATCCAGAACACATATCGGTAACCCAAATTGTACCTACACATATCCAGAACACATATCGGTAACCCAAATTGTACCTACACATATCCAGAACACATATCGGTAACCCAAATTGTGCCTACACATATCCAGAACACATATCGGTAACCCAAATTGTACCTACACATATCCAGAACACACATCGGTAACCCAAATTGTACACATATCGGTAACCCAAATTGTACACATATCCAGAACACATATCGGTAACTCAAAACGATACACTCTTTGTCCTTGTCCCTGTCTTCGACTCCCTCACTAAACCGTATTATATCTATTGTCGGTTATTATCAGTATCACTTATCACTATTTAATACAAATTTTTACTGCTTACATTACGACACATAAACGACCGTTCACTGCGAGCGCAACGAAACAATTTTCGGCACGACGCAACCTTACCCATCCCTACCATTGGCACGGGTAACTGGCTTGACAAGACGCCACACAAACTCTAATAGTAACTATTGGACGGTATTCAACAGAGAGTGTAGCTCAGCTCCTGGCTCAGAGCCCGGCGGCGCTCGCCAGTGTAGCGCGGTGGGGACACGCGGGGGAGCACGCGGGCGCGGGGGGCGAGGCGCCGCGCCTGCTGGCCTGGGCCGTCAAGCTGCTGCGGGGGGGCCGCCACTGGAGGCATATCGTGGAGGTGAGTCGCACACACTGACACTCTTCAACACATTGTCACTTCATTATACAGTTAAGGCGGTCTGAACTATAGTCTAATTCAAGTAAATTTGTTGTAAACATTTGTGAACTCGTCTCCATGAGGCCGGCGTACACTTGTATATCGCGTATTTCAATCTCTTAAAAACTGTGTGACGTTTCCACCGCGTTGCATATCAGTGGTCACCGGTTGACTAAGCTTGTCGGCATCGATAACGGCAGATTCTCCACCTACCCTCACCGGGGCTTGTTTTTTCTTCGGTGCACACTATACACTCTCTACGTGTATCCGGAAATAACGCGTTTATACCCCATAATATTAAATCAAAAGTCTAGAAAGCTTATGACCTCTCTAAATGTGACTGATTAAGTGATAACATTACAATACACCCCCTATGGGGAGACCTTTCATCTTTATTGTAGAGAATGCTAAGGGTCATCAACGTTTTCGGGCCCAAGTCATTCCTCACCTGCATGCGGTACTCCGGCTGACAAGGTGAAGGAAGGAAGCAAGGAAAACATCACCATCTACGCCTTCTGGTATAATGACGTGATTTTGTGTGATAGAAAATGACTCTCTGAATTCTAACAATAAGAGGTGTCATCCAAATTCAGAGAAAACAATTTCATCTGATATCTTAATATCCCATTACGTTTTAGGTGGACGGATGTATCTCGAGTCTGGTAAATATGCTAGTGGCGTCTCATTCCCTCATGCAGAACGAGGCTATACTCGCCCTGACACTGCTGGCGATAGAATCACGCAATACACTATCACCAGATGACCAAACAGACTTCGATTACGAGAAGAGCTTTAACTCCCAGTTAATAAAATCAGAAATCGGGAAGCACGTCACAATTTTAGTCGACACTAATTGTGCAAAGATGCCGATTGAAGTCGCGGAAAACTTGCTTGCGTTTTTGGATATAACTTCCAAAAGTAATAACGTTGCTATGGATTATAAAGAAGCGAATGTTCATGAGAGTTTGAAGAAGTTTTCTGATACAAGAAATGATTTGAATGAGAATTTACAGCATTGTATTACTGCTATTTTGCAAGCTATTGCTGGTAATGGGCAAATTGAGTAACTTATCGAAGCCTTGATCAATACTAAGGGCAAACACCAATTTATTTAAGATTTTTTTTTTCTCTGACTACCCACATTGGTAGTCGTCTGATTGGTTATTAATTAACGCTAGCTCCTTTTGTGTGTGAGTATTTTAGGTGTAGGGCGGTTTGGAGACAAATATGAGTTAACTTTATTTGTCAATTAGATGTGTTTCAAATTACTGCCAATACGTAGGGCCTATACGAAAAACATTCAACTAAAACAATGTTGGCTTACCAAAAATGTATTTTAATGCAATAAATATGTAATTCTAATGTTTTTTAGTAACTGTTATGAATGAAGGCCCTGCTTAAAGCAAATGTTATTTACCCACTCTCTATGTAGATTGTTTTAATATTTCTAATTTAATTAAATCAATTTCCTTTTTAAAATCTACACTATTCAGTACTCTTTCAAAGTAAAACGTATTTGCTAGAACTAAATATTGTTAGATTTGATGCAAATAAATCGTAGAAATTTGCTACATCTCTTGTAAGCTTATTTAAATCTTATTCTAGTCATAGTTTTAAATTTTCTTATTCGGTATTTCGCTAGAAGTTTTCATATATGTTATTTAAAACTTACTATTATAATGTTAACGAGTATGTTATAAGATTTATTATTGAGTACATTCCGAATGTTTGAAAGTTTTGTCTGCTATAGCTCTGTTCACACTAAGCGTTCAAGTCTATTGTCTATGCGTGGACGTCAGCTTAGCGTGAGCAAGGCAACACTTGACGTGTGTGCTATGTTGTCTGTGCTTGCAAACTTTGTCGGAAAACATTGTTCGTGCAAAGACCGAATATTTACTGGAAATATCTGCGCATATGCATCTCTGTGTATGTGTGCGCGCTTGTCTTTACAATACTAAAGACAATTTGTTGTTAGATCGTTTTTTTTCTGTAAAACATTTAATACCTATAAAATTTAGTCGAAAATAATAATAGCAATACTGGCAATACTCAAAGTACAACATAGTGGTTCAGAAATAATTTTTACTATTTACTATTTTTAAAGAAGTATGCTAGGTATGGACTTCTGGTTACTTTGGATAATGATATGAATACGTCTTGTAGGATACAAGGATAAGGTCATGTTTTAAACTCCAGCGTATTACAAACTTGGGACAGTACGTTTATTTCCACTTTAGCGCTCGGGAATCCTCGATTATTATCGGGGATTATCGGAACTACAAATGAAAGATATTACCGTCTAAAACAGTCATAATAAAATAGTTGCCAGCTTTAATTTCAAGAACCTTTTTTTCTTGAAACGAAAGCGGGCAACTTTTTTTTGTAAAACTCAACCTGTTTCAATAAAGTCTGACCAAATAATTTGATACTTGGAGTTGCAATTTTAATATAGAGTATTTAATGAATTCTGAAAGTAAAAAACATACACTACGTCAATTTTGACACCGGAATGTTAGACATAAGTCATAGCTTTTATCTTCACTATTTTCTCCATAAAGTTTATTGAGCTCTTCCCATACCTCTACCTCTACTTCTTAGACGCATAACATGATTTAAAATTTCATGTCAGTGTTTGTGAAATCTTGTTGATGCGTTGATCATTGCCGGTGATTTCTTAAATGATTCTTTCACTATTTTCAGTTTTTTTAGTATGACCTAGACCGGTTTAACCAACAAGCTATAATACAAGACGTAATCTAAAAATATTGTAGTAAAATAATAAGATTTTGATAATCCGATAGTGCACTTATCGAATAGTTTGGGCTAGAGCGATAGCTTGTTGCGTAAATATAAATTTAGCAACTTAGATACTACGCTATATAAGTGTGTTCACTAATTTTAGTTTTCTTTACTTGGGTATTAATTTCGACTAACGTCAAAAAGGTGTCAAATTTAAACATGGGAGTTATATAGACATGAATACTTAATTTTTTTATTAAATTAAACGTTCTGTAGTCTGGAACTTGTGCCCGGTAGATGGCAATAGGCTCGCCCCCTATTACATGGGACCTAACATAGCTGGCGAGATGTGGGTGTGTTTGCAAACCTCTGCCTACCCCTTCGGGGAAAAAGGCGTGATGCTATGTTATGTTATGTTATTAAACGTTCTTATTGACTGTTAATCCCAAAAACAATATAATCTGAGGCGACAATGATTGACAGGTACCTAATGTGTTTCTTGTAACCCTGGTTATTTGCTCATAGACTTTTGTAATGTATGTATTACATACGGTTGTATGAATGAACAATTTTGGATAATTATCCAGTTCTTCTTTATTATTCACATTACATTTTGTATCTTTGTATTTACTAGCTAATAATATTAGGTTTAATAGACGCCATAATTATTGTCCCTTATAGTAAAAGATCATTCCACGATGTTTTCTTCAATGGCAACACTGAAGGCCTTATGTCAGGCTACCGCTGGTTTAGAGTAAGCGTACATTTGCGGTACTTACATTACATGAGGTATACGCGTATGCCATAAAGTATCAAAACCATAATTCCACGTATTATTATTAGAATATTTATTATTTTATAGATAATAATATCGATTTTATTATTAGAATATTGAGCTTCATCGTTTATTAGTGTTAAACATTAAATATTGATCTTGTTAATGCACGTTTATGGATATAGTTTTATGGACCAATAATTATTATAATTACATAATGTATTGTTATCAAAATTTATATGTATTGCCAGGATATACAATAATCTATTTACAGCGTCATTTGTGAAATATTTTTTTTTAAATTAATATCGAATGAGTTCGTCTTGGTTCAGCGCCGACTTAATAATAATAATTGGTATTTCATATCACTGTTGTCAATTATGTTGTATTACGACTGAGTTATATTTATGAAATTGTGGGTAACTGAATGTAATTAGGCCAAACCAAGAACGAAATATCACTCACATTGTTTCCAACTCGCGTTATTTATACATAATGTCATTTAGTTTAAAATACATAATAAATCTTGATAACGTTACATAATAAATGTATTGTTATAGATATTACTAGTTTCGCTGGAATACATTATTATTCTACACGTAAACATTGTTTTATTTGTCTCCTATAAAATATATTATATTAGAAAACCAGTCAGAGAGATATCAAATATCGTATTCAATTATCCGTATATTGCTACGGAACGGGAGGCGCGCCCCGGGCGAATGGGCGTAATAAGTACCTCATCCCTGTCTAACTTTTCAGGTATAGAGATGTGAATCTGTGTTGTGTTGTTAAAGGGCTATGATTTTTTATAAGAATAGATTGTTACCTTCATAGTAACTGACGCCCAAAATCTGTTCCCGCGAAACGAATCATGTCAAATCATTTAAAAAAAGTTTATTGTAAACGAGTTAATTTGTACTGCGTTATGACAAAATAGAACAAGGCTCTTGAATCTTCACGAGGCGCGCTCTCGTAACATATCTGCCCTTTTTAAGTCTTGGTACCCTTACAGATTCGTCATGACTACCTCGGTGGCACAATCGTACTATGTACGGACTGCCACACTCGAGGTCTCGGGTTCGATTCCCGGGCACCAGACCCGGGAATCGAATAATAAATCGATAATGTATAATTCTCTTTAGAATTTTATCCAGATAATTATCCCAGAGTCTGGACCTTGTGCCCGGAAATGGCAATAGGCTCGCCCCCTATTACATGGGACCTAACATAGCTGGCGAGATGTGGGTCTGTTTGCACACCTCTGCCTACCCCTTTGGGGAAAAAGGCGTGATGCTATGTTATGTATGTTGTTACGCCGACAAAATCAATACATATAATAAAATTGTAAGTGGTCGATGTCTGTACATCGAAGATATAATAGAGAAACTGTTGTAGGGTGACTTTATGAACGCAATAGTACCCAAAACAATGGTTTTTAGAATTTTTGTCTGTTTGTCTGAATGTTTGAACACGCTAATCTCAGAAACGGCTTAACCGATTTGAATGCGGTTTTTAGTAATGCGTTGTGGTTTATTCAACTTAACATTTAAGGTTTGTTTTATTTCAATCGGTTCATAAATAAAAAAGTTATGTCGATCTAAAGTACCACATAGGCGGAGCTGCGGGTAACAGCTATACATAATATATCAGTAACTCGTGACCAAGAAAACTATAACACGCAGGCGGAGCTGCAGGCAACAGCTAGTGCTTAAATAAAGTCATGAAAAATATTTATTTCGGGGTAGCTTAACTAACTTTTTTTTCTCGCGTCTATATTATGACGTGGGGTATCATCGGATAAGTCTTTTAACACACTATAAATCTTGGTCACCCTATTTTTTCCTTCGATTATAGGTTTTAAGTTCTGTTTGTAGTTCTTAATTTTAGGCTTTATTCATATCGTCTACATATTCTTCGAAATGGTATCTGTAATTAGCAAAAAGAATGGGACTTCTACTAAGCTCCGTTTAAGGTCCATTTAAGAAAAATCGTGGCCGCGCGGTTCGCACAAAGTGAACCGCGCGGCCATAACTTTGGAGTGCTGTAGGTCGTGAAGTCCAAACAGTAGGGCTTTATTTTTATAATCTACATTTTCTTCGAAATCGTATCAGTGATTAGCAAAAAGAATTAGACTTGTACGTAGCTCCGTTTAAGAGAACTGGTGGCCGCGCAGTTGAATTCGTGCGGACTGCGCGGCCACGGTTAAACCCTTATAACTTTCTAAATATTGACTCTTCGAATTTGCGGTTTTCACTGTTCGTCTTTTACAAATTCCTTCGAAATGCTGACATAAGCTTTTTTTTCTACGACATAGTGGCCGAGCAGTCGAAACGGACACGAAGCTATTATGGGTGACTACGGAACCCTATTCTATGCGTGGCCCGACACGCACTTGGCCGATTTTTTTAAATATGGAATATCATTGATTGCAGAATAGTCAGAGATACCCTGCAATGCAAATCATACTTAAGTCTGTATATCCATATCAAAAGTATAAAGCCGCGATTATGATCAGTTCAGTCTGCACATGGACATTACAGGCGCGATGAATGCCAATGGTGGATCGTCGGCGAATTCAAATAATAGGTAAAAATAATTAAAAGGATAAGGTTCCTGTGATTAGTCTATCACAGTCTCGAGATAAGCGTTCCACAATAACAACACATATTTACAAAATCGCGAACTCTCCTGTTTATTACTACGAGTATAATTAACCTTACACAAAACATATTTTTAGTTAAAATAAAGTACATTTTAGAAGTAACAATGAGCATCACGCGGTGTCGTCAAGATCCACGATAGTACGTTCTTGTATCATGGTGGAATGCTTCGTGATCCTTAAACGGAAGCTCAACTCTTCGTCATTGACCAGATGTGTTGGTAGAATGGGCCACCTGTTGCCGCAACCAGCCACTAAAATCATAATCATAACATAATATAAAATAAAGTTCCGTATGTATGCTTAGATCTTTAAAACTACGCAATGGATTTTGATGCGGTTTTCCAAATGGATAGAGTGGTGGTGGAAGTTTTTGTATATATAATTTGTCAAGCGAGCGAAGCTGTGCGCGTCCTAGTTAGCTAGCTAGTTAGGTATAAATTCAAGTTCGCAATATTATTTATGCAACACTAGGTGATCCCCCTAGAGTGATCCTCACTAGGGTGTACTCGGGACGCCCAGCAATGGACGATAAGGCGGGCATTTAAAAAACCCGGCTAAAATCGAGTCGAAGTCGAAAGGTTCTGTACCATCACATCACAGATCTTCAAAACTACGCAACGGATTTTGATGCGGTTTTCACCAATGGTTCTCGAGGAAGGTTTATGTGTAGGCACCTATATAATTAGTCAAATGGGTGTAGCCGCGGGCGTCTGCCACAAACTTTACGAAAATGAGTAGAATCTAGATTACCTGGACATTTTGTTTTCGGTTTAGTTTTTATCAGATTCATGATGGCATCTTTTTCATATACATGATTGCATATGGTATTCTTCACAGGATCTGATATCGGTCGTTTAGTTATTGGGTCAATCTGTAAAGTAAATTATTGTAACATAAGTATTAATAATATAGGTACAATTTGAGAGCTTGTGAAGTTTATTCCCAAGCTTTAATGGTAAAGTAAAGTAAAAACACTCACATATTGGTCCTGAGATTCAGTTATAGTTAAGTCTGATTCATCCAAATTGTCTGAAAGTAAAATAGACTATAAAAACAAAACTTCAATTTGAATCATTTGTTTTCTAATAAGCACATTCAACCAAACTCTTCAGCATTAAAATATTAGTCACTATCCCTTGAACCTTTTTCAACCCAGTTGGAGTAGCTGATTTCAACTAACTGCAACTCGGCTAAACTCTGATATTTTCTATGAAACAACTGCCATCGGACTTCCACAACCCATTGGAAATATGGAAAGAAATTCTTTATAATATTAATCATCATCCACTGATCCTTTTCCCAAGTAGACTACCCAGCCCAACTGTGTGCTGCTGAGCTTCAATATTTTCCATGAAGCGACTGCTATCTGACCTTCACAACCCATGTGCAATATTGAAGCTCTGTAGTTAGATTTTGTTTTAGGGCTCTAAATACCCGTAATGACTGCCATGGATGTGTGTATAACACCCGAGAGCAACGGCTTAGCTTACTCTCCAAGGCACACACGGGTCTCAAAATCTCTTAACAGATGTTGCTAAACCTTTGCAATGTATTAAATTATGCAAGTTACCACTCTGCCACGAGCCCCCCTTTATAATATTAATAAATATATAAAATATTTTAATCTGCACTCACTTGTGGCTGTATGTGTTTGAAGTCCTCTCTCACATCTCTTGTTAAACTCTATCATATATGGATGATTTTCTACTCGCAACCTCTTGCCAGCGAGGCTGCTTAAGTGAGACTTAAACCTTTCCTCTAAACTGTTTAGATTTGAAGAATCAGTTTCTCTCTGCAAATTTTCATATTAATTTATGTATCTTATATACTAACAAGTGTAGGGCCGCAGTTACGTCTGCTTGGCAAATAATACACAAAAACCTTCCTCGAGAACCACTCTATCAATGAATGAAAACCACATCAATATCCGTTGATTAGTTTTAAAGATTTTACGTAATGTATAAAACAGTCGCTGGTTCCCTATGTATATAGGGAACCAGCGACTGTTTTATACTATGTTATGATGAAGTGTTAGCTGTCTTTCAATAAAGTAAGTCCGGCTGCTGTCCAGACTATACTAACCTAGTATTCCATGGGTTCACCATGCATGTAGGTTTATATTTCATTTATGGTACAGAAACGAACTAAATAACAGGAATCGAATTGAACTAACTGCCGATTTTTACACAGAATGAGTGTGCAAATTATCGGAATACAGTTAAAACAACTAGAGTGAACCACATATATACCCACGGCCACTAGTGGATACAAAGGTATATCTAAGTACTTTATTTATTAGTAAAGAAGTGGAAGTTCGTATAAGTACTTACCTACTTAATTCATATCGTAGTTGGTGGTCTATAATTTATTTGAACGTACCTTGGCTTTCTCCATGGCTTCAATAGCAACCTCTTGCTGGGCTTCCAGTGTGCAATATTGCTGCACACATGTTCTTAATTTATTGAATTCAGCTTCTTTTTCGCTATCTAAATACTTGGAAACGTTGTCCGTACATAAATACAAACTTGTTATGCATTGTTTTCTTAAATCTGCCAAATCGGTATCAGCCATAGTATTCGAGATCTTCCACTTTGCGGTTCACACAACTTAAAATGTTTAAAATGGTTTATTAGGGAAAAACGCTAGGTACAATAATCACAATCACAAAATAATAACAAATTTAATTATTTATTTCGTGGTTTTGACAATTTATTACTACCTAGTTTGGCATAATTTGAGTTTGACTTTGACGTATAATAATATTTCATTATATTGCCTTGGATACTCAGCTTTTAAGCTACTTGTCGACTTGGCTATGTGGTTTTAGTAGAGCTGGTTTACTCCTATAGTTCGCAATAAGCAGTTCGAAAATAAATGAAATTAAACTAGTGGTTCTCTTTGTACAGGTAGAACAGTAGACCTCGTGAACACTACGGGGTTACCCCGTTGTTCTAATAATTAGTATCAGCATGATCTTATCATAGGTATCAGCCGTCGATGTATTGTAAGCAAAGGCATAATATTTGATCGAGGGCGAAGATATCAGCATCAGACATTATTCGAGCTGAAAAACTTGTTTTAAATTATGGAATACGTGTGCCATGTTTAGTGATCGCGTGAAAAACGTGTATGTGGTGGCTTCGGCCCCTACGTGGATACCAGGTGGTACAACAGTGTTGGTCCGGGGGGTACCACCGTGCAGCTATGCTAAAGCCCCCCAAGTAACCCAGCCTAGGCTGGGTTGCGTTAGGGGTTCAGCAGCTGCACTGCCGGGCCCAGGGCGATGTATGGTGCGGCAGGCAGGGGTCCAGTGGGGGCGAAGCTTCCCTATATCTCATCATGACAGTGCAACAAAGTAATAAACGGTACACAGCGGCCTCTAGAAACCCCACAAAGTCGATTCCTTTTGAGGTGGAGTTCGCGAATATCCGCGGACTCCATGCGAACCTCGATACCGTCCACCATCACCTAGAGACGGCACGGCCTTCTGTGATGTTCCTTACGGAGACACAGATATGCCGCCCTGACGACACGTCTTACCTCAGTTACCCGGGTTATGTCATTGAGGAACAATTCCGCGACAAAGCCGGAGTGTGCGTGTTCGTTAGGGCGGATGTCTGCTGCCGCCTGTTGCGCTGTCTAGAGAACCCCTCCTACTCCGTCCTTTGGCTGCACGTGGATCATGGCTCTATGAGCCAGATCTACGTGTGTGTCTACCGCTCCCACACAGGGGACACTGGGACAACAAGGCTTTTCGAATACCTCAGCGAAATGGCTGACGATGCGCAGGTGCGGTTCCCGAACGCTGACCTGGTTTTCCTGGGGGACTTTAACGGTCATTACGTTGAGTGGCTGGGGTCCCTTAGGACCGATCATGCGGGACGATCCGCCCATGCATTCGCTCTCTCCCACGGGCTGACCCAGATGGTACAGGGGATCAACCGGATACCTGACAGGTCAGACCACACGCCCGCCTTGCTGGATCTACTGCTGACGAGTCGCCCAGCCGAGTACAGTGTGTCGGTACGCGCCCCACTGGGCACTTCCGACCACTGTGTGGTGCACGCCAGCTTCCAAGTGCCACCGCCTGCTCGTGCTGAGCAAATGACTCGACGACTATGGCGCTACTCGTCGGCAGACTGGGACGGTCTCCGCGATTACTTTGCGTCCGTCCCGTGGAGCCAACGCTCTTCCTCCGCCAACGGTCAGGAGCTCACATCCCACCCCACGGGCAGCCGTGGATACTGGCAACTGGCCAAAGCCGTACAGTCTAATTTTTGCCAACCTTCGCTGCCACCACTGCGTTTTCCTGATGGATCACTGGCTCACAAAGCCCATGTGATGTACGGGCAGTGCTGCGGTCGCTCGACACGCGGAAAGCCAGTGGCCCTGACGGCATTCCGGCGATGGTGTTACCAAAATGTGCTGCTGAGTTGTCTCCAGTACTAACGCGTCTGTACCGCCTGTCATACTCTACAGGGCTCGTGCCGGAGGTCTGGAAAGAGGCGAACGTACAACCGATCCCCAAGAAAGGGGATCGCTCCGATCCAGGCAACTATCGACCCATAGCTGTCACCTCAGTCATTTGCAAGGTGCTTGAGCTCCTTATCAATAAGCAGCTCATGCGATACCTGGAGGATCACTCGCTAATCAATGATCGGCAATATGGCTTCAGGCCAAAACGATCAACGGGTGACCTCCTGGCATTCGTCACGCATGTATGGGGTGAGGCTATGGAAAAGTACGGCGAGTCCTTGGCTATTAGCCTGGACATCGCCAAAGCTTTCGATAGGGTCTGGCATGCTTCGCTCCTTTCCAAGCTTCCGGCATATGGTCTACCTCCTCAACTGTGCAGCTGGATTGCCAGCTTTTTAAACGAGCGCCGAGTGCGGGTTCTCTGTGATGGCCAGGCTTCTCGCTTCTTGCAAGTGAATGCCGGGGTACCGCAGGGGTCCTTACTATCACCAACTTTCTTTCTTCTGCATATCAATAATATGCTATCCCTCGGGAACATTCATTGCTATGCAGATGACAGCACACTGCACGGGAGTTACTCGGTTCGTCCAACGGCGGAGCGATCTGAGATTGAGTAGGAGAGACGACGACTCGTGGCTGATCTCGACCGTAACCTCGACAGTATCTCCCAATGGGGTGCCGAGAACTTGGTCGAGTTCAATGCCCGCAAAACACAGGCGTGTGCATTTACAGCGAAAAAATCCCCTTTCCTTCCCCTACCCACTCTTCAGAATGCAACATTACCAATGAAGGATAATCTAGACATCCTTGGCATAGACGTACGTCGAGAGCTCAATAACACAAAATACATTGAGAGATGTATTGGGCTAGCTTCGCGGAAACTAGGAATACTGAACAAGGTAAAGCGATTCTTTACACCGCACCAGAGGTGTCTGCTGTACAAAACGCAGATTAGACCCTGCGTTGAATACTGTTCTCACCTCTGGGACGGCTCCGCGAAGTATTTGCTGGACGCACTCGACGCTATGCAGCGACGCGCTGTTCGCATATAGACTGTCCGGAGGTAACGGGAAGCCTTGAGCCGCTAGCCCAGCGCCGAACAATTGCTTCCTTGGCCGCGTTCTACCGTATTTACCACGGTGAGTGTTCTGAAGAGCTCTTCAATCTGATCCCACCCTCTCCCTTCCGATCCCGAACAGTCTTCACGAGAACCGAGCGTTTTAAATGTTCGTTTCTCTGCCGAACGATGGTGGCTTGGAACGCCCTGCCTGCGCACGTGTTTCCTCCAAAATATAACCCTGGGTTCTTTAAGCGAAGCGTGAATAGGCATATTACTGGGTCGTCAAGTTGAGGGTCACTCTTTATAGTATTCCTGTGTACTGTGAGAGTTGCCCACAATCGCCAGACGTCGCCACAGCTTACCATCAGGCGGGTGGGGTCAATTTGTCGAAGTAAATAAAAAATAAAAAAAAGAATACTTTTTATATACGGAAAGTAGGTCTCGAAATGTAGATGCTTCGCGCCGTTCGGGCAAAAAAAAAACATTATATCGTTATTATTTATTGCACATAAATGTAAACATTTTTTTATTACTACCTACTTATAAACATAATTATTTAAATTATTCATTACATCTTTCAGTACATAAATTGATAAATAAATAACAATTGTATATTTTTATAGCCATCTGACGAATTACTAACATAATATTATCTAAGGCACAGGACAGTAGCAGCAAGCAATTACTATCAACATTACACTCGAGTCGAATTTTTTGCTCTCTCACAGTGTAGACAGGCCCCGGTCTACACTGTGACACCAACGTGCCCTAAAGCTGCAGAAAGTCGTTTCAGATGTACTCTCATCTCCGCCGGAGGTATTCCTCGACGATTCTCGATCACTTTAAATGCGTTCAAGTATTCTAATTCTGTGAAACGAGCGCCCTTCTCACGTACTGATGTTATAATTTCCTGTCAAAGATAGAGTAAAATGTAAGCAGAAATACTTTAACGAATAAAAACTTCAAAGTATATAAATAAACGCGTCTATCGGGAAGACGGGAACTCACTCGTTAAAAAGTACGGATATGGTTTTTTATTAGTACTTTTTAGCGGTTGATGTCGTCACGAAAAGTGTCATCTAGCGCGGCTTATGTACCTCGGGGGGACACGACAGCAGATGCAGGTAGTGATGTGCGCGATGCAGGCCGGCGTGAGGCAGCTGCAGCGCGGCGAGGCAGTGGCGCAGCGAGGCGAGGCGCACGCCCAACGCCCGCGCCTCGCCTGCCGCCGAGTCCGAGCCCTGCCAGCGCCACGCCATGTACGTACCTCAGGTGGACACGACAGCAGATGCAGGTAGTGATGTGCGCGATGCAGGCCGGCGTGAGGCAGCTGCAGCGCGGCGAGGCAGTGGCGCAGCGAGGCGAGGCGCACGCCCAACGCCCGCGCCTCGCCTGCCGCCGAGTCCGAGCCCTGCCAGCGCCACGCCATGTACGTACCTCAGGTGGACACGACAGCAGATGCAGGTAGTGATGTGCGCGATGCAGGCCGGCGTGAGGCAGCTGCAGCGCGGCGAGGCAGTGGCGCAGCGAGGCGAGGCGCGCGCCCTCCGCCCGCGCCTCGCCTGCCGCCGAGCCCGAGCCCTGCCAGCGCCACACCACGCCCGCTGACATCATCTCGCCGACGCCGTTCATTATGTACTGAACAATACAACAAAACAAATACATACAATTGGAGTTTTTGGTTTGTATTTTCAAATATATTTTCATACGTACATAGCTAGGTACTCATTTACATAAAAAAAATAATTTGTAACAATAGGTTAAGGTTGGAAAACAGCTTTTTACCGTTCACACTACTGTCTTGCAAGGTACTTGTAGTTCCAGTATACTTCCGGTCACCAAAAGTTCCCCTTGCACCTATTTATTCTAATCAAGCAGGACAAAATGCAAAAAGAATTACAAACGGACGGACAGACAGTATTCCTACGATGCTCAGCTAGTGTAAAAATGAAATTCAGTGGACTGTATAACTGGTAAATTATTTCTTGAGTGCGTACAATGTGGCGTTAATATTGAGAAGTAGGTATCAAACGAGCGTGTGCCTCGCGTCGTGATCGAACGAGTCGTGTGTCGTATGCGCAAGCGCCGCGGTGAGCCGAACGGTCCCCGACGATGGACGATGTCTAGCGAAGACGTCCGAACCAGCAGCAAGAAATGTCTTCTCATCGAAGACAAAACGACAACATTCACGTGTCACACATTGGTCCTTTTGAAAGTGCCGGCCAAAGCAAAGAGTACCTGATGCCTGATTTTGTTTTTTTTATTTGGACCAAAATATATAATGTCCTTTTTAATAATAATATATATAATATATTAGGACAATGCACACAACGCCATCTAGTCTCAAACTAAGCAGAGCTTGTGATATGAGTACTAGATAAACTGATATAAATACTTATATACATATTTTTTTTTGTAAATACATATATATATATACATAGGAAACATCCAGACTTCGGTACAAACGTATGTGTCATCACACAAAGTTTGTCCCGACCGGGAATCGAACCCGAGACTCCGGCGTTTTTGTTGTCTACACTACTATTATAAAGAGGAAAGATTTGTATTTTTGTGAAAGCTACATTCACCCTGAGTAACATAGGCTCCTTTTTATCCCGGTAATGTGTTCCCACGGGAACCGGGAACGAGTAAACTAAATGACGCGGGCGGAGCTGCGGCGATCAGCTGGTAATAAATACATGAACACATTATACACAAGGAACAATAGTCAGTTATGAACAGTCGCCTCACCGCCAGCCGGTGCGCCGCCAGCACGTTGTGCACTTGCTCGTGGAAGGCCAGCAGCGCGTGAGCGAGCTGAGCCGCGCCGCCCGCCTCGTCCGCGCTCTCCTCGCTCTCCTCCTGGCCGAGGTAGTGGAAGCACTGGATACGCATCTGCGCAATACGAACCGACTGTTGGGGGACCTTTACACACCTTCGTGACTGCCGAGGTGGTGCAGTGGTATGAGGATACAGCTATTAGCGCGTCACAAGCTAGCAGTTCGCCGAAGGACTGCGTTTGTGACCTTCGACGTGCAAATACGATGCTACTTTGCTACAATTCAAATAACCATCCAAATAAACTCGCACCAACATTAATACGTAATTTGACCCTATATACCTATAGACCATTTTCCCTCCAATCCAAAAAAAGATCACGATGAAAAAATTTTATTAAATCAAGGTACACTTGTGCCAAGTTTCGTGAAGATCGGATAATAACTGTGGCTGATAGCCCGGAACACACAGACAGACAGACGATAGCAAACTTGCCCAATCTCGAAATATAGACGCTTTGCTCGCTATGCTCGCTCGGTCAACGATAAAGAAAATGGATACACAAAGGGTAAATTTATAGTGATTTCCACTTACCTCTAAATGCAGAAATAATAAACACTTCTGTGATATTTCGTCAAATATCATAGCGGCTGATGATATATCGTTCAAAAACCTCTCCGACAGTTTCATAGATCCGGCTCCGGTGAGTGATGAAGGCAGGCTGCGGATGTTGGAGCTCAGCCAATCCTGATTAACAAATTATACTGACATTTAACAGGAATTATGAGATTAGACTAGAAATCTGGAGAAAAGAAAAAAAACCATAAGTATTTATGATAATTTTTCTTTGGAAAGTTATACCAAAATGTAATCTAAAATATATAAAACTAGCTGATGTCCTCGACTCCACTCGTTTAAAATAGTTTCCTCGTTTCTAATTCCCACATTACTGGGATAAAATGTACCCCATAGCAGTAAAAGAAAGTAAAACTGAAAAACTCTCACTTGTATGCAGTATAAGTGAAGGAGTTTTTAAGTTTTATGTATGTTTGTATGTTCCATCGCTACATACTTACAAACATAAATAAAACATTCCTATTGTATAGTTGACTCACCATAGTCTCACACAGCACGGCTAGGTCGGCAAGAGCAGTCGTGTCAGATATGATTTCTTTTCGAGTTACGGCTCCATCACCTAAACTGGAACCGAGGATTTCGGCCTCACGTTCATATGCTTGTTTTAGATCCTGTTATTAAAAAAATATTCTTTTTATACAGGGTTATTTTTAAAATTATCCCAGACCTTTAAGGTACTGTCTTTGTAGGTCATATGTAGCAAGTTTTGGTTTACGAGTTTGCCAAACCAAATCGGTGACGTCACAAACAGATGCCATGACACCAACAAGCGTTTTGGCACGTATTTGAACTTAACAATGAAAATAGCATTTATTTTATAATGAAACATTATTTCTTGCAAAAGCAAAAATGTTATATTTTTCGGTAATAGTAGATACTTTATAAAGGACAGTTTTTCAAAATCAGTCATCATCCCCATTACAGAATGGGTATTGATTTTACACTGCCCGGCAACGGCAATAGGGACCAACAACGCACCTCTGCCTACAGGTTCGGCTCGGCGTATGATCGTACTCACATCTGTCGTGATCTTGGTCGCCGGTTGTGTGACCACGAGCCAGTTGGGCAGCGACTGCAGGAAGCGCACGATGTCGTCGTCGGCCAGCCAGCGCGCCGCGCGCCCGACGTGCGGCTGCAGGCGCGAGTGTGCGGCGCGCGCGTGCTGTGCCAGCGCGCCCAGCGCGGCCAGCGGCGCGCGCGCAGCCCAGGCGCCGCCGCACGTGCCGCAGCGCCGCGCCGCCAGCCCTGCGCGCCACGCCGTGCGCCAGCCCTCCGCGCAACACGAGAATATCACGCGCTGGCGGGTGCTGCAACACCGACAGTCGACGTCACCGAGGCTTTACATCAGACGTGCGGCATCAATTTGGCGAACCAGAAATTTAACAAAATTGTGCGGTCGGGGGGCCCCTGTCAAGAACCAAGTTCTTTATGCACTGCAACTCAACCTGAGTTTGGGTTACTTTTAGTTTTACTATCGACGCCAACGCTAAATAAAAAAAAACAAAGAAAAAGCAGACCATATTTAGACTTCAGAGGACCACCGGTTGGGAACCACTGATAAGCGTAACGTGACGATTTCTACTACATCGCACTACCCGTAAGCGTTAGAGAACTTCGTTCTAAAATCTTGCTGTGACGTCAAAACGCAACTACAGTGTAATTTACCTACAAAGTAACATTTCATAAAGACGCATTTGATATAATCTATAAAAACATATCGATATTTTTAAGAAATTTAATAAAATCATTGTAAATCTTGATTTAAAATGATTTATCTAATCAGCTTGAAAATTAAATCAACCTACCAATAATAATACTACATCATATTTCAGCCAATACAAGTGAGTAACGAGGAGGGAGGAGGGAGGAGGGAGGAGGGAGGACACACAACTAACTTGGCCTTGTTGGTGGTGAGCGGCGGCGGCGCCCTCTCGCGCCAGGCGCCCGGCGCGCGCATGACGTCATCGATGGTGGCGCGCGCCTCGCCCGCCAGGCGCTCGCTCTCGCCGGTGCGCACGTAGTCTGTGATGAACGCGCGCAGGGAGCACTCGCCACCGCTGGAGACCATCACAGAGATATATTACACTTGCATACGTCCGTGTTTGCAACCATTCGAGATTTACAGATTTACAATTGGACCCGGTAGGTGGCGCTACTGTGACGAAACGAAATTCGTCGGCACATCAGCGCTACCTACAGGGTCCGCGGGGTACGTGCCGCCCGGCTCGATGTGCGCACACAAGGCGTGCAGCGCAGGGGAGGGAGGGTACTCACGTGCCGCCCGGCTCGACGTGCGCACACAAGGCGTGCAGCGCGGGCGCGGGGGAGGGAGGGTACTCACGTGCCGCCCGGCTCGACGTGCGCACACAAGGCGTGCAGCGCGGGCGCGGGGGAGGGAGGGTACTCACGTGCCGCCCGGCTCGACGTGCGCACACAAGGCGTGCAGCGCGGGCGCGGGGGAGGGAGGGTACTCACGTGCCGCCCGGCTCGATGTGCGCACACAAGGCGTGCAGCGCGGGCGCGGGGGAGGGAGGGTACTCACGTGCCGCCCGGCTCGACGTGCGCACACAAGGCGTGCAGCGCGGGCGCGGGGGAGGGAGGGTACTCACGTGCCGCCCGGCTCGATGTGCGCACACAAGGCGTGCAGCGCGGGCGCGGGGGAGGGAGGGTACTCACGTGCCGCCCGGCTCGATGTGCGCACACAAGGCGTGCAGCGCGGGCGCGGGGGAGGGAGGGTACTCACGTGCCGCCCGGCTCGACGTGCGCACACAAGGCGTGCAGCGCGGGCGCGGGGGAGGGAGGGTACTCACGTGCCGCCCGGCTCGATGTGCGCACACAAGGCGTGCAGCGCGGGCGCGGGGGAGGGAGGGTACTCACGTGCCGCCCGGCTCGATGTGCGCACACAAGGCGTGCAGCGCGGGCGCGGGGGAGGGAGGGTACTCACGTGCCGCCCGGCTCGACGTGCGCACACAAGGCGTGCAGCGCGGGCGCGGGGGAGGGAGGGTACTCACGTGCCGCCCGGCTCGATGTGCGCACACAAGGCGTGCAGCGCGGGCGCGGGGGAGGGAGGGTACTCACGTGCCGCCCGGCTCGATGTGCGCACACAAGGCGTGCAGCGCGGGCGCGGGGGAGGGAGGGTACTCACGTGCCGCCCGGCTCGATGTGCGCACACAAGGCGTGCAGCGCGGGCGCGGGGGAGGGAGGGTACTCACGTGCCGTCCGGCTCGATGTGCGCACACAAGGCGTGCAGCGCGGGCGCGGGGGAGGGAGGGTACTCACGTGCCGCCCGGCTCGATGTGCGCACACAAGGCGTGCAGCGCGGGCGCGGGGGAGGGAGGGTACTCACGTGCCGCCCGGCTCGACGTGCGCACACAAGGCGTGCAGCGCGGGCGCGGGGGAGGGAGGGTACTCACGTGCCGCCCGGCTCGATGTGCGCACACAAGGCGTGCAGCGCGGGCGCGGGGGAGGGAGGGTACTCACGTGCCGCCCGGCTCGACGTGCGCACACAAGGCGTGCAGCGCGGGCGCGGGGGAGGGAGGGTACTCACGTGCCGCCCGGCTCGACGTGCGCACACAAGGCGTGCAGCGCGGGCGCGGGGGAGGGAGGGTACTCACGTGCCGCCCGGCTCGATGTGCGCACACAAGGCGTGCAGCGCGGGTAGCGCGGCGTGCAGCAGCGCGGGCGCGGGCGCACACACGAGCGGGTAGGCGTGGCGCCGCCCGCCGCGCGCCGGGGCCACCACGCCCGGACCTACACACACAACATATCCTTATATATAGATAAACAAAATTAAGATTTTCACTAAAGGCGTGACAGTATAAGGTACTTCAAAAGAATCCAATTTTTAAATATTGTATTACTGTAGTAGTCGTATAGTAGTTTGTAAGTATTTGTATATAACTGTTTGTGATTAAACCAAAATAAAATAAAATTAAAATAAATATTTGACAGTCTTGTCTTTTGGTCTGGCTACTCTCGGAATCGGCCGGACCGAATTTAACGTGACCTTCACTGGCACAAGACACTGGTGTAACATAACCACTGGAGCGTCCGAAGATAGTCAAAATCTACAGGCATTTGTCCCAAGTACTAGTCTGTCTTGATAACCAAAACGACATGTTTAAAATTATAGAGATAGATCTGCCAAACTAAATGGACATTGCCAAACAAAATGCGTGTAAGACTTGAGTGTCGAGAAATAAAATAAACAATGTGCCACTGTGTTTGTTGTGTGAGTGTTTCAGAGCCAGTGTCACAATATTGTGGAAGGCTTCTCCTCAGTAGTGGGAGTCAATGGGCTGATAAATAAATGAACAAACCTGTGAATTTAAACAGTTTGGTCCTTGTATGTGTGGGTCTCTTCTTAGCGAAGTAGTCCGCCAGGCGCGCGTCGGGCGCCACGTGCGGGGGGGCGGCGGCGCGGGCGGCGAACTGCGTCACGCTCTCTATCTGCAGGTACTCTGTTAGCAGTAACTGCAACTGGCAGGAGAAATAACAAAAAACAAGTTAAAAATATGGCATTAATTTGCGAGTTTACGAAAGTTTTTTCATAAAATCTAAACAATGTCACATGACATGAAGTTAAAAAAAAAAAGTTTAACATCACTTTAGAGGTCTTTGACCATGCTGAGTTGTTTGCAGCTGGTCTCGAGTCTCTAACTATTACCGTTCTCGATTTGATCTCGTTTTGACCTTGACCTTGAGATCAGAGGTCAAAGGTCAAATTCATTTTAGAGGTCTTTGACCACGCTGAATCGATTGGCGTTTACACTGAGTCTCTAGCTCTTACCGTTCTCGAGTTGAAAGTTGTTTACGGACGGACGGACATTACTGTTGTATAAGAGATTTTCGTTTCGAAAACTCTAAAATACCTAATGTAAGACGTCAAAGTCACAATAACACCAAAAAAAATTGTCGCACTCGAATCTTTGTTGTGAATTTTTTTTATCGAGAGTAATATAAGAAATAGTCATTGCATTATAGAAGTTACAAGAGTCTCGTGGTTAAGTGGTAACCGACTAGGTTAACACGTAGCAAAGGTTCTGCAAAGTCGTGTTTGAGAAATGACTCAACTACCATCTTCGTTTTCGTTTTATGATGGTCATCATATCATTTCTTAAGACACTAAGAACCCTCCGTGCCTCGTAGAGCACGTTGTCGTGTCGGACTCGATTGTCATATGAACATATTATTATTTGGCAGTCGTTATGGGTATTTAGAACCCTAAAAAGGAATCCGACTGAACTGGTAAACTATTGAAATTCAGCCGCATCGTAAATAGATTGTAAATGCCGACTTCGAAAAAAAAACTGTAGGTAGTTGAATATTTTTCCAATGTGAGTCACAAAAACGATAGTCTTGGGCCTGGCCCAAGACTATCGTTTTTGTGACTGGTTTGAATATTTGAACAATTATCAAATAATAGTGAAAGATTTATATTATTTAAACAATTTGACTGCTTCGGTGGCGTGGTCGGTAGTGCATCGGCTTTCGACGCCGGAGTTTCGGGTTCGATTCCCGGTCGGGACAAACTTTGTGTGATGACATATGCGTTTGTACCGAAGTCTGGATGTTTCCTATGTATAATATGTATGTATTTACAAAAAGAAATGTATATAAGCATTTATATCAGTGTATCTAGTACTCATATCACAAGCTCTGCTTAGTTTGAGACTAGATGGCGTTGTGTGCATTGTCCTAACATATGTAAAAAAAAAAAAAAAATAGTAAGAGATACTTACAACTTGTTGAACAGCGCTCCAAAAATGTTGCTCCGTATGTAGACAAGTGTCGGAGAGGCGATACTTGTGTAACGTCGCCCGCCAGAGTAGCAGTAATCTACAAAATTAACAATACTTGCTCTAGCCACCGAATACCGAATAATAATATTTTTTTTTACTACAACAAAGTGTAGTTGAAATTGAAATTATTTATTTATTTGTATAGGTCAATAAATGGCTCTTACAAACGTCAGTAAGTACTTAAAATAAAAAATGTCATTGCTTCTATATTTACATGTACTGCCAGATTCGCAAAGCAATAAGTAGAACCGAGAGAAAGAACCTGGCAATAAAACTCTCGGTCACTCTTTTCAAATAATTGACTCATTTACACATTTTCTTAAGACTAAATGTGGACGAATATACATTGGTCTCGTGTCAAAATCAAAGGGAGTGTATAATACAACAAAAAAAATATTATAGTCGCCTAAGTACAATATGCTACAATTACGGCATTTTAGGAGGCGCCTGCACCATGCTCAAGCCAGACACTTTTATCATTAAGGTAATCAACTGTCTTATAATATGCTTTTTGACATAAAGTGGTCTTTATAAAGTTTTTAAACTTCGAAACTATAGTCTTGGGTTTCCAGGAAGAACTTTCTACCAACTGAGAAAGACACTGGTGTTGTTCAGTTGGTAGAACGTTCATCTAATATTGCGATCTCTATATTGTATCACTATCGCGACTTACGGCGTCGCCAGAGCGCCATCTACCAGCAGTTGAGGAACATTTATTTATACTGAACTAGCGGACGCTCGCGGCTTTGCCCGCGTGAAATAGTCTTATAAATCCTAATTCCCGCGGAAACACACTCCCGGAATAAAAAGTAGCCTATATTACACCTTATTACATCAGCTATCTGCCAGTGTAAATCCCGTTTAAATCAGTCCAGCCGGTCCAGAGATTAGCGGGAGCAAAAAAGACAGAGACAAAATTTTAAAATATTTATTTTTTTATGTCAGTATTGTGTATCCTATCGTATCATTGAGTACAAAACAGGTAATTTTAAATTATACACACTTCAATTTTATTTATATGAATGGATATGGACATATGGATGGATGCATGTATGGATATGGATTTATACAGTTTTAGCTATTATCACCTGACTGCTGCTATGTTTTACGCGAGTATAATCCACTTTAAATAACTAACCTTTTGTTCCTCGTGGCACAAGCCCTGAACTCCTCGCTCAGGCTGGCGACCAGCCTGGCGAGCGGTCGTCCCGTCTCTGTCACACCGTCGCTATCGCCCATCTCGCCCTCTCCCTCACACTCGGCCGCCCATTCCACGTCGCCCTCTTCGATTATTCGTCTGGAAACCGAGTCTATTACTTCGAGTAGCTCGTTTTGGATTTGACATCTGAATTTCTGAAAACAACACGGATGTCTCAGAGCAACCATCTATAGATAGATGGCGAGTGTCACCAGTTTTCTTCGTGGCGACTACTAAATGGCTCTGATATAGGTAGCAGAGTATATATATGTTTCCGTTCCACTAGTGGCGCCAAAAATGCTCAAAGAAGTCACGAGCCCGATTTTGATGAAACTTAAAACCTCATCATTAGATTTTTTAAAAACCTGTAATCCTAGCTGGGAATCGAACCCATTGATTTAGAAAAAAAATCACACCCTTTATTATTACACCATACGATAGTGTTGCTGTTAAGGATCAAATTCTGGGAAGTAATGATATAAGCCAAATTTAAGGAAAACTTAGAACTTGAATACAATTCATATTTACCAAACCCACTTGAAAAATTTACCTTGTATACAGGGTGAATTTTTCAAGTGGACTTGGATGGCCAAATCCGGAACTAAAAGGAATAGCGAAAAATGCTCAAAGGAAGACGAAATAGTCAGTTCTGTGATTACGAACAAAATTGACTCAAAATTGACAAGAAATATGAATTTTATTAAAATTCTAAGTTTTCCTTAAATTTGCCGTATATCATTACTTCCCAGAATTTGATCCTTAACAGCAACACTATCGTATAGTGTAATAATAAAGGGTGTTATTTTTTTTCTAAATCAATGGGTTCGATTCCCAGCTAGGTTTATAGGTTTTTAAAAAATCTAATGATGAGGTTTTAAGTTTCATCAAAATCGGGCTCGTGACTCCTTTGAGCATTTTTCGCTATTCCTTATAGTTCCGGAATTGGCCATCCAAGCCCACTTAAAAAAATCACCTGTATACGTTGTATAGAGATAGTTGCCCTGAGACGGATTTTTTTTTATATATGGTCAAACAGTATTATTTGGACTCCCTCCAAATGGGGGAAATTGTTTTAAACCAAGGAACACGCAACATCATCTAGTCCCAAAATTAAAAAAAAAGTGTTCACAACGTCAGCAAGCTATTTCTTGGGCATTACTATATAAAAGGTGACATATTGGTCAATTCCCTGCTAATTAAGGAGAAAGTTATACATACATACATATGGTCACGCCTCTTTCCCATAGGGGTAGGCAGAGACTATAGAATTCCACTTGCTACGGTCCTGGCATACTTCTTTCGCAGAAGAAGTTATATGTATCTACTTTTTTAAAAGTCAACTGTCTCGAAACTTCAGGTCATTAGGAAAATTTTCAAAAGTTATTGTCATACAAACCTCGGTAGCTTCCTTTAATTGTTCTAGAACAGCAAGCGCCTCGAGTGATATCATGACGGTAGTTTCAAACGTCTTGTCGTCCTCGGACAGAGATGCTTCAAACTCCGGGGTCACGTCTTGTAGGTAAGCGTCTGTTACTTCCTCACTTTTGGTTAATTCTGGGAAAAAAATATGGTGATGACGATCAACGTACGAGGATTTGACTAACTTCAAAGTGCCTGTTTAACGGAAATATCTTCACTTCATATTACTCGACCAAAACTGTTACTGACACAGAATAGAAAGCCTGCCTATCCCTTTGTAGAAAAACCAAGAGATCCGCAGCGTCTGTGTTGGCAATAAACAAAAAAACTTCTGCACCAATTTTCATTCTGCTTTCACTAATAGATAGAGTGGTTCTCGAGGAAGGTTTTAGTATATAACTAAGGGGACGCCCGTGGCTTTGCTCGCTTCACAAATTGTATATTGTAACGTTACAAAATTGTCATTGTGTTGACTGCACTTCTTGAGAAAGATCCAGTGATGGGCATAGCGCCGACAAATGAACCGAATATATTCGCAAACGACATTGTTATGAGCTCTTGAGTTGCATCCACTGATTCACCACTAGCAAAAGCTTTCGCAATTAGCTAAAGCTATATCGGTATTGTCTGCTTGATTACGCAACTTTCTTCCGTTATTCACTAAAAGAGAATCAAGAGTGCTTCTCAAATCGGCAGATTTTTGACGGGTTGGTCCTAGGAATTCATATCCCTCCAGGACCCAGGTTGTAATTGTAGACTGAGCTTTGATAGTAGACAATTTAGTGATTCCAAGGGTTAAACGTAATAAAAGACTAGGAGATGTTTCTCTGACTGTAGGCGGTGGTATAATGTCTCGAAGAATGGAGTGAATTCATAATAACACATCGGTAGAATGTTTTTGAATTTAAAAGTAAATGGATTAGATACAGAATGGCATTGATGAGAAAAGAGTTTAAAAAATCAACAAACCTAATTGCCAAAAATAGAATAAAAAAAACAAATCAGTAATGACATGACATATCATGTCACTCAATGGTATGTAAACAAATAATCAAACTAGATATAAAAAGGATGAAATAATTACAAATGGTAAGTAATTATGCACATAACAATACACAAAAACCTTTCTCGAGAACCACTCTATCCATTGGTGAAAATGGCATCAAATTCCGTTGCGTAGTTTTAAAGATTTAAGCATACATACGGACGGAAGCGACTTTGTTTCATAATATGTTGTGATAGTGATTTGTCACGGGAACGTCCGCTAGTTATGAATATTATGCTTTCGTGCATATTTGCATGCGTACCTATTTTGGCAATTTGATAGTACATAATAATCCTATGTCTACTTATAATATTGTATGTAGTATTGTATAGTTACCGGCCAGGAGCAGCGCGGTGCGGCGCCTGGCCGAGTGCGAGCGAGACAGCGGCGCGCGCTCAGCTCGGTACACGGCCTCGCTCAGGCGACGGACTATCGCCTCGACCAACTCTACCTTCTTCGCCTAGTAATCAAATATTACTAAATTCTCACACAAACAAAAATTATGTATATCTAAGGAGATGTGTATAAGCTGCGCACGATGTGAGTGGGATACAACCATTGTGTATATCTAAGGAGATGTGTATAAGCTGCGCACGATGTGAGTGGGATACAACCATTGTGTATATCTAAGGAGATGTGTATAAGCTGCGCACGATGTGAGTGGGATACAACCATTGTGTATATCTAAGGAGATGTGTATAAGCTGCGCACGATGTGAGTGGGATACAACCATTGTGTATATCTAAGGAGATGTGTATAAGCTGCGCACGATGTGAGTGGGATACAACCATTGTGTATATCTAAGGAGATGTGTATAAGCTGCGCACGATGTGAGTGGGATACAACCATTGTGTATATCTAAGGAGATGTGTATAAGCTGCGCACGATGTGAGTGGGATACAACCATTGTGTATATCTAAGGAGATGTGTATAAGCTGCGCACGATGTGAGTGGGATACAACCATTGTGTATATCTAAGGAGATGTGTATAAGCTGCGCACGATGTGAGTGGGATACAACCATTGTGTATATCTAAGGAGATGTGTATAAGCTGCGCACGATGTGAGTGGGATACAACCATTGTGTATATCTAAGGAGATGTGTATAAGCTGCGCACGATGTGAGTGGGATACAACCATTGTGTATATCTAAGGAGATGTGTATAAGCTGCGCACGATGTGAGTGGGATACAACCATTGTGTATATCTAAGGAGATGTGTATAAGCTGCGCACGATGTGAGTGGGATACAACCATTGTGTATATCTAAGGAGATGTGTATAAGCTGCGCACGATGTGAGTGGGATACAACCATTGTGTATATCTAAGGAGATGTGTATAAGCTGCGCACGATGTGAGTGGGATACAACCATTGTGTATATCTAAGGAGATGTGTATAAGCTGCGCACGATGTGAGTGGGATACAACCATTGTGTATATCTAAGGAGATGTGTATAAGCTGCGCACGATGTGAGTGGGATACAACCATTGTGTATATCTAAGGAGATGTGTATAAGCTGCGCACGATGTGAGTGGGATACAACCATTGTGTATATCTAAGGAGATGTGTATAAGCTGCGCACGATGTGAGTGGGATACAACCATTGTGTATATCTAAGGAGATGTGTATAAGCTGCGCACGATGTGAGTGGGATACAACCATTGTGTATATCTAAGGAGATGTGTATAAGCTGCGCACGATGTGAGTGGGATACAACCATTGTGTATATCTAAGGAGATGTGTATAAGCTGCGCACGATGTGAGTGGGATACAACCATTGTGTATATCTAAGGAGATGTGTATAAGCTGCGCACGATGTGAGTGGGATACAACCATTGTGTATATCTAAGGAGATGTGTATAAGCTGCGCACGATGTGAGTGGGATACAACCATTGAGTTTCCCGCTTTCTTCGTGGCGAATACTAAGCGACCCAATATATGTTTGCATTCCACTAGGGGGGCGCCACCATACATTAAAACACGTCAAAACCAAGATCTCAGAACAATAATTACAAACAATAATTAGTTCCATTTTTGCCACGCAACAACTTAAACTGACGGAAGCTGTAGTCACGTTACGTCATCCTCGACTGTTTGACTGTTCTGACGTGCAGAGTGGTTGCTAGTGGTTCAGACCGGTTATCAGCGCTCTATATATACGTAGTATGGAGATAGTTGTCCAGAGGATAGCTGAGGTCGCTGAGCTCTATCGTCGTCTGTCCGATCCGTCAGGAGTTGGTAAGGTTAAAGGTGCGGTGTGACGGTGCCTTTCGCTGGCCCGTGCATCATCCGGCCTGGCCACCCATCGTGAAATTTCGATTTAAGAAAAAGCCATCTTGAATATTATTTAATAAACAGTGTACATACCGTTATCTTTGAACCAGAACTTAGTCTGTTAATCAGCAGGTGAAGTGAGCTTGGCTTTAGTCTACCTACTAATAAATAGGCATAATTGTGTATGGATGTACAAACTGACCTGCAAATGTTGTCTAGTAGTGTTAAGTGCGTCGACATGCGACAAGGTAGTGTCGGCCGTGTCCAGCGCCGCCCGCAGCGTGTGCGCGGCCGCCAGCACTCGGCCGGCCGAGAGCGACTCGCGGGTCTCTCGCTCTGATACCACTACTCTTTCACTGCATATAATAAAGATATTATAAACTAGTGGTCAAACAGTAAGATCTAGCAAACATTAAAAACATTTTTGGGCTTTTTCTTTCCATTTCCCCCCAATTAAAAAGAGCTGTTGATTAAAATATTCTTTTAAAATCATTGCACCAAGTTTCGTGGAGATCTGATAAAAAATGTGACCACTAGCTCGGAACTTCGATACAGAGAGACTGACGATAGCAAAACTGTCCAGTCTCAAAATGTAGACGCTGCACTCGCTCGGTCAATAATATTTAAAAAATTTTGACCCAGTGTCATCTAGCTCAAAGTAAGCCTATGTTATAGGGTTTAATCGAATATCAAAATTTTTTTGTGTGACGGTAAGGATATAAGGGTACCTAATTCATTAATGGTATTAAGTGCCCTGTCCATTCTATTGGAACATAGTCAACTTAAAAACAAACTATTAACTTTCCAGCCCAAGCAAAATCAGAAGGTTGTCACCATAACATCTCCATACATATCAGTAAGCATCTGTAGCGCATAATGATGTGTTCGTGCATCGGTCCACAATCGCCGCAGATCGTCGCGACGCAGACGCAGGAGGCCGCGACACGCGGTCACGCGGGCCACCACCGCATCACAGTGTTGACCCCACACGCTTAGTGCCGACACTACCAAGCCGAATTTCTGTTAACGAAGATAGTTATTTGCATTCACATAGAATGAAAGTAGACACCGACACATGCTACCTCTAGGAAAATTATATAATATCAAATACTTTTATAATATGAATCACAACAAACTATAGTTTTGGGCTGGACTCGAACTAGCTCAGCCTACCATAGTAGTTAGTTCCCTCAACTACTGATAGATGGCGCTCAGGCGACGCCGTAAGTTGAGAATAAGTGAGCATACTTCATTGCCTATAAACTATAGGTATAAATACATAATATCAGACCATAATCATCGGTGTTACAGCCTCTACATCCAGAAATAGAGGTTGCACCAATTGAAGGAAAGAAACAAACCTTTTGAATTTAGTTTTATCTGGGAAATATGTAAATCCTCAAATAAAAATAATATTATGATCCCTGGAAGAGTAGGCAGAGGCTTATTATTCACCGTCTTTTCGGCCAGTAAGTTTGATGCTCTCACATAATAGGTGGCGAACCTATTGCCTCTAACCGAGTACACTAACGTTATCTAGGGTCTTGTATGTGGACTGCCAGGTACATTACATGTAGGTGAGGTTAGTTTGGGCCTTTAAGATAAGATCTTGATGAGACCACTAATGCAGTTATTGGAAATATGCAAACACTTGCAGTAGTACAAACATCTATGTCATAGCTACTATTTACCATAGGAAGGGCAAAGAAACACTCAGATCATTTATTTATATGTGAAATAATAAAATTGACAGTCACCTGCATAACTTCAGTTATCTCCTGTGCATGAGCAGCTACTAATTCATCAAGGCGAGCATCACTCTTCTTATATTCTTTCTCAAGTTTAGCCCTCTCTTTCTCACGCTGCTCATTTGTCTCACTGGCTGATAGGGTACGTATTACTGACATAAGCAAACCACTCTGGAAAAATATTACTACTTTTTTATTATTTTTTTATTCCGCGGCCCAAGGCCGCTCCTACGTCTGTTGCCGGGCGCCCGGCGGAAAATATTCTTAACATAGTATAAAACAATGTCGCTTGCTGCTTCTGTCCTTATGTATGCTTAGATCTTTAAAACTATGCAACCGATTTTGATGCGGTTTTTTTAATATGCAGAAAGAGTTGAGAGTAATTCAAGAGGTTTTACAAATTTTATGGCCTACCTTTATTACAGCCTTTTACCTTTATTTTTATAAGAAGGAGTTTAAAATACTCATAATGCTTCAATTACCGGCTGTGTCTGGTAGGTAAACCATGCAGAAAATTTAATACAGTCATAATAGTCATAATAAAACTTATATGGGAAAAGAATAGTAAACTTACTTTAGTGGGTGGCGACATGGTGAAATAAAATACTCACTGTTTCTTTTCCTTGTTTGACCCCTCGTGGGGGTTTAGTAGGAGGTGGTGATGACATGATGCGGAAAAGCAGCTAAGTTTATTACAATAAAGGGAGTATTTTCCTTATTTTTGTTTATATTCCAACACGCCATTCAATTCAATTCGCACCTATAAAAAACGTCAGATTTGACATTTTTTACTTTGACTTTGGCATTTCGTCACCAATGAGATTTTCGTCATCATCATCATCCACTGAGCCTTTTCCCAACCCAGTTGTGCAAAGTAGAGTACTTTTTATAATACGGAGATGGGGTCGGCTTTCTTGCTGAGATTTACTATAGCAGTTATAAAATAGTATAAATAACAAACCGTTCATACATAAATATTTAAAAATAAACTAGGAGCTGCAGTCGCTGCCGTGGTACTGCGCTGCAGCATGCAATTGAGCGAAGCGACTATTGTCATATTTTTGGTCAATAACTTTTTTGATCAATAATTTTTTTGAGGGTCCTTAATCAAAATTCGGTCTCGAACAAAACCTGTTCCTGAGAATGCTTGATTTTTGAGTGAAAAAATCATGAAAATCAGTTGTCGACATATTTTTGATCAATAACATTTTTTGAGGGTCCTAAATCAAAATTCGGTCTTATACAAAACCTGCTCCTAAGAAAGCTTGATTTTTGAGTGAAAAAATCATGAAAATCGGTTGGGTAGTTAGTCAAGAAAAAATTTCACATCGAGTTGCATTTGAGTCACCTGATAAGGAGCTTCACTCGCTACGCTCGCTTCGCTCAATAAGACTAAATATGTACAATACATACATAGCTACATACTTTTATAAACATACCCAAACTTCGAAACAAACATAGTGTATAACACAAAAATTTGATTCAACCTGGGACTAAGGGACGGCGGCAGTCGCATACACATACCACTGCGCTACTGAGGCAGTGGCTACCTAAGTAATAGGTTTTAAAATATTGTCAGTCAGTGAGTATGAAGTGTTGGTTATGGTTACCAGGAAATAAAGGTGGTTAAAATGATAAAAGTACCTTACTTACATCATTTTATAAAGCTATTTACATTTTTGCATTTTTTTCGGAACAAAAATAGAAATCACGTCCACAAAATCCTAACCTCCTGGTATGGTTGCAACCCCCTGCCAGACCACTTTGATTCTGGGACTGCCAGACATAAGTGATTAAGCTGAGAATTTCTGAACATGTGCCCAACACAGGCCACAGGTACGATTCGGTACGAACGATCACATAGGTGAGTATAGGGTGTCGGTTCCGGAGATACCAGCTAGCAAAGGTAAATAAAATAGTACCTTTTATACGTCTATCGTATATGATTGCATATACATTTAGCGTAAAGCTGATAATGTCATAATTATTATTCTTAAATAGGTACTTGAAAATGACAGTGAGGGATCCTAATTTAAAACCTGGCAACTTGAGTAAATCAGACGACCTGTCATCAGTGTTATCACACTCAGTTTGTTTTCAAAGTTCCAATTTTGAATTTTCAAGTTCGTTGATTTCGTTGGTTTTTGTTATTGTTTCTTGTTTTTTTTTATTTACTATTTTAAGTTTCGTTACATACGATATTTTATTTGATTGTACTCTACAAATAATTAATTGTAGCCACATTCACTCGAAACATAGTTAGTGAGAGTGTTATTACATTATAAAGAGAAGATTAGAATTTATTTAGTTGTTACTTTGTTAGAGTAGTCTTGTATTTTAGGTTTATTCATAATAATGGATTATTCAACGATAAGCAACAAAACAAGCTGTACAGAAGCAGATTTAACTAGCGGGGAGCTAACTGAACATTATCATATATTGAGAAAGCAATTCGATAATCTTACGATCAACTACGATTTACTCAAACAGGAATTACACGATACGAAACGAAGTTATCAAACAGCTTTAGATGTGCAAAGCCATTTAAATGCTGAGCTAGAAAGTTATCAAGTAGATGAGAAGCGTCGAAGAACAGAATTGACTTGTAAAATATCCTTATTGCAAGAAGAGATTTCTCAGCTTCGAGAAGAACGTTCCGAAATAACCGAACACCACGCTACTGATATTAACAAGTTCGAAATCCAAATTCGTAAATTAAAAGAAGAACAGTCCTTGAAAGTTCGGGAAAGCCCGGAACGTGACAATACTGAATTAGAGGAAATACGAAATGTTGCGAATACAGCATTGTTGGATGCTGAAACAGCTAAGGCGGCACTTGAAGAAGCGCGTATGGAGATTGCGTCTTGGCGGATGAAAACGGAAGAATTGATAAATGATATAGCAGAAGTGCGTGCTTCGTCCGATTTACGTAGAGAAGAACTTCGTGCTGCTAGTGACAGGGAGGCTTCAGCACTTGCGGAACTAGCTGAAGCAAAAGCTATGTTACACCAGTACACTGAGCCTCAGGATTTACAGCCCCATGGTAAACTGTAAATTTCTTTTAAGTTTTTAGTACTTGTACCTAGGGAGGGATACCACTAAGATCCTTAGGGTTCAAACTGGCCTCACCTGCCAATCAACAGATTCACACTGGCCAGTTTTGAGGCACCGTTGAGGCAATAAGTTTGCTCCATATAACTGGGACCTTTAAAGTTACTGCAATAGCAAGAAACAGGTGTCATATATATGTACATACCTTAGCTTGCCTCTTTAAGGAAACAGATGTAATTATATAGTTGGACAAAAATGCTCTGTTATAACATGTCCTGGCTATTAGATTTTTGGTTTGAATTACAGAGTGGATATTGATTTACTATAGTGCCTAGTAACGACAATAGGCTTGCAATACTGGGAACCAACAAAATTACTGGCAAAGTGTGGGTCTGTAATGCACCTCTGCATACCCCTTTAGTAATAAAGGCGTGATGTATGTCTGCCCGGACAAAAATTTGCAGCAAACATTGATTTGGATGTAGGATTGTGGTTTGCATCATGATGATGTTGGATTGTGACTATAAACAGAAATAAATTAAAAAGCCCTCAGAGCTGCACTCACAGTAAATGATAAAGTTAGTTATTATACCTAAAATATGCCCAGCCCATAGATAGATCAATGATCGAAAAGTGTCTTTTTGACCAACATCAAAAACGGTGGAAGTTCTAAACAATTCATTCATTTTTTGTGTATAAATCTATTTCCCACGTAGCTCTCGAGAACTGCTTATGCTCCAATGATGGTTGACCCCTGTATGGATAGCCCTCGATCTGGAGGCAAGCCAAAGATCGAAAATTTGACCTAGCCCTAAGGGGTCAAAAGTTATAGGCCAAAACCTATGGTGTGGTGCGGTGTGAAGCACCACGCAAGACACCGTACTAGTAGTGTATATTTACTTAGTGAATCGACATTAAAATATTTTTGAAATTGACTGCTACTGCTTCTCAAGTGCTCCCAATTCAATCTGGTCCCATTTCGACAGTTATTTGGTCTCATTCTGGTAATTGAGAGTCGATTTTTGTGTTTTTCATTTGACTGACTTTTTTTCATTATACATATTATTCCAATTTACATTGCAGCTGCAAAAGGTAATTCTATATTTGCCGAGGTTGAAGACAAAAGACAAGAGATGGTTAAAAATCTAATACAAATGAAACAAACCAACTCTAGAGTAAGTTTCTATGGATTATTCTCAGTAGTTCCATGTAGCCAGTTCCACATGGAACTTTTGCATACTTACAATATACGATTTTTGTCCCATTTGTTCCATGTAATTTTATACTACTTTTTCCGCTGACATTATTTAAATAACAATTATTCCATGTGGAACTGGCTACATGGAACTACTGGGAATAATCCGTTTCTATGTAGTTAATTAATTGGATTAAAATGTTGGTGAAATAATATTTAATGTATACAGGATGTAGCATTCATATGGGTCACTATGAAACTATAAGACATACAAAGATTTAAAACTGTGAATGCAGCTTTTATTTTTACTAAAATCACCTGGTTCCTAAGAACAGAATGATCTTCATATGTCTTATAGTTTCAGACTTTCCCATATTGACCCATATGAATGTTACACCTGTATAATCATTATTAAAGGAAAAGTCCTTTTTTGATTGATGATTTAAAAAAAATCCCACAAATAAGTAATATGGGAAGTTCCTTCAACTGTTGCTTGGCTACAATGAAATCCCTTGGTTTCAATTCACGTGTTGTACTGTGACCAATAAAAATAAGGATTGTTTTTTTTTATTACACATAGTTTTTTCATTCCCGATAACCGCGGTAACACATTACCAGTATAAAAAATGGTCTATGTTATACTGAAGGATAATCTACTACGTATCAGTGAAAAAAATTTCAAAATCGGTTTAGTAGGTGGCTGCAATAGGCTTGCCCCCTATTACGTATGACTACTAATACTGGCAAATTGTGGGTGTGTAATGCACCTCTGCCTACCCCCTTCGGGAATATAGGCGTGATATGTGTGTGTGATTTGTGTAGGCTCCATATACTCCATATAGATATACCGGGCACATTTATAATGGGTTATGTCTAAAAATGGCCGAATGAATTTAATAAAAAGCAGCAGCTATATGGTAATTTTGGAAAAAAAAATTAAAACCCGTTGCCTTGCGATGAAGTGTTGACGACAAAATCTTACGTGCCGGCCACTATGGCACAGCCAATTAAAGTCCTGGGCGTCTCGGACTATTCAAATCCACTCAAATCAAACAAATAACTTAAATCTTACCTCTTTATAATATTAGAATAGATTAATAACCGCAATGCTTGATATTACAGTTAAGAAGAGAATTAGCAAACAAGCAAGCCGAGGTAGACTCGTTGCTGCATGAAAAGCAAACTATATGGGAACAACAAACTGGAGCAGCTGCACATTATGATAGGGAACTAATGGGTAAGCATAAATACTGTATGAACTAGCAAACGCCTGTGATAAATCATGTACTGAAATCTTCATCGAAAACCACACTATCCATTAGTGAAAGCAGCATGAAAATTGGTGCAGTAGTTTACGAGTTTATCTCGAACAGACAGACAAACAGACTCTGTCAACTGTCAGAGTTGACAAACAAAGTCCTCCACTTTGTTTTATAAGATGTAGTGATTACTTCTCTCAAGACTGAGTCATACAACTTCAGCCAGAGTCGAGTGTGACAATGAAAATACTAGGACTATGATAGTGGTTACAAGAAAATGCTTATTGGGAGTCCATAAATAGCTTTGGATGCAGTGGGGCTCGTGGTCTAGTGGTAACCGACAATGTTAACACATTGCAAAGGTTAAGCAACATCGACTCAGGCCAGTCTTAGGATGGGTGAGCATTTCTTAAGAGATTGAGACCCCTCCGCGCCTCGGAGAGCACGTTAAGCCGTCGGTCCCGGTTGTCATACTAACATCTATGGCAGTCGTTAGGGGTGGTTGGAGCCCTAAATCAAAAATCCGACCGGTCTAACTATAGAAATTCGATATCGCCCATGGGTTGTGGAGGTCAGATGGCAGTCGATTCACGGAAAATATCGAAGTTCAGCCAAATCGCAGTTAGACTGGAAAGCCGACCCCAACTGAGTTGGGAAAAGGCTCGGTGAATGATGAAATAGCTTTGGATCTTCTAATAATTTTGCTTTAGGATTAACACAGATTTTAGAAACAAATTGAAAAATATGTGAAACCGGTCAGTAAAAATAAAAATTATAGCAGTGGAAATGTGTTTTTGTTCAATGTATATGTTACGGATAATACCCGAAGAGCGGCTGCACCTAGTTTTAGCCGGTTAGAACTAGGTGTAGCCATTTACTCTTGGTTAAACCTAGTATGGGTAGGTTAGGTTAAGTTAAAACTGACCACCTACGCACGAGCCGAGCGAGCGAAGCGAGCGGTGCCGCGGCAGCGGCCGGCGAGTGCCAGACGACTTGCTTTAATAAAAAAAAGATTTCTCCCAGGTGAAAGTGACAACTGGACCTAGTTGTAGCCGGCATGATGAAGGCTAGACCTAGTTTTACCCGAAAACAATCGACTCGTACTAGGTTTAACCAAGACTAAGTGGCTACACCTAGTTCTAACCGGCTAAAACTAGGTGCAGCGCACTTCGGGTATTAGCCGTAACATATATAAATGTGTAATAAATAAAAAAAAAATTATATTCAGTAAAAAACATTAGAAACCTCAAACAAAATGGAAGCAAATATTTTTATGGCAAAAAGTATGAGATGGTGGTTTGAGTATAAGAATTCATTTTAAAGTTTGGTTTTAATTTAATAGTGAAGTGGGTTTTCTATCATCCCAGGTAACAGCAATAGGCTTAGTAGTGGGTGTTTAATGTACCTCAGCCTACCCTTCAAGGATATAAGCGTGATGTATGTCTGTCTGTCTAACTAACAAAACTGAGCTTTAATTGTTAACTAAATGTTTCAGAAAGTTACGAAGAACGCATCACTCAATTGGAAGGCGCGTGTGAGAAACAACGTCGGGAGTTGGCGCGATGGTTCGGCAAGTTGTGTGAACCTACTGCCAATGGGTGGCTGTCTGGTGTGCTGGACCATTTGAAGTCAGTATCATCGTTCACCGAGCCTTTTCCCAACTTAGTTGGGGTCGGCTTTCCAGTCTAACTGTGATTCGGCTGAACTTCGATATTTTCCGTGAAGCGGAGCCAGACGGCAGTCTGACCTTCACAACCCATGGGTGATATATAAGTTCTGTAGTTAGACCGTTTGGATTTTTTTAAGGGCTCCAACTACCCTTTAACGACTGCCATGGATGTTCGTATGACAACCGGGACCGACGGCTTAACGTGCTCTCCGAGGCACGGAGGGGTCTCAGTGTCCTAAGAAATGGTCACCCATCCTAAGACCGGCCTGACTAGATGTTGCTTAACCTTTGCAATCTATTAATATTGTCGGTTACCACTAGACCACGATTTGAAGTCAGTATATTACAAAACAATGAGTTTGCTTCTACTATTCTTAAATATTTAGATAGAAATTATTATAAATCACAAAAACTGTCAAGTCAACGGCATGACTCGAACCAACGACCTTTTCCTAACAAGGGAAATGCTCTGACCGCACTACTGAGCTACGACACACGCTTCAACGCTACCATTGATAGCGCGATCTAGAAATTATATATGAAACAAGCTTGGATAATGTCGGTATGCTCAACATAGCTCAGTGGTCATAGCATGTTAGGAAAAAGGCCGTGGGTTCGAGTATTGCCGGTGACATTTTTAAGTCTTGGTGATTTAAAATTACTCTACTAGTTATTTCTCTCTCTTCTCCTTTAAATAACCAAAAAAAAATATCTTTCGTTCTCAGAATATTATATTCTAAGAACAAAGGATTTTTTTTGTGATATCTCAAAATATTACATTCGCAAAACATTACATTAGCAAAACATTATATTCTCAAAATGTTACCTGTACAATGAAACAGAAAATATGTAAAAAAATCTGCCTTCTTGGTTGCGTAGTTTAACGTATGATCAGCGCAAGACTGCTACAGTAGTGAGTTATTGGGCATTCTACCCCACCTTAGTTCCATCGGTTATCTTCGATAACCTCAGTCACGGTGGGGTAGAATGCCCAATAACTCTGTGGGGTAGAATGCCCAATAACTCTGTGGGGTAGAATGCCCAATAACTCTTTGTAAAATCATTTACCTAAGCCAACGTTCCACATTTTAATGCCGTTCAATACACTACCGTTCCGTCAATGGTTAACCAATTTCACTTGCTAGATGATTGCTTTCGTACAGCAAACTAACCCGATGCATGTTTGTTAACTCAGTCACGGTGGGGTAGAATGCCCAATAACTATGTGGGGTAGAAGGGTCCATATTGACTCACCTAAAGTTCTTTATCCGAAATTGTTCTTCATAACGATTTGTAATCCGAATGATCACTCCTCCTAAAATTTTTCATCCTAAAGTTTTTATTCATACTATTTGTAGTGCTACCGTCGATGTTCATAACACTCATGTTTCCGAAAATTGTTATCAATAAAATCGTTAACATACAATATTAAAGCTCCTACTGTTTTTTATCCTAACGTTTTTATACCTTTTTCGTTTTCGATTCGTTTCTGGCACTTCGCCGGCCGCTACCGCGGCACGCTCGCTTCGCTCGCTCGGCTCGTGAGTTGTGTGGTCACAATTCTAACCTAACCTAAACCAAGAACTATAAATATGACCGATTCGTTTCTGTAAAAGTCCGTAAAAGTTACGCAAAATTAATGTAAATAATACTGATTATTATTAATAAAAATAAATCTAAACAAAAAAGGTATGACTTTCAATAATAGTGTAAAAGATGGTTATGTTGACAAAATATAGGAAAAGAAATAATAGTATAATAGATGTTTATTGCTACCGACATTATGAAGTTGAATGATTCGGAATTAAAACATTAGAGACAGAGTAGTTAGGAATTGTGATTGTTAGGATGAAAAATGTTAGGAAGAACATTTTCGGAGTTCCAATTTTCGGAGTTGAAAATTTAGGTGAACTTTGGCGCACCCGGGGTAGAATGCCCAATAACTCTTTGTAAAATCATTTACCTAAGCCAACGTTCCACATTTTAATGCCGTTCAATACACTACCGTTCCGTCAATGGTTAACCAATTTCACTTGCTAGATGATTGCTTTCGTACAGCAAACTAACCCGATGCATGTTTGTTAACATGAACACGTTAAGATCACATTTTTAAGATAGATAAAGGTGGGACAGAATGCCCAATATCACTTTGGATTGGGAAATAACGTAACTAAACGAATATTCCACATTAATATCATTTGAGCACGCTGTCCCACTGTTCGTACGTTCGCTGAAGCTCCTTGCATGTTCATTAGGGAACTATTTTGTAGAATCACAATTACGATAAGCTAAAACGTACTTACCATTTTATGTCTTATAATTTGTACATTCTAGAATATAGCGAAAAACGTAAACTTGTTCGTCATGATGATAGTTTTATAAATGCTATAGGATATTAAATTAAAAAACTGAAAACTATATAATAATATATTTTTATTTTTATTTTTTTTTACAGTTTTACTTAGTTTAGTTTATTAAAATAATTATAATTTGTTAAGTCTAGGTACTTATATAAGACAGGACAGCACACTTAATTCTAGTTAAATCCAATAAGCTAGCAGGCCCGTTATTAGTAGACCTTAGTCCGGTATAACGGGTCTGATCACAAGACATCATGTCACAGGGCTAGTTACGTCACTTTCACACTACATGTAGGATCTCAAATGATATACATCACAAAACTTCGTGTTTAGTGCACATAACATGTGAATATTATTTGCTTATTTTATGCTAACTTATAAAAGGTACGTAGCTTATAAAAGGTCTGTAAGAAGAGCGGATTTTCCTGATGCAAGCATATATTTGTGCAATAGGAGATCTCTCCAAACATTGTAGTCATGTACTTAAAAGAAACAGTAAATAAACATTTTTATTTACTAATTTAAAAATTAAAAATATTGGTATGACCCCATGCTCGAGTTGAAATCTTATCTTTTGCAATTACTCTTTTATCATCATCACCAGACAACGCAATTTTTGTTACGGCACATGTAAATAGCTCATGTTTTATTGACTTAAATAAAACATTTGTTTTATGAACAATGTCACCATCATAAAGTGTTTTTTTCATAATCAGTAACGTTAAGGTCACGTACAACATTCTTTTTAATACCCTTGGTTTTTTTAATTGTGCTGTGAATGGTGTTGATACAATATAACTTCGATCTCAATCCAACAAATTCGCTTATTATTTTACCAGCCATTTCATCTTTAAACAAGCCTGGTATTTTTTTGTTCTGTATGGGTAAAGTATACACATTATTTTTACAAAAATTGCTGGTGTCAAAGTAAGATAAAAAGTTATATTTTATGTCTTCATAGAAATCATGGGTTTGTATTTGATACACAAAACTATCTGTATCCGTGTAACACAGCCGTATCCTATCCTTGTAAAAAGGTTGCATTACTGAATAGTGAAAATCATACATATGACTTTTTGATAATTCTAGAACAGCAAAGCCAATATATATTGGTTTGTTCAAAGTTATTTGTTCAGGATTTAACTGCACCGCTACTAGATTTTTAGTGAAAACCGTTGCACTATGGAAATTTGGACGAGCAATAAGGTTTTGTGCGCATTTTCTTCTTTTAGTTATGTTTTTGATATCTCGCCACTGAGAAACTAAATGGACATTAACCCTGTTTTCAGTATTTTCTAAAGTTTTTCCAAATACACTATTATTCAAGAGCTTAAAAAAATCTTGTTCGAAAGTTGAAGAACTTTTTTGTCTCAGTTTGGTATTTAAATCAATATATTGTTTTAAATATGGGCTTTGTCGAAAACTGATTATTCTATGAATCTTCTTCAATATTAACCCATGTTTCATACAAGTTTGTAAATGCACGTAATGAATAACATATTTAAATTTATCATATAAATTAGGGATTAGCTTAGAACTCTTTCCCCCGGGGGGTATAAATTTTTCAGAACAAAATGGTAAATCGTTGTGTAAGTTATGCAAACGCTTAGGGTATACTATATCCACTTCCAAAATAAAACCACAATCTGCATCAATTGCAATTTTCGTTATATCTAAATTGTTAATTTCTTGTTGAGTGAGAAATTTGAAGTTGGATAATGGTAAGTATTGACACATACTATACCCATACAAATTATTACAATCTATATAAGAGACATAGGAATCAGGTTCCGAAGATTTGTAATCCGGTAAGTATATGTTATTTGCTTTCGCATGCCTGTGAGAGCAGAGGCACACTCCTCCTCTTATACCACTTTGTAACATGCGTATCATAGACAAGTCATTAATTAGTTCCAATTGAACACATGTTTTTAATAACATAGCGTCAAAAGATAAACTGGGTGCAGTTAAATAAAAAGCTGGATCTAAGTGATAATGTCGTTTACAAGTCTGTCTAAAATTTTCAAAAATATCTGCTAATAAAAGCACATCAGTTTGTAGGTATAGATCCGTATAACCACCTAAACTAGTAATTCTAAATGTTGACCAAACTAAATGTGCATGTCGGTAATCATCTTCAGAAACATTTTCATCATTGAGGGAACTATAAAAGTATTTCTTTGGAGGCAAACATTTTTCATCATACCGTTTCCACGAATCCATGTATTCATATGGATAAATGCCTTTGCGAGTAAGTAATTGGAATTCATCTCGGACAGGGAAGTGATTTTGTAAATTTTTAAACATTTCTGGTTTTAAAGTTTTACATAATTTGTTTAAGCTTGTCCCCAAAAATTTAAACGAATCAAGAAAACGCATTTGAAAAAACTTATTATATGAAACTGATACAAATTTCGTAAATGAGATATAGTTTTCTTTATTTTTAGGTATTATCTTTATTTCACCAGGGACGTCACCCAATGCTTTAATAAATAAATGACAATCATAACCAGCTAAGTTATGAAAAAAAATGGGGACAAATGCAGGGCATTTATATTGCAAATTACAAAACGAATGCGCAGCTCCACGATAGCGACCGGTAAGATGACAATGATCACGGACTTTGTCCCAAAAAAGAAAGTTTTGACATATATGACAACGTGTTGCATTTTCAAAATCATACCTGTCCTCCGTGGAAAATATCATTACAGCTGGTGACTTAATTATATCATAAATTTTTTGCACGTCTTTAATTATATAGTCAACAAACCGCTTATCACAGTCTGGACCTCGATATGACACGTAACGATTATAGCTAGGTTCATCAGAGCATACAATATAATAACCAAAAGCAACCGGTACGTGTTGATGAAACATATTCATATTTTTATTTTATTTATATTATATTTTTATTTTATTATTTTAGAACAATTAGGCTCAGTACTTGTTTGTAGCATCGATTCAAAATCTGCATAAATACAAAAAGGCATAGTTTGTTTCCGTTCATAGTTTTTAAACTTAATTACTGAACCTCTGTTTGGAAGGACAGTTACTACACCTCCACATAAATGGTTGTTAAGTTCGTCAGCGGTATTGAAAAATATCAAACATAAATCGCAAAGATGTAATCTGCTGTGATGAGATGTGACTTGACTTCTAAAAAGTCTGGAACAGTCTTTGATCAAGCAATAATGAGAAGAATTATTATTTTCTAAAAACAGAAGGTGTATCATTTTTCCGCTGTATTTAAGGTTGAATTCAGATTTATACAAAGGACCTACAAAGTTTTTGTGATTTTTTAACCATAAATTATAAACTTTATATGTGGATTGTTTTTTTCAAATGTTCTAATATCATTAAAGGTTACAGGAAAAGACATTCCTCTTAAGTTAAATATTTCTCGAAAATTAGGATAAGAAGACGTTCTTTCAGGGTGTTTCTTAACTGGATATAAAGCCGCTGTTACACACCATAAAAAACAATAGTGATCATTATTCAAAATATTCAAACATGCTTTTTTAGCCTGAATTAATTTGGGTTAACTGATATAACTAGAACCACCAAGTGGTTGGTATTTATTGAGATTAATCTCAACATACAAATTGTTTATAAATGTCCATCCACTATCACGACCTTCAAACTCTTCAATAGATGTTTTTAAATAATTAACTGTTTCAATATACAATTTTTCGAAATCGAAGTTAGAATATAATATTTTATTTTTGGTTCCAAAAGATTTCACTTCTTGTGAATTATCTTTGAATTTTAAAAATGTACCAAAAAACTCAAAGTTTACCTTAACACAAGTATGCTTAGCAAGGAATTCATTTAAAAGAGATTTTAATCGGTCAAAAATGCTTGAAAAAAAGGATTCAATTGACGCTCCTTGATGTTCATCACGAGCTAATATTTTATAGGTTAATATACGACTGCGAAACGCTGAGTTTATGATTTCTACACCATCACTATGTTTTATTGTTTGACTACTTTTCCTATGTGAACTACTTCGCAAATGTCCTACCCATGATTTACTGGGTACTGATGTGTTACACGCAGTACAAAAAGGCATTATTATTAAATAAAATATTTGCTCCTACAACACTAAGTTTAAAACATAAAAAATTAAAGAAATTTATGTATTATAGATCTACACACTTAAAAAAGTTTGCGATCACTTTGAAAATTAGATACTTATATTTGTGATATAGAAGATTTTTTCTGATAAGATTCTAAAAATATTAAAAATTAGAATTAGAACGTGAAACAATAAAGATTAAACGTAGGTAAACATTTTCTGTTGATTGGGTTAAATTTGAAAATATATCAGCTTTGTAAGTGATCTCAAACTATTTTTGATGTGTGTATATTATAATAATATACATAAGGTATATCTATAAAAATTAAATCTACTTTATAAAAATCTTATCCGCATAATGCACTGGTTCAGTGTCTTGAAATTCTTTATATGCATGTCCTAGAAAGTCTTGAAGTGACTCCCAAGATAGTGAGGACTCATCGCACTGTAATTTTACAGTCACCAACGTTGTCCTGTAGCGCACATCAGGGGCGTGTGATATGTAATCGTTGGTTTTATAGAGTTTAAAATCAACCACATACCCTCCTTCCGTTTTCTTGGAGCGACGAGACGTCCCAGATGAAACACGACTTGAGAAACTGGAAGCTAAGTCGCGCCGTGGTTCTCTGCAACTGCCTTCTTCAGCCCGCAAAATATTCAAAATATTTGTTTTCTTCGTTCTGTAAATAGAAAAAAGTGTTAATTATAAAAGTACTTATTCAAAGTGACTAAGAACTTGGGATCAAAACACAAAAAGTTATAGTATTTAAACGTGTAGGTATTGAAACGTACAAGTATTGTCAAAAGATCTATCTATGTATATAAATTAAGTGTGTCACTCATTTGTGTAAAATTAAGTTAAAGGTGTAAACTACACCTTATTCAATTTTAATTAAAATGTGACGATGTTAAACTTAATTAAAATGTGACGATGTTAAACTTAGTTGAACATAATGAAACCTACCTCTTTGTGGTGTTAAACTCGGGTGAAGTGTTTTTTCGTTGTACACTTTGGGTGCAGCTGGGCTTGGGTTGTTTTTGCTTTTTCTCTATCACCTGTTTGCGTTTCTTTGGTGCTACACACTCAGACTCTACTACAGAAGAAGTTTCAAACTCCGAATCAGACCTGTTAAAATACAATCAAATTATAAACAAATATATTCCCAAGATTTTCCGAATAGATATATTGCTAGCATCACGGCTGATTATAGATAATGCAGCCGGCGGGAATTAACCAAGCAACTCACTACTCAGTGGGATAACATAATCAGTAATCACATTTTATAATAATATGCGTTAATAATTATCAGCCGGCAGGAATTAACCAAGCAACTCAGCTGGATAATAATATATATAAAGTTATATAAAGTTATATAAAGTTAAATATTTCTCGAAAATTAGGATAAGAAGACGTTCTTTCAGGGTGTTTCTTAACTGGATATAAAGCCGCTGTTACACACCATAAAAAACAATAGTGATCATTATTCAAAATATTCAAACATGCTTTTTTAGCCTGAATTAATTTGGGTTAACTGATATAACTAGAACCACCAAGTGGTTGGTATTTATTGAGATTAATCTCAACATACAAATTGTTTATAAATGTCCATCCACTATCACGACCTTCAAACTCTTCAATAGATGTTTTTAAATAATTAACTGTTTCAATATACAATTTTTCGAAATCGAAGTTAGAATATAATATTTTATTTTTGGTTCCAAAAGATTTCACTTCTTGTGAATTATCTTTGAATTTTAAAAATGTACCAAAAAACTCAAAGTTTACCTTAACACAAGTATGCTTAGCAAGGAATTCATTTAAAAGAGATTTTAATCGGTCAAAAATGCTTGAAAAAAAGGATTCAATTGACGCTCCTTGATGTTCATCACGAGCTAATATTTTATAGGTTAATATACGACTGCGAAACGCTGAGTTTATGATTTCTACACCATCACTATGTTTTATTGTTTGACTACTTTTCCTATGTGAACTACTTCGCAAATGTCCTACCCATGATTTACTGGGTACTGATGTGTTACACGCAGTACAAAAAGGCATTATTATTAAATAAAATATTTGCTCCTACAACACTAAGTTTAAAACATAAAAAATTAAAGAAATTTATGTATTATAGATCTACACACTTAAAAAAGTTTGCGATCACTTTGAAAATTAGATACTTATATTTGTGATATAGAAGATTTTTTCTGATAAGATTCTAAAAATATTAAAAATTAGAATTAGAACGTGAAACAATAAAGATTAAACGTAGGTAAACATTTTCTGTTGATTGGGTTAAATTTGAAAATATAGCAGCTTTGTAAGTGATCTCAAACTATTTTTGATGTGTGTATATTATAATAATATACATAAGGTATATCTATAAAAATTAAATCTACTTTATAAAAATCTTATCCGCATAATGCACTGGTTCAGTGTCTTGAAATTCTTTATATGCATGTCCTAGAAAGTCTTGAAGTGACTCCCAAGATAGTGAGGACTCATCGCACTGTAATTTTACAGTCACCAACGTTGTCCTGTAGCGCACATCAGGGGCGTGTGATATGTAATCGTTGGTTTTATAGAGTTTAAAATCAACCACATACCCTCCTTCCGTTTTCTTGGAGCGACGAGACGTCCCAGATGAAACACGACTTGAGAAACTGGAAGCTAAGTCGCGCCGTGGTTCTCTGCAACTGCCTTCTTCAGCCCGCAAAATATTCAAAATATTTGTTTTCTTCGTTCTGTAAATAGAAAAAAGTGTTAATTATAAAAGTACTTATTCAAAGTGACTAAGAACTTGGGATCAAAACACAAAAAGTTATAGTATTTAAACGTGTAGGTATTGAAACGTACAAGTATTGTCAAAAGATCTATCTATGTATATAAATTAAGTGTGTCACTCATTTGTGTAAAATTAAGTTAAAGGTGTAAACTACACCTTATTCAATTTTAATTAAAATGTGACGATGTTAAACTTAATTAAAATGTGACGATGTTAAACTTAGTTGAACATAATGAAACCTACCTCTTTGTGGTGTTAAACTCGGGTGAAGTGTTTTTTCGTTGTACACTTTGGGTGCAGCTGGGCTTGGGTTGTTTTTGCTTTTTCTCTATCACCTGTTTGCGTTTCTTTGGTGCTACACACTCAGACTCTACTACAGAAGAAGTTTCAAACTCCGAATCAGACCTGTTAAAATACAATCAAATTATAAACAAATATATTCCCAAGATTTTCCGAATAGATATATTGCTAGCATCACGGCTGATTATAGATAATGCAGCCGGCGGGAATTAACCAAGCAACTCACTACTCAGTGGGATAACATAATCAGTAATCACATTTTATAATAATATGCGTTAATAATTATCAGCCGGCAGGAATTAACCAAGCAACTCAGCTGGATAATAATTAACTAAATAATAATTAATAATTATCAGCCGGCAGGAATTAACCAAGCAACTCAGCTGGATAATAATTAACCAAATAATAATTAATTTAATAGCACTTACTCACATTTTCTTGTTGGAGAAGATCACTGGAAGATACTGGAGCGAATGTAATTTATTTGAAAAATTGATGGGTTTTATACATAAAAAGTATCAATTCAGCAATTATCACCTCCCAACAAAATTAAAACTTAACTTATTATTTATATAGGTGTATTAATTAATTTATGTTACTTACGACTATTTAAATCAAAATGATTGAAAACTCATTTCGTCTAATTGCACTTTTGTTATTACACCTTAGCTGTCACCTCAGTCATTTGCAAGGTGCTTGAGCTCCTTATAAATAAGCAGCTCATGCAATTCCTAGAGGATCACTCGCTAATCAATGATCGACAATACGGCTTCAGGCCAAAGCGATCAACGGGTGATCTTCTGGCATTCGTAACGCATGTCTGGGGTGGGGCTATGGAAAGGCACGGCGAGTCCTTGGCTATTAGCCTGGACATCGCCAAAGCCTTCGATAGGGTCTGGCATGCTTCGCTCCTTTCCAAGCTTCCGGCATATGGTCTACCTCCTCAACTGTGCAGCTGGATTGCCAGCTTTTTAAACGAGCGCCGAGTGCGGGTCCTCTGCGATGGCCAGGCTTCTCGCTTCTTGCAAGTGAATGCCGGGGTACCGCAGGGGTCCGTACTATCACCAACTCTCTTTCTTCTGCATATCAATGATATGCTATCCCTCGGGAACATTCATTGCTATGCAGATGACAGCACACTGCACGGGAGTTACTCGGTTCGTCCGACGGCGGGGCGATCTGAGATTGAGGAGGAGAGACGACGACTCGTGGCTGATCTCGACCGTAACCTCGACAGTATCTCTCAATGGGGTACCGAGAACCTGGTCGAGTTCAATGCCCGCAAAACACAGGCGTGTGCATTTACTGCGAAGAAATCCCCTTTCCTTCCCCTACCCTCTCTTCAGAATGCATTATTACCAATGAAGGACAACCTTGATATCCTTGGCATAGACGTTCGTCGAGAGCTCAATAATAAAAACTACATCGAAAGATGTATAGGGCTAGCTTCGCGGAAACTAGGAATACTGAATAAGGTAAAGAGATTCTTTACACCGGACCAGAGGTGTCTGCTGTACAAGACGCAGATTAGACCCTGCGTCGAATACTGCTCTCACCTCTGGGACGGCTCCGCGAAGTATCTGCTGGACGCTCTCGACGCTATGCAGCGACGGGCTATCCGTATTATTGGTTGTCCGGAGGTAACGGGAAGCCTTGAGCCGCTAGCTCAGCGCCGAACAATAGCTTCCTTGGCCGCATTCTACCGTATTTACCACGGCGAGTGTTCTGAAGAGCTCTTCAATCTGATCCCACCCTCTTCCTTCCGATCCCGAACGACTCGTGCCGGGCAGAGATGCCACCCCCACACAGTGGATAGCATGTTCGCGAGAACCGAACGTTTTAAACGTTCGTTTCTCTGCCGAACGATAGTGGCCTGGAACGCCCTGCCTGTGCACGTGTTTCCTCCCACATATAATCCTGGGTTCTTTAAGCGGAGCGTGAAGAGGCACATCAGTAGGTCGTCAAGTTGAGGGCCACTCTCAATAGTAATGTGTGCTGTGAGAGTGGCCCACAATCGCTAGACGTCGTCACGACTTACCACCAGGCGGGCGGCGTCAATTTGGCGAACCAAATATAAAAAAAAAAAAAAAAAAAAAAAAACAATTGAAATACAAAACCATGTCTTTACCAACACCGCCAAAGCTAATTCCGATTAATTCCGACGAATGTTATGATTTCTGTATGATACATATAAAATGTAATTATAATTTATGTAGGTATGTTCGTTGATCGTCGTCGATAAGTATATGATATGGTAACTATATAATTATGTATAGGTACATGAAAAGTATTAATGAAATATACTCATACCATTGTGCAGAAGTAAAATTATGCAATTTATTGGTGATTTAGGTAAGGACCGTCGTCTATACCTAAATCACCAATATAAGCTGACCGTTAGTACACGGTAGGTATTTAATTATTTTTAAAAGGTAGACGTACCCTGGAAGTTACCTAGTTTGCGTCACAATTATAGAAGTTTCAAATTGCTATGCACGGTTTTCATGGGTGTGTGTGTGTGTGTGTTAGTGTGTGGAAGCAAGGTATCTGTTAGTTTACTTACTCAGCGATACAATATTAAAACGACATCGTATTAACCGACTTCTAAAAAGGTGGTTACTTTATTTATCTGTAGGTATGTTGGTTTATGGTTCTCAAATTTGATACAAGGTATGGTTAACGGTATTCTATTAAAAATCCTTTGGAATCGTTTCGATAAAAATAATTTTACAAAAATATTACTACAGACTTATCCCACAAATATGTTAACAAACATTACAAATAATCATTTAAAATATAACTTTTAAATATTAGCTAATAGTTTTGGTATGTGCTTAAACTATATGGTAATACACCTCTTTTTATCCAAGTCGGCTAACAACGTACCTTTATACAAAGCTACGACCAATGTTAAGTCAGCAGTTTGTTCATGTATGTTCTACTTGTTTACCTATGTGTGTTATCGCCACATCGACACATCGTTCCTATACGCGAGGAATGTCTCATATTCTGTTCCCACAATATCTACCATTTGCATCGAGCTACCAAACACGCAGTGCACTACGTCCTTCAGAGGATTAAAAGGAAGATCCAAAATAAAAGCAATGTCATGTAAGTAATTACTTATAATGTTAATTATTTGATTTATAATTCTTTGTTAGTTTACCTACTAAATATCTAATTTATTAGGCGACGTAGTTTTCTATGGAAGTCCTTTAAATTAAATTTTATACGATTATCCTTAATTTTCGTATAACATTTAAGTTCTGTACAAAATTCAAAAGTTGTAAATAAAATAATGAACGCTGAAATATTTAATCTCTTGCTAGCACTTAATTGCACATAAAGTAGAATATTTTATCAAATTTGAATAGGCTCTGGTGTCTCAATTAGAGTGGCTTCCGAAGAAGTTGTGTAGGTTTGACATATTCGGACTACATTTGCCGATTTTCAATAATTAGACTTAAACATTTAATTTTATTTTCAGATATTTTATCATCACGGATGAAATTGACAAGGAACCCTCATGGACAGCGCGGTGAACCACATAATCAATTTGTAAGTAGATACCTATATATTTTGGTCATTCCAAAAAGTGTAAAATTAAAGTAGCACGTAGTTATACATAATGCAGAATATTTTATCAAATTTGAATAGGCTCTGGTGACTCAATTAGAGTAGCTCCCAAAGAAGTTGTAGAATATAATATCATCAGTAAGGAATAATGTAGGTATTCTTTAGAATAGCTGGAGAGTTTAGACAATACAAAATATAAAATATTAGGAATACCTATTGTAGTTTATTTCGTATGATACTAACTGATAAGGTGCCTATAGGTATTTAACTGGTCACCCGATTCTATATTAGTATGTCGAATAAATTAAAATAAGCAATTACATAATTATTGTGTTTTTATTATATTCCTTATCTGATATTGATAACGAAATACGTCATCATTCACGTTACAACACGTTTGAAATTCATAAGAATTTCACAACTATTAAGTAGGTGCATAACAATAACATTTTGCACATACGAATTATTGAATGGTTGAATTTCAAGTTCTAACTTGATCATCATACCAATAAATGCTTTATGTCAGCATAATTTGATATATCAACTGCGTTAGAAAAAATATTATTACCTAGTTCATTCTTTATTAAACAGTCAATACGAGCATATCTAACAACATGGTAGGTATTTTATAACTTTCAATCTATTGAAAATTTCAATCTATTTACAAAATACTTAGTATGATTTATTACTAATGTTTTAAATAATTTTCAGAATACCAACTTAAACAAATTTTCAAACGGAATAGAAGAGAGCTCTCCTGAATATCTTCCAGACCTGCAAGATCAGTTCGACTTGGACAACGCAATGAATAGACCTTGGATAATAACACCCAATGAAGAAGTAAAAATAAACAAAAAGAAAACTAATCGAAGAAGACCAATTACAAACAAACGCAGTGCATTGAATTCCTATATTATTAACAGTGAAAGAAGAAAAGGACGACGTTTAATAAAAATTACGATCAAGGAACTCAGTGAGTCAATGGACGACGAAGATGAAGGTAAGGACATAATCACTGCACAGTATATTGTACAAGATACGGTAGATGAGATATCGGATCAAGCTGAAAAATTAATTCACAATATTTCCAAAAAATTGTGTGGCTACTCATATCACATTTTTTAATTAGGTAATAATTCATTAATGTAACTAGTAGATAAAGTGATGACATATTTAGATTTTATTAAAATTTTATTTACTGTGAAAATATGTGTTAAAAAAATTTCAATATTAAGTTGTGTGTTAAAAAATAAAAACCATAGGTAATAATTGTGTGGCTACTCATATCATATTTTTTAATCAGGTAATAATTTATTAATGTAAACTGTGTAAACTGTGTAAAAAATGTGTAAACTAGTGATGACATATTTAGATTTTATAAAAAATTTATTTACTATGAAAATATATGTTAAAAAATTATAAATATTAAAAATGTGTGTTAAAAAATAAAAAACCATTTACTTTAAAAAATTGTTTTATTTATTAAAACTGCGTATAGGAAGACATATTACCTTTCTTGCTCTATTAAATAGTTCTTTATACATAAAACATTTTTAAGTGCACATTGTTTAATATGATTAATACAATTAAAACTGGTTTCAATATTTGAATATTTGTTATGCAACAGTGATAAATTTGGACACTTGTCTTCACCAAGATCTATACAAATACAATTCATACAAAGATCTTGAATCCACTTAACTTTTTCTAAGCCCTTCACAATAATTTCTTTATTTTCTAGATAAGGAACAATTATACGTCTAAATTCTCTATAGTCGATATAACCTTCATTCCAGTAAATCCCTCTGTTTCTCTCCAACCACGTAACTTGTTTTTTTTCATCCGTAGTTAAGTATTTAAATAAGTATGGAGGCTTTATTAAGAACGTTTGGGTATAAACACGAGTGGCCAGAGCTAATTCCTTGACTATAAAGTTATTACAAGTGTCTTTAAAGCCCTGGACATCCACTATAATCGTATTCGGGTTCATGATAATTTTCTCACAGTGCTGCTTAATGGTTTATACTCAATTATACAGTCGTTCAATATAAGACAATATGCCGAAGTTTGATCTGGTATATCAATGTCACTTTCAATTTCCACTCTGACATCCACAACAGGACCCGACTTAAGATTATCTGGTTGTCTAGAACAATCTACGACAAATAACGGAGCAATATTTTTAAATTGTTTCTCACTTAATAACGGTTCACCACGACGACCTCCGTAATATGAGTGTTGAAATCTGGTGTATTGTTCATATATTAACGCAATTCTGTTATTCGAGAAACTTGAATTTAAATTTTCATAAGGGAAGTAGGTTGAATTTAGGTATACTCTAACATCACGAACGTCACAGTGATCAAACTGAGACATATCCAATTTAGGATTATTTTTTCTATTTGTTTGCAGACCAATAATAACAAATCTTGGTTTCTCTATTTGCGATGATGTTTTTATGGACCAAGTATGTTTAGTAGTTTTTGGTAAAGCCGGATATTCATATAAATCCCAATTCCTGAATATCATCTGGAGTGATCGGTCTTTTTCTAACAGTTTTAACATATTTATTTTTTCTCTATCGGATACTTTGACATGTGGTACTCGCCATATTATTTTATTTATAATAATATCTTCTACCGTCTCACCAGCGCTAAGTTTTAGGGCGTTCAGATTAGTATTACTTCGTAACAATATTAATTCATGTTTGCTGTTTATCACTACTTTCTTGAAATCTTCTGCAAAACCAAGAATGTTACAGAGGGGTATGGAAGCAGAAAAGCTACCCCCATTTGTACTATTTATACCATCGATATTCCAACCCCAAGCATTAGATACTTTAGCCTCGTTTTCGTTCATTGATATTAATGATTTCATTGTGGTAGTTATACCAGCGTTTTTTATTTTATCTATTTCCACTCCATTTATCTCATACCTTATATCTTGAAACAAGTAAAGTAAACTATTGTTTGTGAAATGAACGCTACTGACTCTCTCTTTAGAATTTTCAGCCTTGTTTACAACAATAGTTCCTTCCAAAAACAAAGTGCTTGCTGATGGTAATATATACAAGTCTTGTTGATTAATAGGTATCCTGATTTCATCGCTTCTATTGAAACTTGTTACGTAAGGCTTGTAAGAGTGAAATTCAATTCCTTCCACAGAGTTGTTGTATGCAGGAGCGGATAAAACATCTAGTATATTCATTTTAACAAACCAATCGCTTTAAGAAAAGCTTTATTATTGTTGTTCAATTTTATGACCTTTTTGGATCGAGCTCTTATTGGTTTGATAGTTTGAGTAGGACTGTTATGTTTAGTTGAATGAACCACATATTTATTATAATCTATCATGTTTTCTTCTGATATGTAGATACAACTGCACTTCTTCACCTCGCAAATTTATTAAGTTATTATTTATATCTAACAGCCTTATCTGTATGCAGCTTATATTGGTTTGGTTTATTGGAAAGTAGATTGCGTTTTTTGGAATTTCTATAATCCTGTATCCAGGTGGAACATTAAGTGCAAATTCGTGTAAGATGTGACTGGATTGACCGTTTATATAGGAACCGCTAACTATGTCACATTCAATCCTTATGACAGTCGTAGGCAAAATGTTAACTGGAAACTCTGATACATGATATTTATTTGCTTCTAAGATCTGTTTTTTAAATCCCAATAAACTTCCAAATGTACCTTCTTTAGTAAAATCTATAGTTGATGTACAAAATAACATAGTTTTTAAGGTGTTGTTATTACAATTGAGTTTTATGGATGCATCTTTTATCTCAGTTTTTAAATAGTCGCTAATATCTTGTAATTCATAAGTTCCTTCAGGTATCTCGATAACATTTTTAGAACCATAATATAATTTATTATTTGTATTATCAAAATTTGGAATAGAATTATATGTAGAGAAATGTAATAATGCACATTCATACTCCCCAACTAATGGCAGCGTGCTTGGATAATAGGTAGATAATACCGATGAGTTTCCAGTTATCGATAAGGTGAGTGACATCTTGCAAATGATGGAAATGAAAGAATGATATAAAATTTATAGTATTTATTCCAAAAACATTGCAAATATCTTAAACACAAATGTCCACAAATTATTGTGTTAAATTGTTGATATCTACTAAAGTTATAATAAACATCACAGTTCTTAAAATATAGGATTAATTCTCTTGGCGGTTTTAAATCGCCAAAGCTATCAAAATATTCACAATAATTATTTATTTTAACATAAGCTACCCAATGCGTTCCATCATTTTTTGAATTATCTAGGTTAACTATACCACATTCAATTCGTTTAGGTGTTTTTGGTAACTGATCCTTCATGTAAACTCCCCGAAAGTAAGGAATACAATAGGCATACTTCTGAATATCGATATTAGTTAAAGCGCGATTAGGTAGCTGATCAATTAGTTTTTTGATGGTTTTATAAACAATCCCTGACCTTGCTTATGTGGTTTAATGTATAAACCTTTACCTATTGCTATAGCCTCCATAGTTTTATTATGACGTTCAGTTTTTTGTAATTTTTTCTGACCGTCTTTATAATCATTCACTGTTTTAGCAATACCAGCTGCACCACCAGCTAATGCTCCTAAAGCAGACAAACCAGCAAAAATTGGGATTAAAGGTAGAATGCCTCCAGTTTTTGGTATAGGTATCATTCGAGGTACGCGAACTTTTGGAATGCATGGAACTAATTTTCTAGCAACCATATAAGCTATATTTATTAGTGACTTATTATCTTTAGGCGAGAGTTTTTTGATTTTTCTTTTTATTTTCCTAACAAAGTTATTAAAGGTCTTAACACCAGCACCAGACTTCAATTTAGCTTTCATAATTTTGTTTACTATCCACGAACTAATCTTTTCCCCTGTTCGAGCATCTTTTGCTTTAAGTCTTTGTTTAGTCATATCTATAAGACGTAAGTCGGCTTTTTGACGGTTAGGCAAGTCTATGTAGTTTGCGTATGCGATATCGTGATGCATACAAGCTTCGTCTAACTTGTTTACACCTTTATCACCAAGTAGTAATCGTTTTGAAAGCTTTGTTCCTGGTCCACAATAGTTATAACCGGGTATGTGAAGTTCGAATGGTAAATGATTAATGATACTGTTTATTAGTCCACCACCTTGGATCGTCTAAAGAATAATGAATAAACTTTAAAATTATATATCACTTATATAATTAACTTATTCCACTATTGCAGTCTTATCAATCCAACTGTTCTCTTTGTTATTTAAACCCAACCATTTTACAAACAGTTTGTTTCCTTTCTTTTTTAATACCTTTTCTATCAAATAGACACCAGGGCAGGACGACTTTTGAAGCTCTTGTTCGTAAAAAGTTCCTAATATGACTTGTTTTTGATTATCTTCGATGCGATATGTTATTGGTACAGTGTTATTTATCTTTTTTATAGTAAATAATTCTGTTGACCAGTTAGGAGTGTATCCTTTCTCAAATATATGTTTGTACTTACTAATTCGAACTTTGTCACCAATTATAAACTTAGGACGACATTTTTGGGTTACCTTTATCATGGAATTTGCAATATTATTTTTAATGTCCGTTTCATTAAACTTATTGACATTAACAGGTGCAAATTTAATAATACGATGTTTTGTGTTGTTATATGTCTTCATAACATCGTTCAAGCCACCATCTATCCACTTATAGTGTCCGTTCAAGCTAAAGTATTTGTACAATTTATTTTTAAGCGTTTTAATAACTCGTTCAACAATTGAAGCCTTTTTGGTTGAAAATGTTGAGTAGTGATTAATATTATAGTTCTGTAAAAGCTTTTGAAATGTAGAATTATAGAACTCAGTACCCCTATCAGTTTGCAGATGAGTTGGTATCCTATGATTAGTAGAAAGTAATTTTTCAAATGCATGAGAGACATCATGTTTGGATTTAGTTTTTAGTGGTTCCACCCAAACGTACTTTGAGAAGCAGTCAATAACTATTAAAATATAGTTATATCCTTTATTAAAGGTTTTTAGGTTTTGCATATCAACTAAATCTGCTTGCCACAAATCATCAATACCTTTTAAAATTACAGATCGTCGAGGAAAATTTTTTCGTGCTGCTTTATGTATTTCATTGACGATTTGTTGTTTCGCCATTTTGATAAACTTTAAGGCTTTTAATATAGATTTAATTGCGTCTTGAATTAGTCTATCAACTGCGTTTCTTGTGTAAAATTTGTTTTCCAAATGAGTCACTATCTCAGACATTATTGTTTTTAAAGCTTTCTCTATGTGGTTTTGAACACTATTTGGAATAGAACTTTGCAATTTTTGTAAGTCATTCATTAGTACACCTTTCAATTCATCTACATATGTTTTATTTACTGCATCATCTGCGTCTTGAGGAGGTTTGACACCTTTTAACCTCGATGTCTTCAAGTCATAATCTCCACGATCAGATTTTATTAATGCGTTATCATTAAAATCCAGTATTTCCGATATACGCATTCGCTTATGAATATAATGACCAAATTTGTCTACATTCATATTAAAGGTGTATTATGTTGAACGGTATATAGTAAAATGATACACATATAATATTAGTAGATTTATTTATTTGATGATTTTGCTTTCACGTAGTTCTTCAATGATAGATATTATTTCATTGTCTATTCCTGTGTTACCAGCATCTCGAGAAGCAATTAATAATTTTAATCTATCAACCAATTCATTGGGATCATCCCAATATACAAAATCTGTATTTTTTTTCCATATTTTTGTTAAAGGTTTTTCCTACTTTCTGTCTACAACTTGGACTTTTACTTTCTTGTTCGAAAAGTGGTTTAATAACTTGCAAATATTTTTGTCCTTTATTACTTTTAATTGGTTTTTTTGAATCGAAATCACGACGATGTGCATTCGTTACAAGTAACATTGCCTTATAATTTTGCTTGTCATAGTCATTAACCAAGCTCAGATCAATGTCTCTTTTTAACAGTAACTCTCGCAACCCAGGTGTACTTTCGTACTTGTGTCCGGCTACAGTAATAACTTGATCTCCAATCGTTATGCCAGAGGAACCTAACATTAACTGTCCACGGTTATTTCTTATACCAAATGGTACATCCGATAGTACTTGTGAAGATAATGACCAAGATGATACATCTGGATTAGTATCGACTAATGACTGAAATGAAGAGTCTGATGAGGGTTCCGATTCGTTACTATCATTACTGCTTTCATCTGTTTCTTTCATATCTTGGTCTTGTGGTTCTTGGGGTTCTCCTTTTTCCTCCTTTTTTGTTAGAGCTATGTGGTTATTAGTGTTGGCTATTAAATTGAGAGATTCTGTAACAGGCTTAAAAACTGTATCAAGAGCATGTCTATTATTATCTTCTAAATCCTTCATTTTACGTATTTTTTTCCTGACAGCTTGTGTCGCATCAACAATTTGTTTTTTCAATGATTTATCCATTATGTAAAATAGGTGGTAATCGGATAAGAACCAATTAAAGAATAACAATAACGTGACTGCAGTCTACTTAAATATTCAAATTTCATCTAATAATACAAAAGTGTCAAACGTTTTTCTATAGCAACCGTTGTTTTTCGAACAATCTTTATTAATTACCACATAATCAAAAGGCTCTTTCCATATTAGGGAACACATTTCTCGAAATTTCAACCATGTCATATCGGTGTTAACATGTTCTTCGTAAACATGTTTCAAGTTAACTTCATCTTGCTTAAAAAGCACAATTAAGTTAGCATTATCTCTTACAAGTTGTTTAGGTATTTTGGTATAAGTTTGATTTAAATAAAAACTGTCAATCAATTTATGTCTTCCCATTGCAAAATAATCACGCATATTACTTTGATTTTCACATGCTACATCGTCAAAAATAATCACAGAATTAGGTTTCGCATCTGTAACCTTCAAAACGTCATCATTTGCTTGGTATTTCTGGAGAGTGATACCTGGTACTCGTTGTAAAACTTTTTCTAAAAAGATGTACTTTGGTTGATGGAGAGTTTTAGAATATACTGTTACGAGCCGGGGTTCTACGGAATGGAAAATGCCGATCAAACTACCACAAAACACTTTATTTATTACACCACTAGTTTACACTTCACTATAAAGCTTCACTAAACACTTTTAATCGCACTTGAACTCGCAGGTATAACTCGTATTATCGCTCTGGAAATACTGATGATCCGCCACCGAAGTGCTCCGCCTTTATAGTGCGGTCATTACTCTAGATTACTCTGGAATTTTCACGGAAGAAATATCGCGAACATTCCACACCTTCGAGATGCTTCTAGATAACACGTTACATAGAAGTACCTTGACAGAACATTCCCGAAAGACGTTACGTAGTAGTACTGCGATTTGCTACTAGATGGCGCCGAGTTTGGTAGTCTTATTACTCGCTACGAGATGGCGTTACACTGCCCCCTCCTAAGACATGCTCGTCCCGAGCATTGTCAGGCCCATAATATCGCGCCAATCGATCCACATGAACTATCTTTGGCGCACTTCTTGGACTCTTCCGTATTCGGTAAGTGACATCGTTAATCTTGGTCACAACTCGGTATGGTCCATCCCATTTAGCTTGCAGCTTAGGAGACTTCCCTTTACTGCGGACTGGGTTATGTAACCACACTAACGAACCTTCATCGAAGCTCTTATTGTTTGTCTTTCGGTCGTAACGGGTCTTCATCTTTTCAGACATTTGTTGACCTGATTGTCTGACATGCTCATAAATGTCATTCATCCTGCTGCGCAAGTCATTCGCATAATCAGTGATATTGCGTGGAGCGTCAGGTGGTATACCGGTTAGTAAGTCGGCAGGCAACCGTAATTCTCTTCCAAAGTTCGCATAAGCTGGTGTCACTGACGTGCTTTCGTGAACCGCACTTCGGTAAGACAAAAGAAACGGTTGGATGTGCTTGTCCCAATCTTTTTGCCTGCTTTCCACAACTTTTGCCAGATATCTCTCCAATGTCTGATTAAATCGCTCCACCATTCCATCTGACTGCGGGTGGTAAGAGGTCGTTCTGGTTTTGTGAGTACCCATGACCCGACACATTTCCTGGAACACCTGAGATTCAAAATTTCTTCCTTGATCGCTATGGATTTCTAGAGGCACCCCGAAACGACAGAAGACTTCGTGAACTAATTTATCTGCGACCGTAGTAGCTTCTTGATTAGGTATAGCGAAGACTTCTGGCCACTTCGTGAAATAATCCATCACAACCATGAAGTACTTGTTTCCGCTTTCACTTTCAGGAAACGGTCCCGCAACATCTAGGGCTATCCTTTCCCATGGTGCCCCAACGTTATACAGTTTCAGTGCACCTCTGCTCCGTGTATGAGGTCCTTTCACAGCAGCACAACTCGTACATTTGCGACACCAGTCCTCAACGTCGTCGCGACAGTGGATCCAGTAAAACCGCTCACGTATCTTCAACAGAGTCCTTTTTACTCCCATATGGCCCCCTGAACATCCATTATGGTAGAGCTGTAGCACATCTGGGACCTTAACTTTAGGGACGACCATTTGCAAATGACAGCTGTCTCCTCGAGCATTTTCCCATTTGCGGCACAAGACTCCATCCTGAATAACTAAACTGTCCCATTGCGCCCAATAACTTTTTGTGATTGAACTCATTGAAGCGACGTCACTCCACATGGGTTTAGGAGCACTTGCTTTAATCCACTCAAATATTGGCTTGATGTCTGCGTCGTCCTGTTGAGCATGTTGTAGGCTTTCTTTCCATTCGTCGCTCAGATCCGTTTTAAGCATCTTCACAGGTATGGCTTCCTTTATCTCCTGTTTGGCACAGTGCTTACAGTCTTCAGGGCAAGGTCTTCTTGACAATGCGTCTGCGTTGCCATGGGATCTCCCACTGCGATGTTCGATTACAAAGTCATATTCCTGTAATAGCTCAATCCATCTGGCGACTTGTCCTTCTGGATTCTTAAATTGTAATAGCCACTTCAATGCAGCATGGTCGGTACGTATAAGGAATTTTCGCCCTAGTAAATATTTGCTGAAATGCTGCAATGTCTTCACCACGGCGAGTAATTCTCTCCTCGTGACGCAATAATTCCTTTCAGGTTTCGATAAGGATTTGCTGAAGTAGGCTATAACGACCTCTCGATCTCCTTTCCTTTGAGATAACACACCTCCGAGTCCGATATCACTTGCGTCTGTGTCAACTATAAATTCATTTTCCGCATCAGGATAACCCAAAATAGGTGTATTGCACAGACGATTCTTTAGCTCCTGGAATGCGATGCCGCAGCTTCCGTCCCAACAGAATTGTCGCTTCTCCTCCGTGAGCTTGTGTAAGGGCTTGGCAATATCCGCAAAGTTCTGGACGAATCGCCGGTAGTATGAGCACAAACCCAAAAATGCTCTGACCTGCGTCTTATCCTTTGGAACCGGCCAATCCTTAACGGCGATGATTTTCTCTGGATCCGTGCGGATACCATCTTCAGACACTACGTAGCCTAGGAAGCTTACTTGCCGTTTGAGGAATGAGCACTTCTTCGGGCTGAGCTTCAGGTTCGCGCTTCGGATCTTTACAAGCACGCGTTCCAGGTTTTGAAGATGCTCTTCTAACGTACGGCCCACGATGATAATGTCATCTAGATAGACAAGACAGGCGTCCCCAGTCAATCCGGCGAGTACAATTTCCATTAATCTTTCAAAAGTAGCCGGGGCGTTGCATAAACCAAATGGCATAACTTTAAACTGCCACAAACCCTTTCCTGTGGAAAATGCAGTCTTCTCTTTATCCTTCAGATCGATTTCAACTTGCCAGTAGCCACTTTTCAGGTCTAGCGTGCTAAACCACTTCACCCCTGTCAGCATGTCCAACGTGTCATCGATCCTTGGTAAAGGGTAGCTGTCCTTTTTCGTAACTTCGTTCAGACGACGATAGTCGACACAAAACCGCATACTGCCATCTTTCTTCCTCACCAGCACTACAGGTGAGCACCATGGACTTGACGATGGTTCTATCACACCATCTTTTACCATTCCTTCAATCATGGTCTCAACTTCCTTTTCTCGTGCTACTGGCAGTCTCCTTGGTCGCTGACGGATGGGTGCCTCATTTCCTGTATTGATTCTATGCTGAACCAATCCAGTCTTCCCAATGTCAGCATCACTCGAAGAGAAAATATCGGCGTACTTGAGTAACATCTTCTTAGCCTTATCCATTTCATTCTTCGTTAAGATGTTACGACAGTCTTCTAAAAGTGTCAACACGTTGTTTCTAGCGTCCTTGTTGACGATGTTCCCAGTACTCAACTCTTGGCATCGGCGCATCCAATCTACTTCTTCGCAAGTGCCAATCAATGTGCTCTTTTCTATCACGTGTTCCTTATCACTAAGGTTCAGCACACGTACCACTGAGGCTTCATTGGCTCTTACCAGAGTTCGGGCCATTTTCCATGGAAGTTCATTGTATATCCCTTCTATGAGTACACATCGATGTGTTCGCCCAGAATTCTGAGGGAGACTAACTGGTACAGTCGTTTCTGATCTGGCAGGAAGCACGACCTTCTTCAAGCTGTACACTTTTCCTGATAACGCTCCTTCCATGAAAAGTTCCTCTTGACCACATTTCATCGCTCCTTGCTTGACGTCGATCTCACAAGAGTTCTTCCTCATAAAGTCTAAGCCCAGTATGCAGTCGTCCATTATGTCAGCCACGATGACATTATGCAGGTAAATTCCATTGCCCAACTTTAACTGCATCTCTTTCTCTCCTCGGACGGGTATGCGCTGACCCGTGGCCGTTACCAAGTTGATGCGGTCACGGTTTGCAGAGTGCCCAAGGAACCGATTTGCAAGTCGGGAACTGACAACCGTGCGAGATGCTCCAGTATCTATTGTCAGCTTGCATGGTGTTCCATTTACCTCGCCCTTGATGATCAGGCTGTTCCCATCCTGGGTTTGTGAGATCGAAACCCTTGGGGCTCTTCTAAAATCAGCCAGCACCCGCCCCGCAGTCCTGGCATTTATTCGTTTCCCTCCTGTTGCTGGGCGGTGACATTAGCCACCCTATCCTCTTGGGAACGACTTTCTTCTCTTTCAGCAGTCCGCTTTGGGCAACTGGATCGAAGGTGGCCCCTCTCACCACATGTGTAGCACCTAGGGCTAAACCTCGTGAAACGGTCGCGAGCCGGTGATGCTACAACTTCCCTGACACGGTGAGATCGATGATCCTTCCGTACGGCTTCGACCTCCAAAGCATGAGCCAAGGCGTCTTTGAGAGTCTCATGGTGCCCGAGTCTGACAGCGGCCCTGACTTCCAGGTCGTGGATGCCGTCGATGAATACTTGCACCAGATTCCCATCGATGAGCGCAGGTACCGACTGGTATGCCTTCCGTACCAGCTTCTCAACTTCCAGGGCCCACTGTTGCAAGTTTTCACCAGAGCGCTGGACACGATCCTTCAGCTGCGCACGATACACGTGTTCCAGGTGAGCGTCACCGTATCTAGTTTCCAAGGCTTCTAGTAGCTGCTCGTAGGAAACATCGTCTCCGAGAGCTTCTAGGATGGTTAACGCCTTGTCTCGCAAACCCAATGTAAGCGCAGTCATGGCCTGGGCTTTGCTCCACCCGTTTGCCTTCTTAACGGCTTCAAACTGCTTTTTATAGGCTGACCATGAAGATGTCCCATCGAATGGCGGTACTTTAAATCCACGCGCTGAAGGTACGGCAGGTAAGGAAGTCGCAATCCCATCTCCAGCTTTCAGATTTCCCAGCTCTTTCCTCACATCTGTAATCTGGTTTTTTACATCTTCAATCCGAGTTTCAGCTTCCGTGATGCGGTTCTCAACATGATGAACTTGATCCTTCATCACATTCATCTCCTTGCCAAAAGTCGCTCGAAGATCTTTCATGAGGAGCGTCTGTTCCTCCTGGCGGCGTGCCTGCTCCTCCTTGTCACGCAGCAGCTGTTCTTCCAACCGGCGGGCCTGCTCCTCCTGGCGGCGTGCCTGCTCCTCCTGGCGGCGTGCCTGCTCCTCCTTGTCACGCAGTAGCTGTTCTTCCAACCGGCGGGCCTGCTCCTCCTGGCGGCGTGCCTGCTCCTCCTGGCGGCGTGCCTGCTCCTCCTGGCGGCGTGCCTGCTCCTCCTGGCGGCGTGCCTGCTCCTCCTTGTCCCGCAGCAGCTGTTCTTCCAACCGGCGGGCTTGCTCCTCCTGGTGGCGGGCCTGCTCCTCCTGGCGACGGGCTTGCTCCTCCTGGCGACGGGCTTGCTCCTCCTGGTGGCGGGCCTGCTCCTCCTGGCGACGGGCTTGCTCCTGTAGCATCGCCATCAGCGCAGCAAAGTCTGGAGGTGCTGGCGCTGGAGATACCGTGGGCGGGCCTGCTTCCACCGTTGGCTGCTCCTGACCACCCAACCTCTCCGGCGTATTACCTCCGAAGCGCCTGCTGTCCAACTCCTGCTGGCGCTGACCCCTGGTACGGACGCCCTCTGTGTCTTCTTTCGGTAACACCGGCATTGTCCAAATCCCCAATTCTGACACCAATTGTTACGAGCCGGGGTTCTACGGAATGGAAAATGCCGATCAAACTACCACAAAACACTTTATTTATTACACCACTAGTTTACACTTCACTATAAAGCTTCACTAAACACTTTTAATCGCACTTGAACTCGCAGGTATAACTCGTATTATCGCTCTGGAAATACTGATGATCCGCCACCGAAGTGCTCCGCCTTTATAGTGCGGTCATTACTCTAGATTACTCTGGAATTTTCACGGAAGAAATATCGCGAACATTCCACACCTTCGAGATGCTTCTAGATAACACGTTACATAGAAGTACCTTGACAGAACATTCCCGAAAGACGTTACGTAGTAGTACTGCGATTTGCTACTAGATGGCGCCGAGTTTGGTAGTCTTATTACTCGCTACGAGATGGCGTTACAATACATAAACATTCTGAAATGTCAATCCATTTTCATGCAATAGAAGACCAATTAATAAGTTAGTTTTTCCACAATTTGATGGTCCGCAAATGATGCAACGTACTGTATTCGGTAATAATTCTCCATGGCGTAACTTGTTTTTTGTCAAATCGTCACAGATTGTATTGACCTGTAACGATTGTGTTTGTTTAACGAATTTCATGTTTGCTATGTAATACTGATGGACTCGTAATGAAAAGATGAATTTATAACATAAATATTTATAACTACAAGTAGTAGTAAGGAGCTTCAGCGAACGTACGAACAGTGGGACAGCGTGCTCAAATGATATTAATGTGGAATATTCGTTTAGTTACGTTATTTCCCAATCCAAAGTGATATTGGGCATTCTGTCCCACCTTTATCTATTTTAAAAATGTGATCTTAACGTGTTCATGTTAACAAACATGCATCGGGTTAGTTTGCTGTACGAAAGCAATCATCTAGCAAGTGAAATTGGTTAACCATTGACGGAACGGTAGTGTATTGAACGGCATTAAAATGTGGAACGTTGGCTTAGGTAAATGATTTTACAAAGAGTTATTGGGCATTCTACCCCACATAGTTATTGGGCATTCTACCCCACCGTGACTGAGTTAACAAACATGCATCGGGTTAGTTTGCTGTACGAAAGCAATCATCTAGCAAGTGAAATTGGTTAACCATTGACGGAACGGTAGTGTATTGAACGGCATTAAAATGTGGAACGTTGGCTTAGGTAAATGATTTTACAAAGAGTTATTGGGCATTCTACCCCACAGAGTTATTGGGCATTCTACCCCACAGAGTTATTGGGCATTCTACCCCACCGTGACTGAGGTTATCGAAGATAACCGATGGAACTAAGGTGGGGTAGAATGCCCAATAACTCACTACTTGCTACCCCAGAGGTAACAGATATCTGGTGGTATTCATAGCCATGCTTTGAGATACTAGATTAGATGGCATTGTGATAGAATTGTCCTTACATGATATTAAAAAAACCGCCACATCCTCGTCTGTTAACAAACAGTAAACACTAACCCTAAGGCAATCAGAATAGATCGTGTATAATTGGCCTATTCGCAGTAGTCCGGTGGTTAGTCCGGTATACCGAACTACTGCTACTTTTTATTTGCAGTAGTCCGGTAAGCACAATGCACCGTACTATTGCTACATTTTTAGTAGCAATAGTTCGGTAAGTAACGTAAGCAAAAAAAAATACAATAACAATGAAGCCTTGAGCCGCTAGCTCAGCGCCGAACAATAGCTTCCTTGGCCGCATTCTACCATATTTACCACGGTGAGTGTTCTGAAGAGCTCTTCAATCTGATCCCACCCTCTCCCTTCCGATCCCGAACAACCCGTGCCGGGCTGAGATGCCACTACCACACAGTGGATAGCATGTTCGCGAGAGCCGAACGTTTTAAAAGTTAGTTTCTCTGCCAAACGATAGTGGCCTGGAACACCCTGCCTCACCTGCCTGTGCACGTGTTTCCTCCCACATATAACCCTGGGTTCTTTAAGTGGAGCGTGAAGAGGCAGTAGGTCGAAGTTGAGGGCCACTCTCTATAGTATTGTGTGCTGTGAGAGTGGCCCACAATCGCTAGACGTCGTGACTTACCACCAGGCGGGCGGCGTTGACACATTTCTTTATTTTTCATCGGGGCAAAAAAATTTATCATGCGCTTAGTAGGGCAGTATAGATATATCTTGCCAAAGCCGCTTGGGTCCCTTAACTCTCTATTATAAGATACCCAAACAACAAAAGTACTAGGAGTACAGAACTACAAAAGAACACTCGCCAACTCTTATCTCGCTCAGTTTGGTTTATTCAAACTGTGTTCGAAGAAGTTTTGTTCAGAAACCGTACACCTTTGATCGTGCTTAATAAATGTCATATAGATTCTTCTGCTTTGCTGAGGTAGACAGAGCTGTTTATTGTACCCATATTTCGTTAGTCACATTGATTGTGAGGCCATCTTTTATTATATATGATACGAACCTCGAATAAAATACTAGAACTACAGAACTACATAAGCACTCTCGAAATCTCATTCGAATATCGATCCATTTAGTTTATTTAAATGTGTCAACAGGTGCACCGAGTACAGATTAAAATGATTGTCCATTATAAAAGACACAAACCTCAAATGTACCAGGGATACATAACAACATAAGAGCCTTCAAGATTATAGAGACTGACCATAATATTATTATTATCTCTTTACGTCATTTTAAAATGATTATATTGTTATTGTATTTTCTTTGCTTATGTTACTTACCGAACTATTGCTACTAAAAATGTAGCAATAGTACGGTGCATTGTGCTTACCGGACTACTGCGAACAAACAGTAGCAGTAGTTCGGTATACCGGACTAACCACCGGACTACTGCGAATAGGCCGTATAATTTCGTTCGAAAATGGAACAATCACCGTGGCGCCATCTAGTAGTTGCGCTTCACTCTCCAAACAGTCAAAAGTGCCCTGGAAAAGTTATGTCTATGAGTTTCTCCTTCAGTAGTCCCACTATTAAAATACATTGTAGCATAACTTGTGCGCAATCGACCGATTCGTACTGGCTGTAGCTCTCTATGAATACATAAATTTTCTAGAAATTCACTTTTATTTCACTCACGAGACCCTAGGGATCATACACACACTCACATACATATCACACACATATATCACGCTTATATCCCCGAAGGGACGCAGAGACGCATAATACACCCACAAATTGCCAGTATTTTTAGTCCCACGTGCTAGGGGGCAAGCCTATTGCCGTCATCGGGCACACATATAATGGGTTATGTCCAAAATGGCCTAAAACAAAAAAAAGCAGCAATACTGTAAAAAAAATTGAAACCGTTGCCTTGCGATGAAATGTTGATGAAAGGCAACAAAATCTTACATGACAGCCGCTAAGGCAGAGCCAATTTAAGGTCCGGGGGTCTCGGACTAAAGGAAAAGTAACTAAGACTAATGGTTCTGTGAACAGTAGACCTCGCGTTATTTTCGCATTTTCCCCCCATTTCTTCCCCATTTTCCCCCCAACCGAAAAATCCTTTCGACAAAAGTTGTGCCTTGCAACAAAGAACACTTGTGCCAAATTTCATGAAAATCGACTTATAAATGCATTTTCCTCCCATTTTCTCCCCAATCGAAAAATCCCTTCGACAAAAGTTGCGCCTTGCAACAAAGAACACTTGTGCCAAATTTCATGAAAATCGACTTATAAATGCATTTTCCTCCCATTTTCTCCCCAATCGAAAAATCCCTTCGACAAAAGTTGCGCCTTGCAACAAAGAACACTTGTGCCAAATTTCATGAAAATCGACTTATAAATGCATTTTCCTCCCATTTTCTCCCCAATCGAAAAATCCCTTCGACAAAAGTTGCGCCTTGCAACAAAGAACACTTGTGCCAAATTTCATGAAAATCGACTTATAAATGCATTTTCCTCCCATTTTCTCCCCAATCGAAAAATCCCTTCGACAAAAGTTGCGCCTTGCAACAAAGAACACTTGTGCCAAATTTCATGAAAATCGACTTATAAATGCATTTTCCTCCCATTTTCTCCCCAATCGAAAAATCCCTTCGACAAAAGTTGCGTCTTGCAACAAAGAACACTTCTGCCAAATTTCATGAAAATCGACTGAAAAATGCGGCCTGTAGACCGGAACTGACACACATACCAACAACGCCAAATCGGCCAGTCCTCGAGTTAAAACTGAGACGCTTCGCTCGCTCGGTCAATTAAAGGCAAACTTAAAAACCATTTTTTTATGATACGTTCACTACTAATATAATAGAAAGTAAAAAGAACTTTCTACTCTTTCCAGGTCAGAATGTGAACAACTCCGAGCCGAAGTATTGTCTAGAGGAGCTGCACAGTTAGCCAGCGCGGCTCAAGTTAGAGAACTTAGACGTAAACTGGCCTTGTTAACTGCCGACCGAGCCAGACAATGTGCCAGTAACCCAGTCAATAAACCCGATGAAAATAGAACTATTGATAATAACATTAACAAAGTTCTTCAACTGAAAAGTAAATCTACTATTGAGGATGTTAAAAAGAAGGTGTCATTTAATTAAAAGTAAAAAAAAAACATGGAAAAATATATTTATATGTAAGGTAATATTTTTTATTTTTAGTTCTGGTAAGAAATAAATATGAATTGGATTGTGCAAATGTTTCAATTAATAATTTTTAATATTTTTGTCTATCTGTTCCCGCTAACATATGGAACGGCTCGACCTATCTTAACGGGATTACCCCTGGCGGATAGCTTGATGTAAAAAAGTATAATATAGGATACTTTTTATCCCGGGAATGTGTTCCCGTTTAAAAACTTCGTGTTGGTCCATTAGCTCTACGTTCGAGCTGTTATTCCTGCATGGCGCTTTACAAGTTTTCATGTTGTATATAGGGTAAACCATGGACCTATAATATCTCTATGGGTTAAACTACCCAATTATCGGCACTTTAGTAGTGAGCTCGTGTCAACTCAACCTCAATGTCTACTGCCTGGATGTGTACTAACTGATGGTGTAATTAAGTTTATAAAATCATTTCAAGAACATAATCTGTGTGTGCCGAATAACTGCTATATTAATAAAGCACTCGCCTTAAGTAAAAACTAAAATAACGACTCCAAATAACGAGCACCAATTATCAGTCGTATCTAAATCGCCATAATGGTTTTGAGAACAGTTTTGCCAATTTGGAATAGAAAAAAAGTGGTGTTTTACTATTTAATGCAACTTGAATAAGTTAGGCGACGAATCGCGACGAGTCTGTACTTATATCGCCGCGATAACATCGCCGTGTGGAGACGCGTTCATAGAGAGTGTATAGAAATACGTGGCAAGACGACAATATCGCCGCGATTCTCTCGCTCGTGGAGACAGCGCCTGGGTTTTCTTGTTTTGTCGAACTAAACTCTAAAGTTATAAACTTAAGACAAACGGGTCTCTTCCGCGATTATTGAGGTATATACATACCACCTATTACTCGACGTTTCGACCTTATCGCAAGAACCGTGACTACGGCGGTTACGGGTTTTTTTTTAAATCCGCCCCTTCTAGCGTCTGTTGCCGGGCGTCTCTGGTTACACGCGGAAGGTATTTCCAGTGGCGCCCGGCGGAACACGGTGGTCACGGGTGGACTGGCTTCAACTCATCGTCGTCTTCGTGAAGTGCGGGTTTGTTCGACTACCCTCACTTTGTCGTCACTAAATATGGCACTACGGCACACCACGCTACGCGTGCTGATACTATCAGTGTGGTGTATGTATATATCTCAATAATCGCGTAAAAGACCCGTTTGTCTTAAGTTTATAATGTGTACAAAACGCGACAGTTTAAAAAGTATTGAAACTTTAAAGTGCCAATAATAGGAGTGCCAACAATAGGGTAGGTTACGTACATAATCTATACTTATAATAAATCTGTAGAAGTGAAAATTCTGTACATTGAAAATATCAAAAAAATAAATGGCAGGGGCTGTTACTAGACCGACACCAAACCCAAAAATGTGTTAAAAAATTTTTGTCTGTCTGTCTGTCTGTTTGTTCAGGCATCACGCAATTACTACCGGTTCGATTACGATGAAACTTGGTATAATTATTCTTTAATATCCTGGGCACCACACTGGGTACTTTTTATCCCGGAAAAGTTAATACAATAAAAAACAAACTTAATTTTGCGGTTTGATCCCTAGACCCGGTTACTGTACCAACCGCAAATAATAAGTTTGTCGTAGGTTTTTTCTTTTTTTTATATTGGGTTCGCCAAATTGACGCCGCCCGCCCGGTGGTAAGTCGTGACTGTGGGCGATTGTGGGCCACTCTCACAGCACACAATACTATAGAGAGTGGCCCTCAACTTGACGGCCTACTGATGCACGCTCCGCTTAAAGAACCCAGGGTTATATGGGGGAGGAAACACGTGCACAGGCAGGGCGTTCCAGGCCACTATTGTTCGGTAGCGAAACGAACTTTTAAAACGTTGGGTTCTCGCGAACATGCTATCCACTGTGTGGGAGTGGCATCTCTGCCCGGCACGCGTTGTTCGGGATCGGAAGGAACAGGATGGGATCAGATTGAAGAGCTCTTCAGAACAGGTTACGTCACCCGCAGTGGAGTTCACTAAGGGGCGCTGCACACGGCTAGGATACTATAATATTTTAACTTAAGATACAATATCGCTCGCCGTACAATTCAATGGACTATCACATACCACGAAGATCATCATTCACCGAGCCTTTTCCCAACTCAGTTGGGGTCGGCTTTCCAGTCTAACTGCGATTCGGCTGAACTTCGATATTTTCCGTGATACGACTGCCATCTGACCTCCACATCCCATAGGCGATAACGAAGTTCTGTAGTTAGCCCGGTCGGATTTTTGATTTAGGGCTCCAACTACCCCTAACGACTGCCATAGATGATCGTATGACAACCGGGACCGACGGCTTAACGTGCTCTCCGAGGCACGGAGGGGTCTGTGTCTTAAGCAATGGTCACCCATCCTAAGACCGGCCTGACTCAATGTTGCTTAACCTCATTGTCGGTTACCACTAGACCACGAGCCCCTCTAGATAATAAATAATATTTCATATTTTCGTATCTTAAGATGAATTTTTATGGTATAATAGAGAATATTATAGAAGATATAATAGAGAAACTGTTGTAGGAGGGCTTTATGAACGCAATAAAACCCAAAAAAATGGTTTTTAGAACTTTTCTCTGTTTGTCTGAATGTTTGGACACGCTAATCTCAGAAACGGCTTAACCGATTTGAATTTTTGATTTGATTTTGCGGTTTGGTTTTCATTCGCTTCATAAATAAAAATGTTATGTAGATCTAAAGTAACACACAGGCGGAGCTGCGGGCAACAGCTAGTTTAAAATAAAGTTTAAAAGTTGCCAAAAAATTGTTTGATACCAAAATTGGTTTGTGCCTTTTCTTAGCTCAAATTATTTTGTATTTAAACATTTTTTGGGCGATTCAGTCATAAAATAAAAGATTTAGTTATGTTTGTAATGATGTATGTACGAGTAGGTACCTATAATAGTTACAATAAACGCTTCATAATATTCACTCACAACACATTTTCTTTCAAAAATATTATACTTACCAAAGATATCGATTTTTTTTATGAATTTTATATTGTTTTGTATAAAAATTTAAAATTTTTACATTTTTCACTGTCCACATAAAATTACCACTACTTAATATAGAATCTGTGTCTCATTTTCACCAAGTAAATTGAGTTAATAATTTTTTCATGACAGAGAAATTAAGTAAAGAAACATTCAGTGTCTTAGATGTTTTATAAACTGGTCTAGTATTCAATAACGCGAATCTCTGTGATGATGACCATTTCTAGCAGTTGACGTCTCCAGAATCATCTGAAGTTGTTCTTGAGTGTGTCAGAATTGGTCAGAATGTATTGAAATTCACATCTGACATGACATGTTTGCGATAGCACAGAGCTGTAGTAACATTCTGTATCTACACGTATGTAGATGATAGGACTGGGTGTGCTCGCTAGCCGGCTTTTATAACATTCAGCCAGATATCTGCGATAGGAGACGAGAGAATATTATGTATCGTCTGTTCTGGGAGTACCTAGTCCTCTACGGTTGTTGAGGGTCGGTCTGTAGTAAGGAAGGAGTCTAATCCCCAGTAGTGGTCGAGCCGAGATCCCTCAACGCGTATTCTCGTGCGTGCGCCACGTGTCTCGTGCGTCGCGCCAACTCGCGAGCCTCTCGGGCCGTGCGCGCGCGTAATCTCGCTCCTGCAGCGTCTGATACGCATTTGGTGAATTCGCCTGTGGATAAATTATAATGTACCTAGGTGTGATGATAAAGTTTCTGATGATGCCTAGGTAAAACTAGTGGAAAAGTACATGTGTGTTTCTTTTCAATAGATATGAGTAGCTGGTTCCACTAAGTGCCATCCATCGACAGTGTAATAGATTAAAATGTAGGTTACCTACATTTGATCGTGTAAATAATTCTACTAAGCTCAGCCTAAAAGGTTAAACGATTGAAAATTATCGTATCATGGCTACTGAGGTCTTCTTTTAACTATTTGGGATTTTTTTTGCATAGCTTTTTGTTATCTCAAAACAAATTGGATTGCTATTTGCTATTGATGCTAGGTTAATAAATAAATATGTTAGTACAATTCACACAACGCCATCTAGTCTCAAACTAAGCAGAGCTTGTGATATGAGTACTAGATACACTGATATAAATGCTTATATACATTTATTTTGTAAATACATTCATATTATACATAGGAAACACCCAGACTTCGGTACAAACGTATCTGTCTTCACACAAAGTTTGTCCCAGCAGGGAATCGAACCCGAGACTCCGGCGTTGAAAGCGGATGTACTACCGACCACGCCACCGAGGCAGTCATCAGGGTGTGGAGGTCAGATCCTTATTTGATACTCCACAACCTATTGGCGATACTTAGGGAATTATATGAACGCGTTCGACGGCTTAACGTGCTCTCCGAGGCACGGAAGGGTCTTAGTTTAGACTGACCTGGTTAGTATGCTTAACCTTGGCAATGTGTTAACCTAACCGGTTACCCATGGGCTAATTCTCCACAGTGCGTACCCGAGGCGCTTGGCAATGGACGATGGGGAGCCGCAGTCATATGCCTTGAAGTTGAAAAGACGATAACCACCGATGTCTCAAGTCTTTTCGAATGTTTGTAAGAACTTACCAACAGTATCCCAGCATTTAACGGTGTCAGCTAGCGATTCATTGTCCTTATAGCAATTTATGACCTTCTTTTTCAAATCGGCGCACACTGGATCGTCGCTGACCGAATTCCCTGTGCGCATTTCTATACGATTTGCCATTGCGTTTAGGTCGTCCAATGTGATTCTAATAAGTAGATGCAACAATAAAAGTAGGTACCACTTTGTAATACTTACATTAGGTACATTTAAGAAATGTTGTAAGAACACATTTATTGTCCCGATCAAGGTTAGAAGATTCCAGAAATGCGTCAAACCTTCCAGGCTTGCGGTTCTGTCATTCAGCTGACGGCATTGGTTATCATCGCGACAAAATGAAATGATCTTAGCGAGAAAGCTATGTGTCTAGGAGGTTTAACGACCTTTATGAACCTTCTCTTCTATTTCATTACAAACTATAAACCCCTAGCGCAATAATAATTTGTAATCAATGATATTTTCTACAGATTTATCTACGTAAAACGAAATTGGAATTTAGGTATACCTACTATTAAACAAACCTAATGGTTGGTCATTCTTATTATCTACAGCAAAAATAACTGGAAGTGGCCCAAAATTAAGGATCTTTTAATCATTAATTTATAGTTTTGAGCAGTATCAGTATGTAGGTATTTTTACCTGATTAAATCCAAGCTGTGCACTTTTATTAGATTAAAAATTACATAGTTAAGTAGGTCAAAAAAACAGACCAGGCATGTTTATCCCAACGATTCTTCTTCCTTCTCCATAACTTTAGCACTCTAGATTAATTACGCATTCGGTTACGAATAGATAAGTAAGTAGGTAGGTAACCTAAATGTTTTAAAAAGTCGTCGTTATTTTATGATTCAATGAAATTAGACAAACTAACAGTCAAGAATATAATAATAATAAAAGTGTAGAAATAGTGTGCACATTTAATAAAAAAAAACAAACAAAGACGATGAATTTAGAACCTAATTCTTTTTGAAGTCATTAACGTGTTTCCACTAAAAGTGAACATTTGGTTCAAAAAGTTATCGTCGTATAAGGTTATCCCACACAGGCAGAGCTGCCGCCATCAGCTAGTCGATCTATTCGACATTTTGCAGAGCAGCAGAGCCAGAGGCCAGAGCGATCAAAGAAGTGCGAACACCACTCACATTGCTTTCAGTCGTTTTAATCTCCTCATTGAGGACATCTAACTGGTTGTTCCATACGTTTATTTTTGTGTGACAGTGGTTAACATACTCGAATATAACTGCTTGTTTTGTAGCTATCTTGCCTATTTGTTCGTTCAAATTGTTCAGCTCAGTTTGGAGTTCATCCAAAGGATATTCCACCCTGCAGCCAAAATATATGATAGCTTTAACATTCGAATTATAAAATCCACCCCTTTAAGAAATTGGGTCGTTCTATATTGCGGCTATTTCCCCAGCGACTGCTATTTATGTAATTTTTTTAATAATGTTAGCGTAGATTAACGTTCTTTTGACACATCGTCTGTGTACATACATGGGAAGGATAATTATTTGGCATACACGATTATTTACTGTGTCATTCTCATTGACCTCCAACCCATAGACTAAAAGTATCAAATAAAAATTGTGTCGCACTCGAGGTCGCGCGAGGTGACGTCATCGCAGTCAAAATAGTGGAAACTTATGAAATATAGTAAAATAAATAACGATTAAATCACGTAATAAATGTGTAATAAATATTGTAGAAATTAAACAATAAAATTAAATAAGTTTCAATGAAAATACGCCCAATTGACAACAAACTCTTCGTGTCGTATTGGAAGTCTGGCTATTCTTAATGTTTCCGAACGATTCCCAGTGACCTTGTAAAAAGAAGGCTGCAAATCTTTTAGAATGTTATGAAGGTAGGTAGGCAGGTACCTATATTTTAAGTAAGGCCTTTTAGGTATCTGTAGAAAATATCACCGGTTGTGGATATTATATTGGGCAAAACCAAAATTGGGTAAATCTTAAAAGTATTAAAAAAAAACAGAAATAGAGGTCGAGTCGTTATAGAAAATTAATTATGGTCAACGTACAAATTGCATGAGATTATCTATAATTGGTTATCGGAATTCTTGACATAATAAACACCTCTATTTATATCCCCAAGAGGTTAAGTACCTCTTGGGGATCTCTGCCTACAGAGATGTAACTACACACAGAATTCCCTTGCAATCACTAGCAGGTGACGTTGACTTGTTCCTCTAATATACTTTTGTTTTCTTTTTTTAATTGAAATCTGGTGCTTCCCTCGTGGTCACATTTCAATTTGATCTCATTCCGACAATTTGACGTCGGTTTTTTTGCTAACTGAAGTAGGTACATACGTACCTAGTTCTCTCGGAATGTTTGTCGTCCATGACCTTGAGCTTTTCGATATAAACCTTGTCTCTGTATTCTGTCTTCGGTTGCGGCGGTGGGGCGGCAGAGGCTGCGCCGCCTGCTAGTGTTGCATCTTCTACTAATCTTTCAACCTAAATGTACAGGTTGAAATCGTATTAATATGGGTCTAGCAGGAGCAGGTAATCTTTAGTTTAGTATAGGATGCTTTTCCCAGCATGAATGAGGCGGTACTACCAGGTAATTACCACCATCTCACTGGATCACTCATTGATTGGCGTAAAATGTTTTCCTACCTACCTATACTGTTTCGCAGGATATTATATGAGAACACTCTGAGGCTAATTTTCGGAACACCTACCATTTTGTTAGAAATGCTGATGCTGTGTTGATCGTTGAATGTTTCATCTGAAATGTTCTCCACGCTGGTGTCTTTGTTTGGTCGTTGGAAGTGAGTTGAACGTATTGATGAAGAATGGGATGACCCCATATTGGCGGGTACCTGGCGACAAATAAATTCAGATAGAGGATCCAGGCAAAATGTGAGTGCGGAATGCACCTCTGCCTCGCACCTTGGGGATATACAATTCCTAATTTCAGCCAAATCAGATCCGCATATCAGAGTATCAATCTAACAATAAACAAATGAAGTAGGTAATAGCGTAGGTACATTTGTATTTCGTTATACGCAGCCTAAAACCAATATTTAATGATGCACATTGAGCGAGACATTTATGTAAGTTAATTGAAGAAGTATATTATTCACCTGTGCCGTATATTCTAGGAACTCTAACCGAACACGGACATTGTGGAATAACCATTTAGGTACACGCGAAAACCATTTACCAACTTACAAGGATTCTTACTTAACCACAATATTTTTAAACGTAAGCAACATCTCCGCATCATAAATAAGATAAAGTGACGGTGTTTAATAAATCTAATAGTGGTGCAAGTGCAAACCGTGAAGAAACGCAGAACGCAGGTACAGTCGGCCCCAAAAGTCGCTGAACACATTCAAACTTCCAAAATAACTAAACACTAAAAATGTCATAAGTCAGTGACGCAACAAGAGAACAAAATAAACTCAACATACAAAAGTCCATAAAACGGTGAGCACTAGTATTCCAAAAGTAGCTGAACACTAGTATTCCAAAAGTAGCTGAACATCATTAACATCATAAGTAGATTAACAAATCATATTTTCAATGTTAGCAAAATACTGTAAAATTTACAAGTGAAGTGAATTGAATAGAATCAGCAAAGACTGTATTGCCAGCAAGAGAGCAGTACAGAGCAGCAGCAGCAGCAGTCATCAGAAATCAACAAGGTTCATTCTTGGTGAGCAACAAGCTCCCGTTTGGACAATCAAGTAAAGGTATATGCAAAGTACGAACGATGTGTGGAGATCAAATCACCGCCCACGAGTTGACAAATTCGGGACTTGTGACGATTGACGACTGCGTACTAAAATCTGAGAATTTCGAAGTTATCGCTCATCAACCGAAAACGACTGAAGTTAGCATTATGGCTAACTTATACATACCAGCAATCGCACCTATCAATCACATCGTGAATGTGTCCATTCCTCACTATTATGCCAGCAATATCTCGGACAGAGAGGTCGCAGAAATAAAAAGTATCGCAACCAAAATCAAGGCACTCAAAGAAAGCGAAGACAATCAGGATGATAGTATTGATACGGACATATCATATCACGATATACACCATTATACGCTAATATACGGAGCAATTGGCGTAGTAGAAACCTGCCTGGGATTGTTCGCGTGGAAGCGAGCTGTGGCGCAATGCGTGGCCGCTAGCGCGCCCGCGTCGACGACGTCGGCGACAGCCGGGGTGCTCCCGTCCCACACCGCACCCACAAACATATAGGTATCAGTGGTACCAAGTGTTAGTGATAGTGTAAAATATCAGCGCAAAAGTGAACGGGTGAAGGTGGCTAGTGGTTAAGATAAGGCCACCTCCCCTAAATTAGGTTCATACACTAGTATTACTAATCTGTGAAGTGATAAAGACATTAAGAGCTTATTTAAGTATGTAGGTATAGCAAAAAAAAAAAATCAAAATATCTTTATTCATGTAGGTCACAAAGTAACACTTATGAACGTAAAAAAAAAAAAGAAAATGCTTCTACATTTACATTTACCGCCAGATTCGCAAGACAATAGGTAGAGCATGTGAGGAAAGAACCTGGCAAGAAAAACTCACGGCCACTCTTTTTATTTGTCAGTAAATACAATGATTCTGTTACAACAATAAAAGAGGGCAAGGGCAGTACGTGACCATGTGTGGACCAAGTGAACTTAAAAATTATGAATCTCTGTTATTCACAAAAAAAAGTTAAATACTAGTTAAAGGTGCCACATAATCTCAAAGTACCCATACCTTACAATATCATAATAATAATAATTTAACAATAATAAGTGAGTTTCAGCAACAAAACAACATTTCAAACAGAAGTAGCCCCTATGTAGCTCGAGTGATGAGCAAGCAACTCATTGCCATTTCTCTGTATCGTTTAGATAATCTTTAATAGTATAATATGCCTTTTTTAGGAGGTGTGTCTTAACAGCCACTTTGAATTTATTCAAAGGAAGGTTCATAATGTTTAGAGGAATTTTGTTATAAAAACGCACACCAAATCCTGCAAAGCAGTCATGAACCTTCTGTAAACGATAATACGTCCCAACCAATTTATGCTTATTTCTAGTATTTATTGCATGTATGTCACTGTTCACACTGTATAAATGTATATTCTGTTTAACGAACATAATATTCGCATATATATATTGTGATGCAACTGTTAAAATGCCTATTTCTTTAAATCTTTCTCTAAGAGAAACTCGTGCATTCAGTTTATAAATCGCACGTATAGCTCGCTTTTGAAGTATAAAAATCTCTATATCAGCTGCCTTGCCCCACAGTAAAATTCCATACGACATGATACTGTGAAAATAGCCAAAATAAACCAGCCTGGCAGTTTCTACATCCGTGAGCTGTCTGACTTTACTAATAGCAAAAGCCGCAGAGCTAAGTTTCCCTGCAAGACCCGATATTTGGGCGTTCCACTGTAATTTACTGTCTAGAGTAATACCCAAAAATACGGTTGATTCTACAAGATTAAGGGTATCACCGTTCAAAATAATATTAGTACCGTAGTTCTGAACATTAGGCATACTAAATCTAACACACTTCGTCTTTTTTGCGTTCAGAAGTAAATTGTTGGTTGTAAACCAATCCAGAACTAGTGCAAGTGAACTATTTACTTCGTCAAAATTCCTCAGCTTGCGATCAACTTTAAAAATAAGTGATGTATCATCGGCGAATAGAACAATGTCGCACAAATTCTGTACATAGAACGGTAGATCATTAATGTAAATTAAAAATAGAAACGGACCTAGAATTGATCCTTGTGGCACGCCCATAGCTACAGAAGCCCCTAAAGACTGACTACCATTGATATCAACATGTTGTATTCTATCACTGAGGTATGAGGCAACTAGGTCCAGTGCCGAATCTCTGATACCATAATAATTGAGTTTCCGTAATAGGGTATTATGTTCAATGCAATCAAAAGCTTTGGAGAGATCGCAAAATTTACCAATGGCATCTTGCTTATTCTCCCAGGCATTGAAAATATGCTTCTGAAGTGTTACCCCTGCGTGAATGGTAGAACGACCTCTTGTGAATCCATACTGCTCATTATGTAGTAGCATATTTAACATTTGTCAACCAACTTATTTTCATTTTTATTTAATGTTGGTTGTCTTTAAATAATGTACATATCTAACAAGTTTTAATGTTGTTAAGCTTCTCTGCGGGGGAGTATGTACGAGCAAACCCGTACATTTGCATAGTTTTAATATAATGCTGACAGCGCGCGCTACCGCGCGCTCTTCATGTATTTAATTAATATCATACATTTGTAATTTATAACGAGTTGCATTAAATATTTCGGGCTTAACATCATCTATCATTTTTATGTACCCTATCCGTACATATTCTATTCGCCTGCAGAAAAATATCCCGGGAATTCCCATCCCACAAAAATACCCAAGATTCCTAGTACCCGATATCTCGGAAACTAAGCATCCCAGGTCAATTTTACAATTTTAACTTCATTTCCGGACCCCCCCTTGAACCCCCCGCCAGTAGTAAAACTTCATCTCTTCCCATAAAAAAATCTCATTTCCCACCCCCCTTCCCAAAAACTATAATATTACCGGTGACAGTTGGACGTTTTACTATATTACTATACTATACTATACTATATGGTGACGATATCGTCGCGATATCACCACGATAAAATTCGATAAAATCCACGATATCGTGCAATGTGAAAACGCCCAATCTGGTTGCGTTCTGTGGGGCAAGGGCCCGGAGCACGCAAACCTTCTAATTTTATGTATGAATATTAACGTAAATTCTTTCTATTAGCTTTAAAACTTTTCTCAAAATATCCTACATGTCAAACGACCAAAATCCGTGTAACATCAAGAAAGCCAACAATAGATTAACAGGCAACAACATTGAAAATATGATTTGTTAATCTACTTATGATGTTAATGATGTTCAGCTACTTTTGGAATACTAGTATTCAGCTACTTTTGGAATACTAGTGTTCAGCTACTTTTGAAATACTAGTGCTCACCGTTTTATGGACTTTTGTATGTTGAGTTTATTTTGTTCTCTTGTTGCGTCACTGACTTATGACATTTTTAGTGTTCAGTTGTTTTGGAAGTTTGAATGTGTTCAGCGACTTTCGTTCATCAAGAATAGCAGTCGGAAATTGTCTTCGAATACCTCTGTAATATATTAATAATAAACTCGATTGTACCTAGGTACCTACCATTTCATTTGAGTATCACCGTACCCGAGAAGTTTTGGAAAAATTAGGGATGAGGATAGGAGGGTGTAATTTACAGCCTATTCACCTACCTACCAAATGATACAAAAAACAACATTTATTTTGGCCGTTTCTGAGAAGTGCGAGTACTTACATAAAACTTAAAAATTCTATAAATATAAGTGACTGTAGGTACCTATATAAAAAAAAATATAAGTACCTACCCATAACTACCTACCTATACACCTATACGGGCGATAGGTCATGTGACATTCGACTATTGATTAATTTTCTATTAATCAACATCGCGCCATGATTGAGGAAACACTGCCACCTTATTAACGAATAAATTGTATATTTTTTGCGAAGGCTATCGAATAGGGACTAGTTTTAATAATTTGATGGTAAGTAAGTTATACGGTATTTGTGTGCGAATAAAGTGCGTCATGAGAGGTACCTGCGAATTGTGAAAAACAATTTGCTGTAACAGTTAGGTAGACTAGGTACCTTCATAGAGTAACGTAACCCAGCTTACAGAGATAAAACTACCGTCTGTTGTTGCCTTGCAAATGCCGATTATTTTTTTTCGATGGCCGATGATCTTGGGCGTAGATGAGTCTGCGGCGCCCTCGCCACTTACGGACCTCGGCGGGGAGGGTACGCTCCGTCTCCCTCTCGTAAAATACCGCACCTAATTTTCGTTGTTATTTATTAAAAAGGGGAGGTTGAAAGAGTCCGAGAACGTGAAAACGGAGACTGTTTCGTCTATTCGTACATCATTATAAGGACCTTATATACTAAAAACTTCCTCGAGAACCACTCTATATGAATAGTATGAAAATCGGTGCAGTAGTTTTTAAATTTATCGCGAACAGACAGACGCTGCGGAGGAACTTGTTATATAATACTCGTAAGTATGTAGGTAGTGATATTTGCATTACAATTTTTATCATTGAGATCCAATGATCCAAATTAGAATATGCATGAACCCATTAAAAGAAGATCTATGGGTAATTACACAGGTGGTCGCAGTTTTTGTCTCGCGTTGTAGACTAATATTTTTATTCATAATCGTAAAATCAGTTTTATTTTGATGGCAACGACCTTCCAAAGTTCTGTTACTGGGTACCACACAAAATTAAAAAAATGTCATTGATGAAGTTATAGCTCTTGATAGATTTTATAAATTTCTGATTGCAAAGATTAAAAAACCAGCCAAATGCGTGTCGGACCACGCATAGAATAGGGTTCCGTAGTCACCCATAATAGCCTCTATACCTTCTGAACGAACAGAGCTATCTTATCCGCTATAGTTTTCCTTCAAAGTTCAGTACATGGACTACCATCATGATGTTTTTCAGATTCTTCATGCCTGCCGTTTAGATTTTAGCAACCTCTCAATTTTTTGAAAAGACTTTTCTAATGATAGGTATCCCACACTATGAGATAGCCGCGAGAAAAAAATATCATTCCCACTTTACATGTACCTAACAAAAAAAAAAATTTCAAAATTTTATTTTAGCTCTTTGTCTGTGTATTAAATATACTTATCCATGCAAAGTTTCATATTTCTAGCACTAACCGTTTGGAAGAAAAGTCGAGGACGGACAAGAATTTTACTTTTAGAAGAGAATTTTACTACTAAAAAAGATTAGTGTCACTTTGAGTCCAATCGGGAACAACAAAAATAACAACCCTAGGGACCATATCTTATTATAAGCAATAGGTACCGTTAACACTTCCAGGTTCGACAGTGTTTAAGTCCTTACGTATCTACCTACCTATAGTTGTAAGCTAATATCAATTAATAAATAAGCAGCAGGCTGTGAATCAGACCAATTACGTAGGTCACACTATAAGTTTTGCGTAACTTAAAAAAACAACATTTTAAAACCAAAATATTATGTTTATTGCTTTTCAAAATACTAACTCTCCTTTACATTTGAAACTTTTTTTTATGCTATCGAACCATTTTTTGAAACAGGAGGACCACAGATTTGAAGGCATGTTTTCTACGTGCTGATTGAACGCTATCACTGCCTCTTCGGAGTTGGTAAAAGTGAAACCTCTCATAAAATTTTTGATTTTGGGGAAAATACGGAAATCACAGGTTGCTAGGTCGGGGCTATGCGCAGGATGGGTGACGAGTTGTACTTTTTCGGAAGCTAAAAATGACTTTGTTTTGTTGGCCGTGTGTGAAGAAGCGTTGTCATGATGTAGGAGAACGCGGCTTTTGGGTTGTCTTTCGCGAACTTTTTCTTACACCCTGGGTAAACAAATGGTAGAATACCACTCGGCATTAACACTCTTTTGATATTCAAGTGGAATTGTACAGATGGGACCCGTAGCTGAGAAAAAAAACGCGATCATTTTTTTACCAACGTTTCTCGCCTGCCTCACTTTTGTAGGCTTGTTCTCATTTTCAAACACCCATTCACAAGATTGCTGTTTTTTTTCGGGTTCAAAACAATAAATCCACGTTTCGTCTCCTGTGCCAATGTCATAAACAGCATTAAAACTTCCGTGATCGTACTTCAGTAGCATCTGTGAGCACCATTCCACGAGAGCCCGCTTCTGCTCCGTTGTCAGTTCATGAGGGATTCAACCATAGAGATATTATAAGAGTAGAGATGGTGTAATACAATTTTCCTATTAGACAAAGTGTGACTCTTCGCGGGTGTGAAGGAGTGGTGAGGAGGGGTATAAGGAACCTTAGTCCCGCCCACTTCTTTATTTTCCATCTCGCGGTCAATAGCAAAACTACTTACTTCATTAAAATGTCAGTTTACTACGTAGTTTTAACTATCTCACACTCGTAACACGGACGTACTCAGATTTTTGGTACAAAGGAGTTTTTTATTTTTTGAATTGCAAATATACCTATCTCAAACTGAACTGTCGAAATTTGCCGTAGGGGTTATATCCAGGTCTAAAGTATAACGGGGCTCTATACGGGGCTCCCGTATGGGCGGGTAGATTGACGGCCAACAACGTATCTATTTTAAATGGACTGTTGATAATATTGGCTTCATTAAATATCTGTTTCGCATCCATCTTGAGGACACCCTAGTGTCAACACTGCGAGGCCTCCGACAAAGACACTGCACTCCACACGTTGGTGGAGTTCTGACCGTGGGCGAGATATCACCGGGACCTCATAGTGGGTCTGGGCGTGGATACCCTCTCGCTAGAGTCCATGCCTCAAGCCATGGTCTACAGCAGGAGTAGGTGGAATGCGGCCGTGTCCTTCTGCGAGCAGGTTATGCTCGCGAAGGAGGCGGCTTAAAGAGTGAGGAAACGTACCCTCCCCACTGAGTTCCGTAGTCAACGGCCAGGGCGCCGCAGACTTATTTACGCCCAGGACCAACGATATCTCCATGATCGGGGTCTGAGGACGGCGGGATAGCCACCCACCGTCATAACACTTTTCCCTTAAGTGCTCGGCAATGGATGTATGAGAGGCTGCGGCTTTTGGTCGCGGAATTAAAAATGGATGGTCTCAAAATATACTAGTTTCTCGTTTTTGTAAATATTTCGTTGCTGCTCCGCTCCTATCATTTTTAGCGTGATGTTATATAGTCTATAACTTTGCTGACGTGGAGGTACCTTATTGCAAGTATGTCCCTGACGCAGTTCTTGAATTAAATTTAATATTTAGTTATACTTTGAATAATAATAGGTATTCAATTGTACAGCCCATTATGAAACAGTCGTAGGAAACTAGTCTTGTAAAATTATCCGTTTCTAATTGCGGCCCTGTATTTTTGAAGTTTTATGTTTATTGTTGCCAGTTGTCAATAGATGGCGACTTAGACGCGGACGGCTCTATAAAAACTACAGAGAAATATTTTTGCAATTAAAAATCACTTACGAGTTAACGTTGAACGAATTCCTGTATGTTTAATTAGTATAAAATGTTAATAGTAAAATATAAGTAGCTATTTAAATTACGTGTTCGTGAAACAAAACGTCGCCATCTATCTTCGAGTAGTAATATATTTGAAGATGTCAAAAAGGTCAAAAGTGAGAGATTTTTCTAGAACAATTCTAAAAAAAATACAATTAAAATTACTTACGCATGAAATGTGATGCTATTCTTAGCATCAGAACGTCTATCTATATATTTTTTACATGATAGAACACTACACTTCATTTTTATCTTATTTTATCCTTTTATTTCCACAAAAATTACTAAACTGTCTCAGAATATACATGTACGAAAGCTGATAGTACACTGATAAGCCACGCCCACTTTTTGCAATCACGCGCAAATTTTATGACGTCAGTGCTAACTTAAAGATTGCACTGTGCACAGTTGCTTATGGCATGTCCTCTCTTATAATACGTCCATGGATCCAACGACAACAAAGTTTCCGAACTTTCAATTCTTCGTGTAAAATTTTCTGGATTTGACTCATACCAATACCCAATAGTCCTCGAATTGTCTCATAGGTAATCCGCGGGTTTTCTTCAATTAGGTAACCGCTTAACAGTAGGCACATTATTTTCGTTGATGGCAGTTGAAGGCCGCCCTTCACGAAATTCGTCATGTAAAGAAACTCGACCTCTCTCAAATTCAGCAAGCCATCGCCTCACGGTGCTCAAACAAGGTGCTTCTCTCCCAAAAGCATTTTGAAGACGAGCGGCACAGACTTGCGGAGAGAGAGAACTTTTAAAATCATAAAAAAACATCGCTCTAAAATCTTTTCGACTTCATTCCATTTTCGTTGCTTAGAACTTTGATGTGTGATAAAAAACAATTGACAAATGATTTCACGCCAATTGTTTTTTTTTATTACTAAGAAGGTTGCAACGTTTAAAAAATATAACATTCGAAATTCAAATAGTTCCGATTAGCTAGAAGTGCAAAACTTTTAGTGTGCCCCATGTATAAATGAGCAGTAGGTAGGCTATGAACCATTAATTGGAGATCACTAAAGCTATTTACTACAACGTTTAATGATCAGTCAAATATGTTACTATCTTAATAATAATGTAGGGAATGAAAAAGAATGTCGTCTTGCTTCATCAGAACCTGCTACGTGAATATTACAAAAAACATTGTAGCCAATCTTGCGTCGAAAAAGGAATACAAAAAAATAAGATGTCATTAAAATAAGGATATTATAAATTATTAAAATCTACAATCTTTATACTTATATAAAATTCTACTGTACGTGTGTATGTCACTGAACTCCTCCTAAACGGCTGGACCGATGTTGATGAAATTTTTTGTGTGTGTTCAAGGGGATTCGAGAATGGTTTAGATTCACAATTTGGTTCTTTTTTTTTTGCAGGACAACGTCTGTCGGGTCCGCTAGTAAATTATAAAAATCTTTATATATATATATAATTCTACTGTACGTGTGTATGTCACTGAACTCCTCCTAAACGGCTGGACCGATGTTGATGAAATTTTGTGTGTTCAAGGGTATTCGAGAATGGTTTATATTCACAATTTGGTTCTTTGTTTTTGCAGGACAACGTCTGTCGGTTCCGCTAGTAAATTATAAAAAGTGCCGAAGAACGACGTTAAAAAATATTAAACGATATGCTCCTAGTGTGTGTAGTGTAAAAATACTTTATATTTAAAGAATCACTTCGTTATCCTCAATGGGGAGTCCTCCGACTTCTCGTCAAATTGTTGGTACCACACTCCCCATGTAACAGGGCAGCCTTTTCCAGACGCTATGGTTGTTTGCCAGTGATTTCTACACACAGATATTTAAACTGAGAGCTTGTGCCATTAAAAAAATAATAAATTACTTGACAAGTACGAAAAGCATTTTTTTTTTAATATTTAACAACACAAACGCTTAGTAAAAATTTTCTCCTAAGCTGGGAGTGAACTCTAGACACCGCAACGTGGCAGGCACTGCAGACTACATCATCGAAAGCAGTCATTATGGTTAGGTGCAATATTTCTTATAGCAGTAGGTAGGTATACTCCACAACAATGAGAAGTGGCAGGTTTTGATCTAGTGTAGTGTAGTTAATAAAAACTACTGTGAACCCGGAAATCAATGGTTCGATTCGTACTCAGGATAAAACGCTTTATTAGCGCGTCCAACCATAATGGTTCTCACAAGGAAGCGGTGAATAAAGGGTTTCATTTAATAAATTACGAATTATTAGCTGACGTCCGCGGCTTCGCTTGCGTGGTATAGCTTTTCCATTACGATCCCCACGGAAACACAATATCAGGATATAAAATAGCATCTAGCCCTCCATGTATTGATAAATAGAGGGGCATTTTTAGATACATATGAGTGATGATTATGTAGGTAGGTGTAATTTAGCGAGGGCAAGACATCTTGGCACTCCAGGCTTAGTCCCTTAAGCTCTGCAACACCAGCCGGGGCCTGTTGGCGTTCGTGGAGGAAATTGGTTGGCTCGAGTAAGAGAGTTCCATCCACAAGTTAAACCCGCGCATTGGACATGGACTTGCGGAGATAAGTCCGTGTCTACAAAGTTCGAAGGAGACTGCCAACTTTCGAGATAAGGTCTTGGAGGTCCAGCGGGAACGGGTGAATAGCCACAGTTACTTCATCGCGCTGAGGATAAATATAACTGGTCTAAGTGGTCACCACAGAGACTAAATTGTTGGACCTCACTTTTTCGGCCCCAAGAGATGCTTTTTACTTCCCAGTTAATTACCCCTGTAACAGGAAGCAAATCTGAAGGAGAAAGGACTTTGACTGCTTCGGTGGCGTGGTCGGTAGTGCATCGGCTTACGCCTCCGGAGTCTCGGGTTCGATCCCCGGGTCGAATCAAATATTTGTGTGATCCACAAATGTTTGTTTCGGAGTTTGGGTGTTATCTATGTATATTATGTATGTATTTAGAAATATACAAGTATGTTTATCAGTTGTCTAGATCCCATAGCACAAGCTTATAGCTTAGTTTGGGCTAGATGACGTAGTGTGAAAATGTCCAAAAAATATCTAAAAAAAAAATATCTAAAGTGGTCCTTTCAGCATTTCCGGGGCCAATTCATCTTCACCTACACGCGGTCCCGTGCTGACAAACAGACGAGGCTCTACCTATCCAAGTTGCCCAGAAACAGCAATAGGCTCGACTCCTATTTTGTGAGAATGACGTGATATTGTGTTGGCTCAAGAAAAGAGGAGCCTATATTTACGTAGGTTTTATCAATATCGACTTTTGTCATGAGAATCTATTAATACGTGTCCGTCACGTGATAATGATAGGTTAAATAAATTTTTATACAAACTCCGTGAATCATCGGTACAGGTGGGTCACGAATTGGTCGTACTGAACTGTGATTTATGAACTTGCTTTCTACCTACCTTCTAACACGTGATCTGCGTTAAGGTATACTGTATTCATTAAATTGCGGATGTTCAAAAGGTAATTTCTACCAATTTGAACGAATGCCTTTACCTAATACTAAATCTCAAAGAAACCTTAGCAAACAGTGAACTAAGTCGAATGTGGGTAATGGAACGACCACAATTTTTGATTTTTTCTCTTTATGTTGGCGATATTTTTGTCAACAGGCATATCAGCCTCATCGTGTGTTTACCTGACGGTAAAGGAGGCTGACATGACTATCGCAAAGAGTTTTATCATTTACTTAGTGAGACACCCGTGGAATTTGTCGCCCTAAACTGCCTGGGTTATCGCAGAAGATAGAGCTGTGGTTCTTATTCAATTATTTTACGATTTGCACTCATAACTGGTAGACCTTCAAAAAGTGTGTATCAACTGCTCCTATTTTGAATAAAAATATGTATTATAATTGATTAATTGATTGATTTTAGGTACCTTAGTCCTCTACGTTTCCCTTAGCTCGAACCTTAGATTAGGATTCCTCCTCTGTGGTTGCACCACGAGGTAAACGCGTTCGTCATGTGAAACGTTGGAGAGAATTAAGATATCATACCTCACGGCCTTACCAAATTTATTACGAATTGGTTCTTATTCATTGCATGTCTGCCACTCTATTTTTAGTAATCATATTTTAGTACGAACATAACTTTAAAACAACTCAGCAATTGAGGAGTTGGTACTGCACTATGAATTCCCGTTACATTCATAATTTTTCATACATCGATGGCTTCCAAATAAAGCAAAACAAGGTCCGCATAAAAACACCAGTGTACATGAAATGAAGGTCAAATGTCGCGAAGATGGGTCTTGGAGCAGGTTTGGCGGAGAGCGCGGGGTAGTGACGTCATAGGAGGCTGCGATGCTATATAGGAGATGCGCCGGCGCGTAATTAGTCTCTACGTTTGAATAAGTGTGAGTTATTGTGTGGGACTACGAATATCGAATATTGAAAATGCTACGTCTTTTTGTTTTGGCGGTTGCGGTGAGTTTTCTGCTTTTCTCTTTCAAAATTTTTATAAATATTTTTCAGTTACCTACCTTATGTTGTTTTCTCATATTTTATTTTAATATTAAGGTTTGTATTTCAAATTGGTTAATTATTAAGTTGCTATTTATCATCAAAATAGATAAAAATAAATTAAGTACTGTTCGTTTGTCTCGATAGAACTCGAAAACAGCTGGGTCCATTTTGCTAATTTTGCTCTTCAAATATTCGTCGTTTACTTAAGCCAAGCATCTACGAAGTTCACCAGGATAGCTAGTTACAGATAACTTTATGACAATATCAATGTCTTTTAATTTTAAGTCCTTTTTTTATTTTTTTTATCCACGGCCTTAGGCCGCGGCCGCACCTACGTCCATTGCCGAGCACCTCCGGTAGACACTTAAAGAATTCCCAGTGGCGCCCGGCGGACCTTGGCCACTAGCGTGGCGGTCGGGTGTTACCCCGCATCTTTAGGGTCGGGTTTTATCCCGCGTCGGTGAGTGAAGGCGTGCATGGGGTGAAGCCCCACATCACGCAGCCCTTCTAGCCTGCTTCTGTTAGGACGGTGGGTTGCTAATCCATCGTCCTCAGGCCCCGATCATGGAGGTCGATGGGCCTGGGCGTAGTCACGTCTGCGGCGCCCTCGCCGCACACTTCGGAACTCAGCAGGGAGGGTACGCTCCCTCACCCTACCGGCCGCCTCCTTCACGAGCATTACCTGCTCGCAGAAGGAAACGGCCGCGTTCCACTGGCTCCTGCTAGAAACCATGGCTCGTAGCATGGTCTCCAGCGAGAGCGTATCTATGCCCAGGCCCACAACGAGCGGCGCTGACTCGCCCACGCTGAGCATTCCACCAACGTGTGGAATGCCGTGTCCTCGCCGGAAGCCTCGCAGTGTTGACACGCGGGTGTGACCTCACGATGCATGCGAAACAGATACTCACCGAAGTTTCCGTGCCCGGTGATGACCTGTGTCGCACGGTACGTGAGGTCACCGTGCTGCCTCTGCAGCCACTCCTCCATGATCGGTCTCACCGCCGCGATGGTGGTGGTTCCCCACTTTGGTTGCTCGAGTCGCACCTTCCATGTCTCCATGAGATCCTGGCGGAGTTGGGACCGCTGGTCCTCGATTTCTCGAAACGCAGGCCTGTGGTCCCGCTCCAGCGCCTCCTTGTGCCATTGAAACAATGACGAAAGGGCTCTCGCTTCCAGGTTCCATGGAGGGGTCGCGGCTAGGAGACATGCAGCCTCTAGGGAGATCGTGCGGTACCCTCTTATTGTCCTGACGGCCAAGGTCCTCAATGATCTGTGTAAAATAGCAGCGTTGTTGGCCGTCAGTCTCGCCGCACATACGGGAATCCCGTACACGGCCATGCTCCGCACGATCGCCAGGTACAGTCTCCTGCAGGAAGCGTTGGGTCCCTTTAAGTTGGGCATCAATCGCGAGAGCGCAACTGCTGCCCCCGTCACTTTGGAATTTTAATTGTCCTAAAATATTATTATGAATTGTCCTAACATAATATTATAATGTTGTTGAAAATTATCGTGATTATTTCGGAAGTATTTTTGTTATCATTTTATCATTATCATGGATAGGTATGAAGATACTTTCCATTACAAATGCTTGAGAAAAATTATGTAATAAATACTAGTTACGTAGATTATACTTTTATCTAAAATTTTAAATATTTCAGTTTCAAAAAACATTCGAAAGCTATTAATTATACCTAGGTACTTACTACACTAACATTAAATATCTCTATTCTCCTTTAATAAATACATTTCAAAACCAAAATACTAATATTATTGTAACTAGACCGAATAATAACGACTTTATGTGAATTTAAATAAAATAGGAAACCACCTCCTGTATTTAAAGTCGCTTGAAAAATACACCTGTAAGTGGGTGTCTAATGCGCCAAATCGTCTACGAAAGTAATTAATTGTTATTTTAAGACTGGCAACATCACTGTATAAAAAAAAAATACGGTCACCTATGAGCAATTGACAGTTTTTGTATGCCCAATCAATCAGGCCAATGGAATGTTTTGCACATTGTTGACTGAACAAATGGATTAGGTATAAAATATGTAGTGTATTCATCATGGTCACACACAGGTCATGAATTTGATTTAAGTATTTAAGTCAAAAGTGAGTCAGTAATATCTTTTGGGGGCACTATTTTCTGTCTCCTAAGTTTTGATGTGTCACTCAAAAATATAATGAGTTGTCATAGTTCAATGGTTCGCCCCTTATGTAGGATCAGCAAGATTACTGGCAAAGAGTGGGCGACCCCTTTGAGGAAGCGGGCGGAATTTGGATACCTGCTAGAAGAGTTGAACAATATATTTATTATTGACTGAGGGAGCGAAGCGACCGAAGGCTCCGTTTCAACTTGCAGACTGGGGAGAATTTCTTTCGTCTGTACCCATCTACGGGTTCTGTCAGATCATGTTTGAGGCCGTATTTATCAACCGATTTGCATGAAACTTTACACACACACTCCTTACAATGAATAACATTTGATTGATATTTTTTGGATTGGATGACATATGAAAGAATACTTAATAATTATAATAAATATAGAAAATTGAAGAAGAAAAAGAATAAACAAAGGCGCTCCCGAAGTCTACGGTTCACAGAACCACTAGTACACTTAAGACAAACGGGTCTTTTACGCGATTATTGAGATAGGTATAACATACCTCTTTATTACCCCGCAAAAAAAAAAATATTGAAACTTTATCAAATGAAATAAGAGCCTGCGTGCTCGAATATCATCGTCAATGCCTCAAGGGCTAAGGGCATGTCAGTCTGTGGTGTTAGTAAAGCCTATAATTATTTATATTCTGTTGCGTGATAAAATTCCTTTGTGAAGAGAGTAACAGTACCTACAACACGGTGTTGCCACTCGTAATATGTACCTACTTATTTTTGTTTATAGTTTTCACATTGAGAGATACTTAAGTCTTAAATTAACTATCAGTTTAATTTTGATATAAACGAGTTAATGCCTACGGCCACGTCCGAATAGTTAACCTACCCTCGATCTTGCCTTTTTAGGTTACCTCTGGCGCTCAGCAAAAATCGGGCTCCCAGATACTCACATACCGAACAACGTTTCTTGTCCTGCACCTGGAGCTAGTTAGGAATAACTAGTTCTTCTCTGCGGGACTATCAACTAATCAAGCATTACCTTGACATTGGCGAATCATCGATCAATATCGATGGAGCCACGTGTTTAAAAGAAGAAAAAGAAGAAGAATGAAAAACCGGTCAAGTGCGTGTCGGGACACGCATTAGATAGGGTTCCGTAGTCATCAATAAAAGCCTATATAACTCCGTAACTAACTAAGTCATACCATCCGTTATAGTGTAGGTACAGTTTGACTGCCTCGGTGGCTCAGTGGTATGAGTATGCGACTGCCGCCCCTGAGGTCCCAGGTTCGATTCCGGGTCGATTCAAATTATTTGTGTGATCCACAAATGTTTGTTTCGGAGTTTGGGTATTTTCTATGTATAATATGTATGTATTTAGAAATATATAAGTATGTTTATCAGTCGTCTAGATCCCATAACACAAGCTTATATTAGCTTAATTTGGGCTAGATGACGTTGTGTGAGAATGTCCAAAAATATTAAAAAATATATTAATATTAAAAAAATATTAAAAATATTATTAAATATTAGTATACGGCATCGTTACATCAATAGAAAACTCTTTTTGAGATGTGATCACAATATTAATTACGTACCTGGTAATTTTTTGTTTAAAAAACACTAAAAACGGATTCACAATAAATTTACACAAAACAATGACATTTTTGTTGTCAAAGGTGATATGTTAGAGATGTCATTTGGATTATACCTGAAGTCTGACAGCAAAGTGCAGTAATAGCAAAAAGTTTACAGTCGACGTGGTTTGTTAAAAATTGTGATAGAGGATCGAGGTCGGGTGTGGTCTACGAACGTAGAGGTCTGGCCACTCTGGTTCAACCTTGAAGCAACATCTACGTTCATGGGTTCAACTAGTTCTAGTTACTACTAGGTCGCCGCAGTCGCGAAACGTACCGTTACGCTGCAGCATATATTTGAGCGAAGCGAGTTTTGATTCAAAGCGATATAACTCTCTCAAAGTATTTTTTGTCATTACGCTATGGGAATTTTTACCATCAATTAAATTATTTTTATTTCTTTAATTCTGTAAGCTTTTGATGAGTGCAAGAAAATCCGAAACAATTTAACACAATTTAACATAAATCGTAATTTGAGTCACCCGTTGAGAGCTCCGCTCGCCTTCGGCTCGCTTCGCTCAATTAAAGTAATGTATGCCATAGTTTCTAACATGTGTTTATGGAAATATCACTTTTAAGTTTTAAAACCTTTGAAGCTTTAGCTAAAATAATCAAGAATGATTTAAACTACATAGGTAGTTTAAATCATTCTTGATTATTTTAGATTTGTCATCTTTGTATGATACGACAGCTAACATCATAACATAACATAGCATCACGCCTTTTTCCCCGAAGGGGTAGGCAGAGGTGTGCAAACACACCCACATCTCGCCAGCTATGTTAGGTCCCATGTAATAGGGGGCGAGCCTATTGCCATTTACCGGGCACAAGTTCCAGACTCTGGGATAATTATCTGGGTAAAATTCTAAAGAGAATTTACATTATCCACCATACCCGGGAATCGAACCCGAGACCTCGAGTGTGGCAGTCCGTACATAGTACCATTGTGCCACCGAGGTAATCAGCTAACATCTTATACTTAATATTGCAAACAGTTTAATAGGCTGAAGTCCGATATAATGAAAAAAAAAACAATGAAACACATAGCAACCATGGTCACAGAATAGGGAATAGTACTTACATGCCATGGTTCTGAAACTCGTTTCGTCTGTTTGTTGCCTGTGGCAATTAACACAATTCCTTTTTTGATCTGTGGCCTTCGTTTAGTGCCTATTATCTACAGTTGAAATAAAAAAAAAGTCAGATATCATGCAAGTATTTTAAAGTCCCATAGTAAAAAGTAACCATTATTTAAATTTATTATTTTCCTTACAATACATGTTTTATAACCAGTCGTACAGCTTGTTTGTAAGTTTTTACAGGGAAATAAAGCGACATGCTAAAAAAAGCAACTTTGAAGTGTGCTAACGAGCCAACGAGACACTTAACAGAGACAAAGGTAGCTTACTGGAATATTTTACTCATTCACGAACTTTTTGATTTAAAGAACCGGCGTAAAAAAATCCTGCCTTAAAACAGGAAGTGCCTTTATACATCATGCTGTTAACATCCATTTTTTTGGTTTAGGACCTTACTTTTTTACAATTTTCTAAAATTTTCATGATTTTTCAATACAGGCAAATACAAAAGGATTTCGGTAAAATATAAAAGGAACCAACTTGAATCTATTTTACATTTTTACAATTTTCTAGAATTTTCATGATTTTTAACACGCTTTTATTAGCTTCACTTGTATGTTTGCTTGTTTGTACCGACTCTTTTGGGTTCGATTTTGCATAATTTGAACGATCAGATTTAATTCAAACTTTGAACACGTGTCAAAGACCGATGACAATGCAATAATTCGATTGAAAATTAAAAACAAATGTATGTTTGTTTGTAACCGACTCTTTTGGGTTCGATTTTGCCCTACTTTGAACGATCAGATTTTATTCAAACTTTGCACACCTGTCAAAGACCGATGACAATGCAGTAATTCGATTGAAAATTAAAAAAACATATGTATGTTTGTTTGTACATGTTGTTGAAAATTAAAAAAAAGAACTAAAAAAACACGCTTTTATAGAGAATCCAACTAAAAAGTAGAAAATAAATTTTAATAAGTTTGAATTAAGAATAGTGAATTAAGTATTTTGAATTTGATATTGTGATTGTGAATTTTGATAATATCTTAAAATGCACCTCACGCTTTTTTTACAATAATATACATTTATTTCTTATTTATTTTAAGCCTTTTATTACAGATACATTTTTAAGATTTTTTATATTTCACACTACGACATCGACACTATCTGTTTGCCCTTTTTTGGCAAAGGCCTCCTCCAACCTCTTCCAATCTTCCCTATCTCTCGATGTCCTCGTCCATGTTTTCCCTGCAGTATACTTTATCTCATCCTCCCATCTTTTAAACTGTCTCCCCCTCTTTCTTTTGTTGTATTTCGGGAACCAATTCATCAAAATTTTGCTCCACTTCTCTTTTCCTCTTATTGTATGTCCTGTCCATCTCCATTTTAGTGTATTTACTTTGAGTGTAACATTTTCTATTTTTGTTCGTCTTCTTAGTGTTTCGTTTCTAATTTTGTCTAATTTCCTTTTGCCGAGCATACTTCTTTCCATGGCAGATTGACAGACTTCTAACTTTTTGGCATGAGCTTTAGTTAGGGCCCAGGTCTGGCACCCGTATGTTAGAACTGGGAGAATACAAGTATTGTACAGTTTTCTCTTAAAGTACATGTTCATTTCTTTTCTACCAAAGCATTATAAGAGACAAATAGCAAATTTGCTATTCAATTATTTTTACACTTCAGCCAAGAACTTGGCTGACAAAACTGCTTTTATTGAGCAATGTAGATTTAGTGTTAAGACTTTGGAATCTGTTCCAAGTAATTTAAATTAAGTTCTACGACAACAGAGGCAATATTACCCTTTAGCAGACATAGTCAATTAATTGAATTAAATTTAGTTACAAATATTAATTACGTTAAAAAATGCCCTCCAAATCAAACCAAATCAAAAAATGTAAATTATATCAACATAGGGCATCAAAATATTGGTTGTTTAACACATGGCAAAGAGTTAGAGTTGGAACTGTTAATGAATTCAGACAATATTGATATTTTTTGTATTACAGAACATATGCGTAAGTCGTATGAGCTCATGTTCAATTTCAGTAATCACCGGGTTGGTAGTGCATTCTGCAGGGTGACCACAGTACGGGGGGATCTTTGATTTTATTAAATAAACAACTTAAATTTAAAGAACGGAAAGATATTGTGTCTCTTTCTCTAGAGTGTAAAGTCGAACTGTCGTGCGTGGAAATGGAGCAATTCATAGTAGTATGCGTGTATAAACCTGGAACCTCACCCTTTTGCGAATTTGAGGAACCTATTGACAAAGTTCTATGTAAACTTGGAAAAACTAATAAGTACCTAATAGTATGTGGTGATTTTAATGTCGATTTACTTGTTAATACGCCTATGAGTTATAATATTTTAAATTTATTTAAATCACACAATCTTACAAACTTATTTTTGGAGCCTACTAGATATTGTAATACAATAGCCACTTGTCTGGATAATATATACAGCGATATGTTGCCAGAAAGTAAAAGTATTATAAAAAAGCTAGATTCAGACCATTGTGGGCAAATAGCATCTTTTAAAATCACTAAAGAAAAAGTTATAAAACGTAAAATATTATGTAGACCAATAACTGGTGACCGCTTGGAACGTATGAGGGTTGGACTTTGCAATAAAATTCCATTCTTAGACACTGGCTTAGATCCAAATGTAATGTATAAATTATTTTTTGATTCTTTTTACAACGAGTTCAACTCCATATTCAAGTCTAAGGAGGTCATGATTAGTGATAGTCCTACTTTCAGTGAATGGGCCACTGAGGGTATACACAAAAGTAGACAAAAACTTTATGAACTATACTCAGAAAGACAGCTTAATAGATCAGTTGAATTTCTAGATTATGTTAAAACTTATTCAAAAAAGTTTAAAGCAGATTGTTTAGCAGCTAAATCAAAATATATAAGTGATAAAATTCTCAATAGTGCAGACAAAGTTAAATCTACTTGGAAAATTATAAACGCGGAAAGAGGTCAACAAAAATTAAATGATAATCATTTTAAACTTAATATAAATGGTAAAATAACTACATCAGACTTCGAGGTCGCTAACGAATTTGAAAATTTTTTCTCCCGAATTCCTGTAGATTTGACAAAAACCCTAGGCTCTTCAACCCCCATTGCAGAATCTTGGTTAAAAGCAAACGTTCCTTGTTGTAACGTTATATTTAAATTCAGTAAAGTTAACATAAACACTATCTTAAAAACTTTTAAATCTTTAAATATCAAGAAAACAGCTGACCTCTGGGGCATCTCTGTGTATTTAGTAAATTCTTTTATTGAAATGGTTGCTCCTGAACTAGTATTAATATTTAATAATTGTGTTGATAGTGGTGTGTTCCCTGATTTAATGAAATCTAGTAAATTAATTCCCCTGTTTAAATCGGGTAGTACTTCAGATCCGTCCAATTTCCGTCCCATTTCTGTACTACCTACATTTAGTAAAATTTTTGAAAAAATTATGCTTAATCAAATGCAAAATCACTTTAACGTTAATAAACTATTACATACAAAACAATTCGGTTTCACTCGTGGTCGGTCCACCACTGATGCCGGAATTAAATTATTAGAGTGTATATACAGGGCCTGGGATGAGTCATATGATGCTTATGGTGTATTCTGCGACTTATCTAAGGCCTTCGATTGCGTTCAGCACCAGACTTTAATTAAGAAACTTGATCATTACGGAATCCGGGGGACGGCCTTGAATTTCGTCAATTCTTACTTAAGTGATAGGGTCCAGAAAGTAGTGATCAATGGTAAACAGTCACCTGGTTCTCCTGTAGCAATGGGGGTACCGCAGGGTTCAATTTTGGGACCTTTTCTTTTTCTAGTATATATTAATGATCTCCCTCACCTCATAAGAGACGACCACGAGGTAGTTTTGTTTGCTGATGACACTTCTTTAATATTTAAAGTTAAACGTGGACAGCGCGAACTTGACGATGTAAACATTACCCTCTCTAGGATAGTCCACTGGTTTTGTGCTAATAATTTATTATTAAATGAAAATAAAACTAAATGTGTAAGATTCACCTTACCTAATGTAAGACTTGTTAAAACCAGTGTTAAGGTTAGGGATGATATAATAGAATTGGTCGATGACACTGTCTTTCTGGGCATAACGTTAGACTCCAAATTGCAATGGGGGCCTCATATCGGGAAAATTTCGGCCAGGCTTAGTTCAGCAGCCTATGCTGTCAAAAAGATCCGACAACTTACAGACATTAAAACGGCGCGTCTTGTCTACTTCAGCTACTTCCACAGTATCATGACATATGGCATACTACTGTGGGGTAACGCTGCCGATATTGAATGCATCTTTGTGTTGCAGAAGAGGGCTATCCGGACTATCTATGGAATGGGGTCTCGGGAGTCATTAAGAGTTAAGTTTAAGCATATTAACATCCTTACAGTGTATTCACAGTATATTTATGAAATTTTATTGTATACCCACAAGAACAAAAGTAAATTTGTGAAAAATAGTGATAATCATAATCTAAACTTAAGAAATAAGGATAAACTGGCTGTTCCTAAATTTAGGCTTCATAAAGTGGGTAATTCTTTTGCGGGGAACTTTATTCGAATGTACAATACCTTGCCAACCGAAATAGCAAATTTATCTGTCAATAAATTTAAAAAACTAATAAAAAGTAAATTGTGCCATAAAGCTTATTATAGTATTAATGATTTCTTAGATGACAAGGCGGCCTGGTTGTAACAACGTAACGAATTGCTCCTTTCTAAATAACTCTGTATTAGATTTAAGATGAAATATTTTGAAAAAAGCCGAGCTGAGTTTCTTGAGGGCTCTTCTCAGTCTCGTTGCATTTTGGAACCCTCGGTAGAGTCACACCAACTTCTGACGAATCTAAATAATTTTCTGAAAATTTCAAAGATAATAAACGTTATTTTATTTTATTTATTTTATTTTCTTTGTTTTTCATAATCTCCCTAAACGACCAATATCTTTTCCACGCATTAGCTGTCCTTACTTCTAGTTCTTTTGACATTAAGTCTGTTGGCGATATTATTTGACCTAGATAAGTGTACTCATTTACGTATTCGATATTATTGTTGTTGATGTTTATTGGTACTTGTGTGTCGTTTGTCATCATTTTGGTTTTCTCGGTGTTCATGGTAAGTCCTGCTTTTCGGCTTTCGTAGTCCAGCTGGTTAAGCATTTGTTGGAGTTCTTCTTTTGTTGATGCGAATATAATTAGGTCGTTGGCAAATCTCAAGTGAGTTAATTTCTCTCCATTTATATTAAGACCAAAGCTGTCCCAGTCAAGATGTCGGAAGATGTCTTCAAGAACGGCTGAGAATAGTTTTGGTGATAAAGGATCTCCCTGTCGTACTCCTCTTTCTATTTTAATATCCTCTCCTTCTCTTTCTAATTTGACTCTAGCTGTACTTGTTCTGTATATGTTTCGTATTATTCTTATATATTTATTATCGACTCCCTGATTCTTGAGAGATATCCATATGCGTTGATGTTCTAGGGAGTCAAAAGCCTTGTTATAGTCGACAAAACAGCAGTAAAAGGGAATTTTATATTCTTTGCTCTTTTCGAAGACTTGTTTCACAACAAATATGTGGTTTATGGTGGAAAAATCACTTCTGAACCCCGCTTGTTCCTTGGGTTGGTTCTCATCAAGTGTTTTTGTTATGCGTTTGAGGATTACCTTCGCAAAGACCTTGTAGATGTTCGACATTAGACTGATCGGCCTGTAGTTGTTTATTTCGTTCTTGTCTCCTTTCTTGTGTATCAGAATAATGGTCGAAGAAGTCCATTGCTGAGGAATTATTTCGCTGTTTAGGACTTCATTGTAGATGTGAGTTAGAATTGGGGCAATGGAAGTCTTACCGGCTAAAAGTAATTCATTGGTTATTTGATCTGATCCTGGTGCTTTATCTCTTTTTTGGGTTTCAATAGCTCTTTCTACTTCTTTGATCATGATTCTAGGAACATCAGTAAAGTCTGGTAGTTCAGTTTCTTGGGTGTTCGTTTGTCTTGAATACAGGTCTCTGAAGAAAGTTGTAGCTATAGAAATCAAGTCTAGTCTATTCGTTTTGGGTTTTCCTTTCTTGTCTTTGAGGTTAGGTATCCATTCTGTTGTGTCTGTCAGCTGTTTTATAGCCTTTTTTATTCCTCCTGTTTTCGATATGTGATTCTCGAATGTTTTTAATCTTAACTTCTGCCTATCTTTTCTCATATTAGTTCTAATTTGTTTACTTAGTTTCGTTATTTCTGTTCTTATTTGTTTTGTTTTGATGTTAGTTTTCATAAGTTCTGCTCTTTTTTCCAAGATATCTATTGTTGATTTAGATATTTTTTTATTTCTAGTTTTAGTTTTGCTGGCGTTGTTTATGGATTTTAAATTTAAAATATCATGTAATTTTCCTAGCTTTTCTTGGGTATTCATATCTCTCGTCTCAGCTATAAAGTCCACTAGTTTGTTTTTTATTAGTGTAGTTGATGTTATACTCGTTACTGGTGCTTGTTTTGCTATAAAAGGTCTATGTTTCTTTGATGTTTCTAGTTTAAGTTTTGTCCTGACCATTCTATGGTTGCTGTTGAAATTTATATTATTCAACACGCTACAGTCATCAAAAGACTTTGGTCTATTCGTAAGAATGAAATCTATCTCATTCTTATATAGACCATCTGGGGATATCCAAGTCCATTTGCATTGGTTACGTTTCTTATATTGGCTATTCATGATTCTGAGATTGTTTTCATGCGCTAATTCTATGAGTTTAGCTCCGTTTCGTGTTCTTTTTCCTTCGCAGTATGGGCCCAGTAGTCTTTCTTCTCCGTGTCGTCTTTCTCCGATCTGTGCGTTGAAGTCTCCCATAACTATGAGGTTCTTATAAGTATGTTCTTGAATGGCGTTGTTCAGCTTAGTGTAGAATGACTCTACATCTGTGGTACTTGATTGTTCTGTCGGAGAGTAAATCTGTACTACTGACCATTTCTCCTCATGAGAGGGGAAACTTATGTTTAGTATGGCAATGCGTTCTGATATACCTATTATTTCTTCAATTTGATTTTTCAGGTATTTTTTTATTAAGAAGCCTACGCCATACTTTCCCGGTGTTTCACCTTTATGGTAAAGTATGAATTCGTTATGATCTTCAATTTTCTCTCCAAGCCTCCGTACTTCACTTAGTCCAATAATTGACCATTTTATATTTTTGAGTGCTGTCGTTAGTTCCAGCAATGCCTCGTCCGTTCTTAATGTTAGGGTATTGTAGGTTGCTATGTGTATGTGTTTCTTTTCCAGTTTTTGTGCAGGTGGTGAGGTAGTTGGAGGGTAATAGTCGTTCTTCCTCACGGTGACTAGCCGGCTTGAGGAAGTGTTTATAGTTTTTTGGTTTAGTGTAGTTGTTGTTCTTATTTGTATGTGTTTTCCGTTGTCGACGTCGTTTAATAGTTTTTTGACTTCTCTGATAGTGAGGCTGATCTTCCACGAGCCATATAGTCCAACATACTCTTTTTGATGATCGTCTTTGGAGCTGAGACCGGCTCTTGGTTAGGCGAGGAGTCCGAAGACTCCAGGCTATTCCTCTTCCTTTTGTCTCTTGGGTCTTCCCTGGGTTCTCTTATTATAAGTTTATCGCCTCTTATGTTTATTATGTTATTTTACCTTTCTCCCGTTCTTCTTTCAGCTTTGGTAGCAGTTCCCTTCTTTTTTCTAGCATTTCTTTGCTGAAATCCTCCTTGAAGTAGATGTCAGTGGTAATTCGTTTGTTTTTCTTCATAACTTCATCTCTTTTCCAAGTTGTGGTGAAGTTTACTAGGATTGGCCGTGTTTTTTCGCCTCGGACTCCTAGTCTATGAGCTTTATTGATTTCGTATTTTTCTACCTTAGCTTCAGTTTGAGTTTCTATTATTTTCTTCACTTCGTCTATCAGATTTTCCTTTTGATTTTCTTTTGCCCCAAATACTAATAAGTTATTCCTTCGTTTTTCATTGTCCATGTACTTAATTTTTTCCTGCAGGACTTTCACTTCCGTCTTCAAGTTTTTATTCTCTTCCAAAATTGCTTTCAATTTGTCATCGATATTTTCGGAGACTTTTTTAGTGACGGAGTTGGTGATATTTTCTGTTTGTATAGCCTTTTTTTTTATTTTAGTAAGTAGTAGTTCCATATCGTTGTTCATTTTTGGTAGAAATTTATTTCCAAATGGTAGTCTGGTTGAGTTTACTGGTATCACTGAGTTATAGTTTCTGAACGCACTTTTCTTGATCTTGCCAACAAGTTTGATTCGATATGTTGGTAAAACTGATTGTCAGCTGTCACTCGAAGAAATATTTATGGTAAATTCTAACCTCTGAACTCGCTGTAATTTTGGTGGATCTTCTTGTTTTTGTTTTTCTGTCTAGCGAAAGTATTGTAAGAGGATGCGTACTGAAACACTTAATAATATTAACTGTTAGGCACGGTAAACAATTATATTTTTACACTGTTTTTGATTTTTGTATGTAGGAGCAAAAGTACGTGTTGTTTACTGTTCGACACCGGAAGTATAATATTTCTTATTTACAATATTCTAAATTCAAACTTATTAAAATTAATTTTCTAGTTTTTTTTTTTCAATAAAGGCGCACAATAGGATTCCGGTAAAATTTTAAAGGAAACAACTAGAAGATATGCCCTTTCCATAAAAAAAAAGATGATCGTAATCGGATCACGGTGTAAAAATCTTGCGAAAAAAAAAACTAAACAGACCGATTGGCCGAATTGTATAACCACGTTACATTTTCAACTGACGAATAATAGAGTCTATTATTCGTCAGTTGAAAATGTAACTTCATCAGACACAAAATATAATTTTTTAACAGGAATATTTGGAGGTTGCAAGAATTCTCGAATTTTCTCTTTTTGGAAGTCAAGTAAAATGAAAAAAAAAGTCCTAAGCTCAATTACACTAACGTGGTAGAGCAATGGGAATCACTGCGTCACACTACGTTACTGTAATGCAATTACCGGTTTTGAACAAAGCTTTTAATCATTCATAATGATTTCGTATTGTACGTTATAAAAAAGGTATGAACCTAATTAAATTACATTATATTAAATAACAATTTGTATTCAAATCAAAGTAAGAATACAAAAAGTATTACAAAAAGTTAATAATGATATTATTATATAACAAAATCATCAATAAATATTTTACGAATAGCATTCAAATAATGGACACAAAAAGTCTTTTGATTACAAACATATTTTTTTAGCAAGTACAGTTATTTGTTTCTTTTTTTCAAGTTGTTTGTTTATGATTTATCTTTTATTGGACAATACATATATTAAGTATGAATATTTTTTGTTCAATTAACAATTGCTTAAATTGTTATAATTTCCTAATCCGTACAAGCGACGCGCGACGGAAAGATAACTGCATGTAGCGGAGATGCGACTGTTAAGATGGATGTGTGGTGTAAGAAGAATGGATAGGGTAGGGAACGAGTATGTATATTAGAAGTTTCAAAGTTGCACCAGTGAAAGGAAAATTGATAAGTGAGCGGCAGTCGTGGTATGAACATGTTATGAGAAGAGAGGAAGGAATGTGGTTAAAAAGGTAAAGGTGCAAAGTATGAATGTAAAGAGCTTCAGAACTAGACGTAGACCCAAGAAAAAATGGATGGAACGCGTGAAAGAGGATTTGACTAGGAAAGGAGTGACTGAAGAGATGACGTTTGACAGGGATCTGTTGAGGAGGAAGACATGTTGCGTCAATCCCAAGTTATTGGGAAAAGGGCAGGCAGATGATAACACCGTTTCATAAAATAGACACAAAATCTTCATAGTAATTCCGTAAAATACGTAGGTCACACTATAAGTTTTGCGTAACTTAAAAAAACAACATGTTAAAACCAAAATATTATGTTTATTGCTTTTCAACATACTCTCCTTTACATTTTAAACATTTTTTCATGCGATCGAACCATTTTTTAAAACAGGAGGACCACAGATCTGAAGGCATGTTTTCTACGTGCTGATTGAACGCTATCACTGCCTCTTCGGAGTTGGTAAAATTAAAACCTCTCATCAAATCTTTGATTTTAGGGAAAATACAGAAATCACAGGGTGCTAGGTCGGGCTATGCGGTGGATGGGTGACGAATTGTACTTTTTCGGAAGCTAAAAATGACTTTGTTTTGTTGGCCGTGTGTGAAGAAGCGTTGTCATGATGTAGGAGAACGCGGCTTTTGGGTCGTCTTTCGCGAACTTTTTCTAACACCCTGGGTGAACAAATGGTAGAATACCACTCGGCATTAACACTCTTTTGATCTTCAAGTGGAATTGTAAAGATGGGACCTGTAGCTGAGAAAAAAAACGCGATCATCTTTTTACCAACGTTTCTCGCCTGCCTCACTTTTGTTGGCTTGTTCTCATTTTCAAACACCCATTCACAAGATTGCTGTTTTTTTTTCGGGTTCAAAACAATAAATCCACGTTTCGTCTCCTGTGACAATGTCATAAACAGCATTAGAATGTCCGTGATCGTAATTCAGTAGCATCTGTGAGCACCATTCTATGCGAGCCCTCTTCTGCTCCGCTGTCAGTTCATGAGGGATCCAACGACAACAAAGTTTCCGAACTTTCAATTCTTCGTGTAAAATTTTCTGGATTTGACTCATACCAATCCCCAATAGTCCTCGAATTGTCTCATAGGTAATCCGCGGGTTTTCTTCAATTAACCGCTTAACAGTAGCCACATTATTTTCGTTGACGGAAGTTGAAGGCCGCCCTTCACGAAGATCGTCATGTAAAGAAACTCGACCTCTCTCAAATTCAACAAACCATCGCCTCACGGTGCTCAAACAAGGTGCTTCTCTCCCAAAAGCATGTTGAAGACGAGCGGCACAGTCTTGCGGAGAGAGAGAACTTTTAAAATCATAAAAAATAATTGCTCTAAAATCTTTTCGACTTAATTCCATTTTCGTTGCATACGTAGAACTTTGATGTGTGATATAAAACAATTGACAAATGATTTCCCGCCAATTGTTTTTTTTTTACTAAGAAGGTTGCAACGTTTAAAAAATATAACATTCGAAATTCAAATAGTTCCGATTAGCTAGAAGTGCAAAACTTTTAGTGTGCCCCATGTATATACACAATGTACGTTAAACACACATCCATTCAAACAGTCGTGCGTTCAATGCCATACATGTAATGGTCGGGTCGAAAGCACCCATTAACCTCCAAGGCTCATTCAAGGTTAACAGGAACAGCGAAGATGACACTCATGTATATGAATAAGTACCTATTTTACTTTATTTTTATTGTTTTAACACCATAAACTGATATTATATTGATGGGTTGCTTACCTAAATTATTTCCTTAAACGTCAATTCCGACTAAGCATATATTATATACTAGATATTTTCCTCGGTTTTGCATGTGTGGAATAGTTTTCTCATTACCAATTCCCAAGGGAACCACATTACCTGTGTGTCTAGTACCAGTTCCTTAATGTTAATATGCTCGAAATACGTTTTCCTCCATACATTTCACACAGTTCCCTGACGTTACCGCAAGGGGCGCTGGCTGGTGTGAAATGTATGGATAATACGAAAACGTATTTCGAGCAAATTAACGTAAGGAACTGGTACTAGACACAGCACAAAAATATATATGTTATTCCAGGGAAAAAACAAATCCCCAAGAGGTTAAGTAGATGTGATAGATAGCCCGAGAGGCCCACGACTTTAATTGTCTGTGCCATAGATTATGTTGCCTTTCATCAACATTTCATCGCAAGGCAACGGGTTTAATTTTTGTTTTACAATATTGCTGCTACTTTTTATTAAATTCATTCGGCCCATTTGGACATTACCCATGATAATATGTGTCCGGTGACGGCAATAGCCTTGCCCTATTACGTGGGACTAGAAATACTAGCAAGTTGTGGGTGTGTTATGCACCTCTGCTTACCCCTTCAGGATATAGACGTGATATGTGTTCGTGTGAAAATCAATGACAACTCTGTAATGCGAACCTAAATTACAACAGCCAGGACCAATGTGCCCACTTACTTATATAATCTCCTCAATCTTATTTACCCTGTTGGGATTTGGTTTATAAAATTGCAATGAATAATGCAGTTTAAGATACCCTCCTGTTTATTGCTATTTCTGAACACTGAATATTCTTTATTTCCAATTTTTGATATCGCAGTACAAAAGCGAAAATTACAAAACGGAAAAGGTCTTTAAAAAGAAAAACAAACAGGCTTGATTAGATTTTTTTTGTCAAGTGTTATCCTACTTATTGAGGAAGTACAACATAACCCTACGATCAATAGGAGCGGAGCAGCAATGAACATCGATGGAATGTTTGGGGAACGGAGCAAAAAAAGTTTCAAAACGTTTATTCATTTAGGTTATAAAAACACTTCTTATGAATGTCAAAACTAAAATGAGTGCTTCTAGATGTACATTTACTGCCAGATTTGCAAAGCAACAGGTTGAGCCTGTGAGTAAGAACACACACACACACACATCACGCCTATATCCCTCGAAGGGGTAGGCAGAGGTGCATTACAATACAAGTAAGTTTCTGGCAATAAATATCTCGGGCACTCTTTCTGTTTCATACGCTGCGCTGCGTAAATAAGTATAAAGTGACGAAAAAAGTAATTAATCAAGCTTTTTTGAGCGTTTTTGATGCTTAAAAAAGCGAAGTCACAGGGCTCTACTATTAAGTACTCGTATTTACATGATGGTAGGTGTGGTCCAGCACTTAAGTACAAATTCCCTGTCTGTCAAATGCTTAGTCTGGAATTACAATGTTCGTGTATCGAATATCAATTAAATACCTCAAGGCTTATTTGGAAACTCTCAGTAGGGCCGTAACTTCAGCGTTTACATTTCTTCTCACTACCTTTTATTGTCCGAGCTAGCAAAGCGTACAGCTACATTTTGAGATTGGGCTATTTTTTATCTGATCTCCACGAAACTTGACACAAGCGTTTCTTAAACAATTTAATAGTGAAACAATGGTAAACATCATATTTACCATAGTTTTATCATGGACTTTCGCCAGGTAACGCCTGACTCCATTCAGAATTTAATAGTCATCTTTTTCTTTGATTACGTGGGAAATGGGGACGAAAGACTCAGGTACTCTGGTACCTACCACCTACTGTTTACAGAACTAGTTAGGTAGGTACTAGTTTTCAATATTTTGCAGTATTCATTATTTTGGAATAGGTACCTAGTTAGATATTTCAGGTTCTTTTCTTACTCTCTACCTTGCGAAAATGGCTGTCAAAGTAAAATGAAGAAAAAATAATCTTGATGTTCATAAGTGTTACTTAGGTTTGTAACATAGATACAGTAATAAAAATATTTTTTAATTGATTTTGGATTGGAACATGTTTATAAAGCAATGTTTCTCGGACATTGACACCTTAACTCGTCTGTTATAGACGTGAAGGCTGCAGTTGTAGACATAATATAGATACACTCTCCATAGGGCCACTCTCTATAGTATTGTGCGCTGTGAGAGTGGCCTACAATCGCTAGACGTCGTCACGACTTACCACCAGGCGGACGGCGTCAATTTGGCGAACCCAATATAAAAAAAATACCTATAGAAGAATTTAAGCTGGTTCTGTGGCCCCACGCGGATAGTGCATTAAACGTTCAAGTTCACGGCTGACGCGAAACCAGTTTTATTACAGCCCGGAGCGTGATTACTTGCTTTCAACTCATATTTCACAATTATTTCTCAACTTCCTATATTAAGCTATTATTCAACTATTTTGTAAGTACCTATCGTCTAAGACTTTGTTTTTCCCTGTCGAAAATCTTCTCTTGGTAGGTACTTAGGTCTAAATTATTAGGGGACTTTAACCATTTACTACGCGTATAGGTTAGTACTTTTTTATTTGTTTTGTCCATTGCTGCGGGCGTCTCTGGTACGCACCAGAAGGTATTTCCAGTGGCGCCCGGCGGACTTTGGCCACCTGTGTGGTCTCTTCGGGTAGAAAAAGGTCGAATACTGCATAGGCGATAAGCAGGGCAGGGTACTAAGGAAAGCTCTTAAAAGAACATAATTGTTCTCCGTCACAGTGTTATGTATTAACCGAAACTTCATTAGGAATTATTTCCTGAAAACTTCATGAACATCTGTTTTGTAGATTTGAAATTAATCACAAAGAGTCACAGCATTCAACCGTTTTCCAAAAAAGAAGGAGATTCTTTCAATTCGACTGTATGTTTCATTATGTTTCATTATGTTTGTTACCTCATTTCTCTGGACTGGGTGAACCGATTTTGATTTTTTTTTAATTGAAAGCTACTACTTCCTTGGCGCCATTTCAATTTGGTCCTATTCCGACAATTATTTGGTCCCATTTCGGTCATTTGAAGTCGATTATTGTGTCGATTTTTGACGTGTATTTTTTGTGTTAATTTTTCAGTTAAAGATCTAAGTTAAGAACGATTCTGTTATTTCGTGTACCTGCTATTTGGTCGTGTTATTTGTTGTATTATGCTCGTGAAGGAGGCGGCTGGTAGTGTTAGGGAGTGTACCCTTCCCGCTGAGTTCCGAAGTGTGCGGCGGGGGCGCCACAGACGTGACTACGCACAGAACTATCGACCTCCATGATCGGGGCCTGAGGACGATGGATTAGCAACCCACCGTCCTTACAGAAGCAGGTTAGAAGGGCTACCTTTACTCACTGACGCGGGATAATACCCGACCCCAAAGATGCGGGGTAACACGCGACCACCACGCAGCGGCCAACGTCCGCTGGGCGCCACTGGAAATTCTCTCAGTGCACAAACTCAAAGGTACCTGTTATAGGTAACATGAATCATGTTTATTTTACATCAGGTGTCTATTACGAGTAACTTCACAGAGTAACGTGTACAGATGGATTCTTAGAATTTTCTTGGCATAAAGATATTTGGGACTCAGTGCACAACGTAAATAGGAATTCCATTTATTTACTTTGTGTTCAAAGTACGCGGAAATATTTGAGAAAAAAATTTGAAACTGTAATTAAATGACAAGAACATAAATCTTGAAACTGCAAACTTATTATTGTAAGCATCACATAACACTACATAAGAATTTCATAATTAACAAGCTGTCCCGGCGAACTTCGTACCGCATTCATTTTTCTAATGTTCCGCATAACTGTTTTTTTCTTCCATAAGATTCTTCTCCTGATAATTACGAACACAACATAAAAAGAATAAGCGAAATCGCTATAGCAGTTCACGCGTGATGGCGTGACCAAGGGAAATAGGGATTCATTTTTATATTTATAGAGATTGTAATTAGGTACATCGTAATTCAAAATAAGTTCGCAATTCAAAACAAGCAGTTTTTTGCCTCATCAGTATTATGTGCTGAATCAATTCAACACATAACACTGATGAGATGATCAAGTTCCAACCGGGTGTATACACTACTTGATTTAAATTGCGATTAATCATTGAACTAAAACAAAAAGTGATGCAACATTTACGTAGGTATATAAAACAGTAATCTAATAAAGAAAATGGCGGTTGAACGTGACACACGCATTAGACCGCAGAATAAATTATATTATAGTTACTACAAACAGATCTAACCGACCACAAAGGTCAAATACCACCTGGGTGGCCAACAGTTCCATGATATTTCCATATCATCATCATCATTGACGCCGCTCCCACCGTCTGTTGCAGGCGTCTCTGGCACGCACGCAACATTCGGTCCTGCGCTATCCGCATCCAGTGAATATTTCTATTTAACCTACACTAAAATAAGTAGTAGTTATCTTGTCTTGTACCCTTCCATTTAAGAAACCCATTTGGATTTAAAGACATGATTTTTGGTGTATTTTACAAATTCCTTTTGGTTAGCTTGCGGTGATGTACTTTACACAAATATTCTGTTATGTTTTTACACGTTAGTACTTAAATAAAAGTTTAACAAAAATGTAACCGTTAGACCCCACGATTTATGATCCTAAAACCGGAAGGTTTTATGCGTTTTAAAAACTCACTAACAACTTTTTTATTATATGTGTATTTCTTAAAAAAATATCCACGATGATAGATACACAATACAATCGTGAAACATCAATTTGAACATTAGGCGTAATTTATTCTTGTATAAATTGCTATTTCATACAAAAATCTATAGGAAAATATTGTGAAGAAAAATATCAAGTTACAAACTTTTTTTATTTTATTTTCCAAGTAAATAAACGTGTCATTTTTATGATCCATAAATGTTGTTAACGATTTCTGAAACATGATTTTAAAACACGAAGTCATCAGTAGGTATTGAGTTTCAGCGTTAACCTAGAGGTAGTTTACTTAACAGGATTTCGCGGGTTCGTTTGCATGGGTTTTGTCTTACCACAGATACCTAATTGTACTACTATAATCTGTGCCACAGAGAGTAGCATAATCTCCAGTAGTTGTATCCATTAAAAAAATGAACTACCGATCCTTCTTTAGATTAATACTAGGTTCCCTATTATGTACAAATACACCGTAAAAGTACCATCGTTTTGAAAAAAAAAATATTTTGGTCTCCGTTTCGATAACAGAACCAGAACAGGAAGTATTACATTGAAAAAATAACTCATATTTAAAAAAAATACTTACTATAAATTGGTCTAAATAGCTATAGAACGTAAGCCAGGTACCTACTCATCAAATCGGTTTGTTTTAGTGTGATTGATAAGGATAACCTAATATACAAAAATTACATTTAGTTATTGGTTTTATTCTGGTTTAAGAAACGCCCAAAAAATGCCGCAAATTATAGGCATGGTGTGTTAATAATAATAAAAAAATTCAAAACAGGATAAATGACTTGTAAAGGTCAATAAAAAAAAAACAGGCTTTGTAAAAAGTTAGTGAGCACCAGGGGCTTCGCTCACGTTTAATTCCGTTATCAGCATACATCAGTTCACTTTTTGACATAGGTGTTTATGGAATAATCGCTATGAAGCGCCATTTTACTCACCTTGATATACCTACCTATGGAGGCAAGGTCAAAGGTTAGGCTTGCTTAGTAAATCTGTATTGATAGTGTAATGAAGAGCGGCACTTTTGATAAGTTGTTCTAAGACGTAGAAACCAATACTGCATAATAGTTGGATCATGATGAGTTAATTCTGAAAAGGTTGTTTAATTTTTTATTTCATCTTAGAATAGAATATGATTGATATATTTAAAATTCAAATGAATTGATATTTTATTATATCTTATTATTCAATCACGAAGTTGCAGCGACTCGAGAACCGCCGAAATTTTTTTTCGCATTGTTTTTGATAGGGTGTGACAGGGTATGATTTATTTGTTTGAATAAAGAATGAACTTTATATTTTAGTAGATAGATCAAGATTTCTTTGTCAACCGTCTTCTTCAACCTTTGGTTGAAGGGTACATGTGGTGAGGTAAGAGGACCAACTTATTTGTTGAAGAGTGGGTATTTTTTCTGGATAATTTATGAATAATAATCCTAATTGTAGGACTTGGGTTTTTGCGGAGCGCGTGGAAGGTTACCTTTTAGGTTACCTCTGGCGCTGTGCAAAAATCCAGGCCCAAACGCTCAATTGCAATACCGAACAACGGTTCCTTGTCGCGCACCACAAACTAGTTCAGAGTAACTAGTTCTTCTGTGCGGGAAAATCAAGCATTATCTTGACATTGGCGAAATCATCGATGAATATCGATGGAGCCACGTTTTTTAAAAAGAAGAAGAGGAATCCTGACTGTTATTATTCTACTATGTATATAAAATCCCTTTTCGAGACCCACCGCGATGTGAGAGGCACCATTAATTGGTGACGACAAAGTTAGTAGCGAATGCCTAATATGAGTCTACCTATCTCTTCGCGGCAAAAGGTTATATTATGTAGGTACCTATGTCTTATGAGATACAGAATTTGCATAATACAAATGATTCTAGAATTTTCTACAGTAGGTACCGACTTGCGCAATAACGTCACGTTATTATGAAATAATTTATTTAGTAAAGACGCAGTTTATTTTATTATACGAGTACTTTAACTTGTCAGTTAAAGTACTTATTCAGATGACACCTTGTTTGTTGATGATTTTATGTTGTCATTTTATATATATAATCCTCTACGATTATACCGGGAAAACTGTATGTTGGGTAGCCTTTAAAGGTAGACTTAGGATCCTGCATAGGCCTAAGCCCAAAAGGTGTTTGAGTGTTGTACAAACACCGCTTGCCTCGTAATACCACTTGACTTTCTTTACGCCAATAATTTCAGCAAAAATTTAAAAATATGTTCACCTAGTCGAAACATATGAGAAGTAACAATAAACATTAACTAGGTATGCAATGCATGCTGCTAGCTAATTGCAAATGTTGAGCGGAGCAAATGTTTTTATTAGGTACTTACATATCAGAATCAGAATCGAAGACTTAAATTAATTAATCGAATGAAAAAAAAATATTTTCATTGTTGACGCACGTGTTTCCATGGCAACCATTTAATCATCTGGTTTTTCGGTGATGTCCAGGACATTTTCAGTGATTATTCCTCCGTGGTCAGCTCTATTTTCATGATTTCAGAGATATGCACTCCCGGGTATGTTGTCGACCAGCATGCCAAATTTGGTCAAAATCGGTCGATCCGTTTTGGAGGAGTTGGCACACAAACGATTTACACTTGTCGTCTAAGATACGCTACAATAAAATACACGTCAAAAACTTACACAACAACCGACTTGAAATTACCGAAATAAAACCAAATAATTGTCGAAATGGGACCAAATTGAAATGGGACCAAGGAAGTAGTAGCTTTCATTAAAATAAAAAGAATCAAAATCGGTTCACCCAGTCCAGAGATATGAGGTAACAAACGAACAAAAAAAAAACATACAGTCGAGTTGAGAACCTCCTTTTTTGCAAGTCGGTTGAAAAGAATATCTTTTCGTAAACTCCAGTCTCTTTTTGTACCATATTTCATGAAAAGTGACTTCTATGAGGCAGCTTGACAGATAGACAGTATTATTTCGTATAATTATATACATGACTATCTCGGTAAGTTATAGCTAAGTTCTAGGTAAAATAATCCCGAGGGAATTGGTAATTTTAAAACCAGGTATTACATGCGGGGAAGCCGTGAGCATCGGCTGGTCACAATAATTAAGTAAGGATTCATAACATCCGTATGAAAAGTCTAAAACAGAATCGTTATAGTAAATTTTATAATAGTAAGCTATCGTAGCCAAAAACAGTTTTTAGTTGTCACGTGCGATCAAATGCGCTGGTGTTCACGTGTTTAATACCGTGTATTTTAATGGGCAATTTAGCACAAATATTCAAACGCGATCAGAATATTCACTATTTTTACTTAATTAATTCGGTCTATTATGTCTATTAATACTGTCTATGCATATATTGGGGTGATTTTGATTTAACGTATCTATATCTACACGCGTACAAAGCTTCGGACCAAAAACTCCAGGGGGCGCTCATTCGGGTTGCAAAAAAAAACAAGATGAGTTGGCTCATTCCCAGTATACTACTTTGCTATATGTGTGTACCCTATGTCTAACACTTAAAGTCTACAGTATATAGTTAGGTATTTTTTGTATAATGTAAATCGCTTCTTTGTAACTAGTAGTAGTTACTGATAATAGTATATTTAAAAAACTAGTTATCACGGCGAACTTTGTATCGCCTCAAATATAAAAAAAAAAAAATGTAAAACGCGACGGACGGACAGACAGACAGACAAATTGTCGTATTAAATGTATAGATTGTTGATAACTGAAAATATTCTCCCGTTAAAGTCAAAATAAAAATGAGAGTCACGAGCATTGAGTTATTATTAGGCTAACCCTTCCTCCTTCTCCGAATATCGTCCCATTTCTATCTTACCCTTTCTATCCAAGGTCATTGAGCGACTAGTTCACAGCCAGCTAAACTCCTTCCTCAACAAAAACTGTCTCCTTGATACATTCCAATCGGGATTTCGTCCAGGACATAGTACAGTTAGTGCGCTAATCAATGTTACGGATGACATCAGGCTAGGTATGGAGCATGGTAATCTTACTGTTCTCGCCTTATTGGATTTTAGTAACGCCTTCAATACAGTGGATTACCACATTCTGATGGGCATACTGCGCTCTATTAACATATCTCCAACAGTGGTTGACTGGTTTCGGACTTACCTGTTTGGTCGCCGGCAGCGTGTGCGATACGAGGAATGCTTTTCCTCTTGGTGCGATACATCTGCTGGCGTACCACAGGGTGGCGTTCTCTCTCCTTTACTTTTCGCAATCTTTATAAATTCTATCACCAAATCTTTACTTTCTTCCTACGACCTTTATGCAGACGATCTCCAAATTTACATGCAAGCTCCCCCGGATAATTTGAGCGAAGCCCTTTCCATTATAAATAAGGATCTTTCTCAAATTTGTACGTGGAGTAAGCAGTACGGGCTTGAAGTGAACCCTGCCAAAACACAGGTGTGTATCGTTGGCAGTCAAAGAAAATTGACGGAAATTGACTGGACGCAGCTGCCAAACATAATCTTCAATGGCGTAGCATTACCAATAACAACGACGGTAAAAAACCTTGGAATTTTAATAGACAGTACCTTATCATGGAGCGTACAACTCCGAGAGGTGAGTCGAAAATTGTTCGCATCCGTGGGTTCTTTACGTAGACTGCGAAACTTTCTGCCCATGGCCACCAAGGTTGCGCTTGCACAATCCATCCTTCTTCCTATCCTGGACTACGCAGATGTCAGTTATCTCGATGTCACCGAGGAGCAACTTAATAAGCTTGAGCGTCTCCAAAACTTATGTATTAAATTCATATTTGGTTTGCGCAAATATGATCATGTATCCGAATACCGCAACTTGCTCAAGTGGCTCCCAATTCGCCTTCGCCGGAATACTCATATTCTTTCTATGCTTTACAATGTCTTATTTAGTCCCTGTACCCCTGTCTATTTAAAAGAACGGTTTTCGTTCCTTAAAGACACACATTTGAGATCCTTGAGGTCGTCGGAGACCCTGGTGCTGGCAGTGCCAGATCACTCAACTAGTTTTTATGATAAATCTTTCTCCGTCCAAGCTCCTTCAATAGGTGTCTTCAAACGATGGTAAAAGATCATTATCTGAGTTCTTAACTGCTTTCATCTCTGTATTATTGTATGCATTTATGTACGTATTAATTTACTTATACTCTCGCAATGGTATGTATTTTTTTTTTATTAGTGTATTATTTCAAGTTTTATCTTGTGTAGGTATATTTCTCATAATTTCTATATTATTTCCCTACTTACTTTTGTATATTTTTCTTGAACTTTTGTATATTTTTCTTGTACTTTTGTATATTCTTTTCTTTCGCCAATAGCTATCCACTTTTCATTTAACTTCGATCTGTTATGTCCATCCAAAGGTTGCCTGTAAGAGATAACTCTAGGTGATAAGGCCGCCATTTGTACTACTGAATTAAGATTTAGTTTGTATTTAATATTCCTTTGTATATTAATGGACAATAAAGTATATTTCTATTCTATTCTATTCTATTATAAATCAATGCTCGTGAGTAACAAAAAAATTGAGAAACTTGAGACTATCAAATCACAATCATACTAGCCTATATTCTTCATTAATGCACGATCAGGCATTTAATTGCTAACATGTGACCCACAGGCGGACCAAAACAGTTATTAGATTAGAGGCATAACTAATAAATACTTAAAAAATCAAATGAGGAAATCTTTATGGCAAAATTGATCATCAATTTTGGGCTAATTTTAGTTAACTACCAGATGAGAACCCACAAACATATAATTAGAATAGTCATTAATTCATACAGAATAAGGGCCACAGCAGACTAGCTACTTATAGCTGTGGCTAGTTTTCTGTGTACCTAAAGCATTCGTTCATATTGGTATTGTTCGGTTATTTAGAATAACAAAATATTAAAAAATGAAGTACCTACAAAAAATCAATACACAGGTCTGCGCACATAATATATCTGTGCGCCGTATATAATATTATAAATATATAATATTTGGTTGGTATAAATCCAGGAAATGTGCTTATCTATGTGCCCATTTTCATCTAAATCTGTTTAACAGATTACGCGTCATTAAGTAACAAACATCCAATCAAAATCAGTAGGATTTACCTAATATATTTGTCAGTTGTTTTGGTATTATTTACCTCAATCAATAAAGTAAATTTGAATTATTTAACATTGTTCTATGATAGTTATTCCGTTGACTGAGCACAGGATGTGCTAACAACAAGTCGTGAATGAATCTACTTCGCTAAATCAATAACTTACGTCAGTTTATACTTAGATTTTATTGTTTGTGACGTAGAACTGTGTTAAGGTTAATACTAGGTTGTCTGACTATTACCTACCTATAGAATTTATGTGTGGTGATCTTGTTATGATGGTCTAAGGTTGGGTCTTTAACGTACGAATAATTTTTTTAAGCATTCTAGTAGAGAATTCATAGACGCCGTAAGACGTATAGGTCAGTTGGTAAAACGATCCTCGTGAAGAGTGAACTGTCCCTAGTTCAAATTAGGAATTATTGTGAAATATTAGAATAGAATTGCATTCAGTTAGCTTCTTACATACTCTGGTGCTAAGAGGTTCCATCAAATATCGTCAGGTCATCTTGTCATCCTGTCTCTTTTTGTTCAAGAATTTAAAAGTTAATCTTTGCCTAGACTGCTAAAACGGAATGCGTTATCTCTAAGTTAATTCCGCCTTGATATAGGTTTAGTTAACTTGAGACAATATCAATTATCGTTACCAGTATAATAAATTAGTCGCAATTACCATAAAAAACTATTTAAGATTCGGATATTTACTATGTTCAAATAGATAATAAATATTTATAATCAAAACTTGCTTATTTTTGAGTCCGGTTCGAGTGACCCTTGACCTCGTGATGAGTCAACTGTGGTATAAGCTGATATTTTGGGATCATCTGTAATCTCTAACAATATAAATAATGGTTAGACTGATGTTTGTGACCTTGGACTTATTTAGTATCCTGGTATGCATCTAATTGAGCGTAAAGTATTAGAGAACATTTAAGAAGACATAACGATGTTTAAAAGTAAGATGGGATGTATAAACTCGGGAGAAAGCTAGAGATTAAGAGATAAGGGAATAATTATTTTAACTACCGAAGTCTCTAGCTGACTTTGACCGTTAAAACGTAAAGCATGGTCACTCAAGTTGAGACGTTTTGTTCTCAAGGGGCTACTAGTCTTTCAACTCAATCTATGTAATTCATTCGCACGACTAGGTACCCCTATATTTTACTCTCTAACAGAAACTAAGGAAAGCATATTATACCTTTTATTACCTGACCTTTAGACCAGTACACACCGGCCATGGTTCCTTCCTAAACTAGATCCTAGACTCCACCTGTTAGGTATTGCGTTTCACCTACTGACTTTAATATTTACTTACTGAACGTCATTGTCCATTCCAGGTTGTGACAACAGCAGCACATTCCAACTTCATCTTCAAGAATGACATCACTCCCGAAGAAGCTCAGCAATATCTGAAGAACTTACCCTTCAATATACCAGAACTATCTGCTAAGACCGCCACTTTACCATTGGTAAGTTATTAGAATTGGCATGTCACAGTCTCTTAAGCTGAGGCCAAATAAGCGTAAGTTATGGAGCAATGAGTCGTAAAATGATCCTGATACTGTTTGTACCACACGGGGCCGCAAAATGAATTGTCTGTTGACTCACGTGCATTATTTCAACTGAATAATGATGGGGGTGAGGAAGAGTAGCAAACAAAACAGGGAATAACCTTTGGATAGCAACGTAAATTGCAAAATTTCCAATACATACACCTCTAAACATCGCTCATTTGACCTCAGCCTTAATCTCCCTGATGTAAGTTTGGTCGATTTTCAATGTCTTTGGGCCATAATAGGTAATATGCCCATGACTATTAAATTAATAATTGCATTTATTCTGGTTTATAGCTAAACGGACACTAAATTAGCATGTATCCAGGCAGAGTATTGATATTTAATTTAATAGATCAGAGTATTTGTTAGCGGTAATTGGACATTTTCGTGGCCAATAAATATACTGCCTTGAACATATTATTACTGTATACTCACGGATAAAGTTACAGATAAAGAGGGGCTCGTGGTCTAGTGGTAACCGACAATGTTAACACATTGCAAAGGTTAAGCAACATCGACTCAGGCCGGTCTTAGGATGGGTGACCATTTCTTAAGACATTGAGACCCCTCCGAGCCTCGGAGAGCACGTTAAGCCGTCGGTCCCGGTTGTCATACTAAATCATATTAACGTAAAAATTCCCATTCTGTTACAGGTGCGTTATGACGATCCTCGCTTTCGTTCAGCAGAATCAGGTCCAACTTTAGGACATTACTGGAAGAATGGAAAGGAGATTGAAAACACAAATGACTATGTTGAAGATGTAAGTTAGTTTTAATTCATACCTTTTTCTCAAAGTGTCTATTCTTAGACATACATTTTCTACTTGAAGCTCCTCCATTGGTGTTACTCTCTAGATAACAGAAAAACATTTTTCTTAAACTTCATATCGGAGCCCACAATATAGAAACCCACAAATAAACATCCTGTATGTCCACATTTGAGAAGTTCAATTCCACCGGTGTTAAATTTCTGGTCTGCTCATTTCGATAGTAGAGATGACAATAAATATTGGCCTACGCCTTTTTTTTAATATGAATTAGCATTTTCTAATACAAATTTATCTCTATCTAAACTATCTACATCTCATACTATGTCTAAACTACATCTACATGTAAACTTATTCTTTTTTAAGGTATACAACGCAGCCCAGTTTCACGGTCAGGATGGTCTAGGTCAGTACGCTTACGGCTACGAGACACCTGAGTCTTCGAAGGTAGAAAGCCGCGAGGGGTCGGGCGTAGTCTCCGGATCTTACGTATACCAGTCTCCTGGACATGATCTTATCAAGGTTAGTACTAACATTCTAAAACAAACAAGGCAGCCTTGTTTATACTGTAGGAACATATTTGGGATCCAAGTCATCTTCAGCCTTCCCTTACTGACAGACGGATGAAGCAAATATAATCCTAAGTACACAAAACAGTCTCTCCCCTCACGTGAACCAATAAAGTATCTAGCGAAATGTATCTGTTTATACTTTCGGGGAAACCTAAAGATGTTATTATTATTGTTTATCGCTAGGACTGCAGAGATCCTATTTAGTGGTATGTAACATCTCTCCTGGCTGTTGGAATGATATATGTCTGTCTTATTATGTATGTATACATAAACTCATAATATGTATAAGCTATATACCTACTACAAAGTATTTCATGAACTATACGGTTTTTCAGGTCAGATACTGGGCCGATAGCGATGGCTTCCATCAGGAAGATAACATTCCTAAAGTGGAACTCAAACCAGCCGAAGAGACAGCTGAACTTAGAGAAGCTCGTCTTGCTTTCGAGAAAGCGTGGAAGGAGGCAGCTGAAGCCAACCAGAAAGCGCCTGTTGATCCGTGAGTGTCAACAAATTGTATAATAAACTATGTTGTAGGAAAACACGTTGCAATTTTACGATTTCAGGTGTTGAACAAAACATAATAGTATACCGCGCGAGTATGTGTGTTCCGGGCTTGCAGCGACATCTTTTATGCAACATTCACGAATCTTGGCACAAAGTATTTCGTAATTTAATAAAACTATTTAATAAATACAAATATATGATACATTTGTGCTTAAGAGGTCAACCAGTATTTTTTAAGAAATATTATATAATTATATATAATTTTTTTTTCTCTAGTTACGCTTACCAAGGCGAAGCATCGGAGGTACATCCCGTAGGAGTTCCTCAGTAAGTAATAATAAGTACCTATGTTCTAACTTTTCTACTATAAATCTACATTGCTATCATGAAAAGGAAAGTATTATATTCCAATCATACAAAAATACAAATTGTATTTTTGTATGATTGGAACGAATAAATTCAAAACTAGTTATAAAAAGATTTCAATAATTCTTGCACCTTGGAACTCTACATTATCCCTGAGTATCATAGGCATATTGTTTACTAGAAAAAATTCCACCCTTGTGACTCAGGGAGCGGCTGCCAACTATAAGATTCACTTATCCAAACAATAACATTTATAAAGGTGTACCTTTGTATACTGTAATAGCCCACTGGATATATAATAATGATTTTTCTTGTTACTTAGATATGAACCCGACTACCAAGGTCAGGCTTCAGAGGACAGCCCCGTTTCTGTTGCCGCTTCAACATTGGCCCGAGGAAGCAAGGCATACGCCCAAGCAAGCTATGGAGAGAAGGGACAGTATGGCCAGCAACAGTTTGGCCAACATGGACAGTATGAATCACAAGGACAAAAAGGCCAATCGCAGTACGGTCAGCAGGGACAGTTTGGACAGCAATCGCAGTACGGTCAACAGGGACAGTTTGGACAACAATCTCAATTTGGACCACAAGGACAGAAAGGTCAATCGCAGTTCGTACAAGGACAGTTGGGACAGCAATCTCAGTTCGGACAACAGGGACCAAATACTCCACCACAGTTCGGCCAACAAGGGCAGTTCAGTCAAAAGGGACAGAAGGGTCAACAATCACCGTTTGGCCAACAGGGACAATATGGACAGCAATCACAGTTCAGCCAACAGCATGTACAGCAATCACAGTATGGTCAACAGGGCCAGTATGGTCAACAGGGCCAGTATGGTCAACAGCAAGGTGTTAAACAGAAGTATTCAGAGCACCCGCAAGAGGATGAACAAGCGGAACCAGAGCCTACTGTAAGTACATTATCTACATTTAATTAATATCAGTCTGTTGTGTGATCTGGAGTAAATTATAAGTAGTAACGTATAAGAGCAAAACTGACTCTAGTCAGTGGGTCAGCAGTTGTTAATATATTCGCGAGGTTGCATAATAAAAAAAAATTAAAATAAAAATATATAAAAAAAAAAAAAAATGAAAAAATAAAATTAAAAATAAAATTTCAACAACATTATGTAATATAACAGTATGTATAATAAACAGTTTTTAGTGAAAAAAGCGTATTTAAAATTTTATTTTATTGTTTTTTGGTTTCTGGATTAAAGTAAGATCGACAGACGAACAAATGAGAAAAAAAAGTCTCAGTAGTTCGACCGTCGAACAAATGGGAAAAAATATTCTCACTAGTTCGACGATCGAACTGATGAATCGAACAAGTGAGAACAAACGAGGGTGCTAAGGGGTCCTAACAAAATATCCAGGACCTAAGTCATCCTCACATGCACGCAGTGCACCTATTGACAAATAGACTTGAATCTGACAAGTGCTCGGTGCAAGGTACTCAGAAATGGCAATATGTTCACCCCTATAGGCTGGGTGTCTCAAGCAATTGTCACCTTTCCTAAGACCGATCTAGCTAGTGTTTTCTTAATCTTTGCAATGTGTTAACTAACCGGAACCACTTAGCCACGAGCCCTTGTTTCCTATCTTATTATTAGTAGAAATATCCACAGTAATTTTGGCGTAGACTTACCAATTTCTCCTCTTTGTTCAGGGTCCTCCACATGGTTTCTTCTACAGCTTCACATACCCCGTGTCCATAATCGTGCCGAAGAACGAGCAAAAAGACCCCGGTTATCAAGTAGACCACGACACCGTTGGCATTGGACATAAATACTAGTTACCATATTCATAAGATTCAAAAGACTTTTGAAGTTTTTCAGTGATAGATTTATTGTGTATGTAGTTCAGCCGGTAGGCTCTAAGTTTAAAAAAACAATTTTATTGTCCATGGGAAAAAACGTTTTATTTTTATCAACTCTATGCTTTAAATTCACAGTTTTGTCTTGAAACGTTTCAGCGAGTAAAATTAGTTAGACTTGATGCAATTTCTATGGCAAATAACACCTAGTTATAAAACTTTCTAGCCCTGATTTCTCCTGTTGAATAGGTTCGTTTCATACAACCATAATAGTATAAGTTTATGGTCGCTTAGCTGATAATGAAATGAGGTAGTTAGTATGACTGCGAGGTAATTAAACTTAATACGTTGTTCGTACTTAAGTTATCGGTTTGTGCTACATCATTGTGTTGCCATTTTAGTAGTATTATACTTTCACTTGACATGATTTAGTCTCTAAGACCGTGACATTTATGGCACAAAAGCCTTGATGCCATGTCAGAAATATAACAGAAAAAAAGGTTTATTTTAAGTATTTTTGTAGAAAAATTCTCTCTCTCTCTTTCTATTTTAAGTTGGTACGGTTGAAGTTTGAAAGTATAACATTTTAGATGTCCACAGAAAAAGTAAAAGTAAGAAAATAAAAGTTTGTTTACTTTTGTTAAACACTTGAACTCGCACTTATTTAACTAGTGTTATGTTACCACAATATCAAGATGTGTACTAAGGTTTAAATTAATGCCCATTAAAAGTAATTTGAAATGTATTTTTTTTGGAAAATAAATAATTATGTTACTTAGTACAAAACTTTAGTTTATTATTTTATTCCTTTGTTGACTTTTATTTTGAATTTCAAGCTCAAAAAAAAAGCCAACATTGATTCTTAAAACTATAAAATTCTCATACTATACGTACTTTAAATTCGCAAACCAACAAAAATATTTGACTACAACCAATACCAAGTACTAGTGTAGAATAGTAGTAGTTGACTGAGGGAGCGAAGCGACCGAAGTCTCCGTTTCAACTTGCAGACTGGGGAGAATTTCTTTCGTCTGTACCTCTACATCTCTACATCTACGGGTTCTGTCAGATCATGTTTGCGGCCGTATTTATCAACCGATTTTCATGAAACTTTACACACACACTCCATGCTTACAATGAATAACATGTGAACGATATTTTTAGATTGGATGAAAAATTAAAAAATAATAAAGAAAATTAAAAAATAAATTTTCTAAACAAAGCTCCCGAAGTCTACGGTTCACAGAACCACTAGTAGGTACTGTATTGTAACTGTATAGTACTAGTACCTATAGTATTTTTATATACGAGTATGTCCCAAGGCCTACAAATAAAGCATTACAAGTGTCATAAAATGCTCAGTTGTGGCCAATTAAAAGAAAACAATAAAATGGCGCCTCCATTTAAAAAAAAGTTAGTTCGATTTCCAAACTAGTTGTTCTCATTTTGTTCTTTACTCCCCATATTATATCAAATAATTCTTTGGTGTACACTATTCATCGACGTTTTCCCTAGATTTAAATCTTGAAAATAAATAGTTCGTTTTATTTTTAAATTATATTCCCATGGCATTTAGAGCCGACCACATACAAGACTGATGGACAGTGGACACATTTAGTCCAGTACTATTTGGCGGTACAGATTAGCACAAATAAAGTTTTACAACATTTGCGATCCTAATTTAAATCGCTGACATTATTTGTTCAGGCATAACTATAAACGGTATAGGACCTTTGCTAGACAATCTGGTTGTGTCGCCTGTCGTTTGCGCTGATCCACCTAACCATCCTGGCCAATGACTGATGATCCAACCAATAGCATCTGGCACGTTAATTTCTATGGGTAAGAAAGGTATGTAAGATATTATTTGGCCAATGAAAAATCTTGGATTAATTGGTACTGCTTTCTGAGGATCAAATTCTGCGGGATTAGGTTCAGAATCTAGTACTACTGCATCATTGTGTTCATCTGTGTATCCCATGTGGTTTTTAAGTCGGATGTTTGCATTTTCTTCGTTGACATTGAAGTATCTGTCATCAGCGTCAGAAGTTGGTAGTACATTAGGCAGTAGAATTATTACTGGTTGTTGCGGATACCTGTAAACATATTTATGCAGAATTACAAACTGATTTTTCAAGCGATATATTTTTAATAAAACACTTTTTAACGGATTTGTTAAAACCTGACGTGTCGCAGCTCAGATCAACCATCTATAGATAGATGGCGAGTGCCACCCGTAGCGATATCTAAGTAGCTCTGATATAGATTGCCCAGTATAAATATGTTTGCGTTCCACTAGGTGCGCCATATTACATTGAAACACGTTAAAAACAAGATCCTTGAACAATAAGTACAAATAATATTTAGTACCATTTTTTGCCACACGACAACTTAAACTGGGAAGCTGTAGTAACTTTAAGTCGTTTCAGACGTGCAGAGTGGTTGTTAGTGGTTCAGACCGGTTATCAGCGCTCTATGTATACGTAGTATAGATATAGTTGTCGTAAGTGTCGCAGCCTGCTTGTTACCACGAACCATGAAGGCTTTGAATCGTCAGGTTTGAACTTATTTGTTTAAAAGTTTATAATTAAGAAATAAAATCTTCAACGTACAGTATCAGGTTTTGTTGCCCAACCGAACTCATAACTTTCGCAGTAAGTATAAATATATAATTGTCATATTTAGTATTTTGCTCAACATTTTTTATTTTAAAATTATAAAGTTTGTTTGTTCGGGGATCACGTACAAAACAACTGTCGTAATTATGAAATTTGATTCGGAGAAAAAATCTCTGATCCTGGATAGATATCGATCGATATCCGGCTTCCATAAGTACCAACCAACCTTTCAGAAACAAAAAAAAAACTAACTCACACGGACTGAGTCGCAGGTATTTTATATATATCGCTATTTTTATTATATTGTTGATTTATTGTATTGAGAAAGTGCGAGTTTTACGTTGTAGAGGTACGGGTCACTCACCGACATAATGTCGCTGTCTGGTTGCTATGTTGCAGAGGTACGGGTCAGTCACCGACATAATGTCGCTGTCTGGTTGCTATGTTGTAGAGGTACGGAAGGGTGGACCGATCACCGTCTTCTAAGGTCTAAACTGAGGTTGAGGTACAGGCCTCCGCGCAGAGTGGAACACCAGGTCCCGGCAAGGCTCGCTTTTGCCAAACTTATCAAAAGCAAAGACGCGCGGCTTCAGCTAAGTCAAGAGTTCGGTGATGTTTTTGCCTGCGCTGAAGCCGATGCTTCTGTGGATGCGGAGTGGCAATCGTTTGTCAAGACTCTGCATACTGTCTCTCAGCGGGTTGTAGGTAGGCAAAAGAGGAAAAACCAAGATTGGTTCAATGACTCCGATGCTGCTTTGCAGACACTCATTGAGGCTGCAAGAGGTGCTTTAAGGGGTAACCCCAGCGCGGAGGAACGGAAGACCAAAATGCAGCAACTCAAGATGAGAGTGCGTGGTTTGAAGGACAGCTGGTGGCAGCAAAAAGCTGAAGAACTGCAGTTGCTTGCTGATGCTAATCAATCAGCGCAGTTCTTTGAGGGGCTAAGGACTGTGTTTGGTCCTCGGTGCTAAAAGACTGCCCCAGTGTTTACTCGCGACAAGACCAAACGTCTCACAGATCCGACTGAAGTACTGGCTCGCTGGGGCGAGCACTTTAACGAAGTGCTTAATCCTGGCAGTCTGGAAGCGGATCTTGAGTACATCTCGTCTCTGGAGAGCTCACCTGTTGTTGCAGAAGTTGACAGTCCGCCCTTCTATGCCAAATTCGTCGGTGCCATCATCCACCTAAAAAATGGCAAGTCACCGGGGTCTGACTGTCTACCAGCGGAAATTTACAAATATGGAGGCGAAGTCATTAAGAGTATTACAAATATGGAGGCGAAATCATTAAGAGTAGACTGTTCGACCTGGTCACTCGCATATGGGAACAAGAAGTCATTCCACAGGATTGGAAGGATGCCTCTATATGCAAATTGTACAAGGGCAAAGGAGATCTCTCGGATTGTGGCTCTTACAAAGGCATTGCCTTACTTTCAGCAGCTGGTAAGACCCTGGCCCATATTATCAACAAACGGCTTAATGAGCTTGCTGAAAGCTTCCTGCCAGAGAGTCAGTGTGGCTTCCGACCAAATAGAAGAAGATAGTCTCGCTGATACGTCAGTTCCACGAGGGTATGAAAGCCCGCGTACAGCATGAAAAGAACTTCACAGACCAATTTTCGGTCACGAGCGGTGTCAAACCGGGCTGTGTTATGGCGCCTACACTGTTTGCCATTTACTTTGCTGCAGTTATGAGGGACGCTGAGATGAAATGTAACGAGCGAGTAACTCTCAGGGTGAGGTCCGAAAAGGGCGTATTTGAATTGTCTCGGTTTAGGGCCAAGAGCAAGATCCAAACAATTCCAGTGCTGGAGGTTTTGTACGCAGATGACGTCTGTCTAATGGCAGATAGTGCAGAGCTTCTACAGCAGTATTTGGACCATCTAGATGGTTCCTGCCGTAGGTTTGGTTTGGTGATCAGTGCACGTAAGATCACGTAAAACCAAGATCATGAAACAGCCTTCAAGGGGGAGTCCTCCTAATGCCCAGGCCATTACATTAAACGAGAGGCCACTTGACGAGGTTGAGTCTTTTCGCTACCTGGGAAGTGTCCTACGTAGTGACAATCGCCTCGGAGCCGAGCTCTCGGTACGAATTGCCAGTGCTGCTGCAGCGTTTAGCAAATTGTATAACCGGGATTGGAAATCCCACGACCTTAAGCTCCATACTAAGCTTGCTGTGTACAGGGCCATAATTCTACCTCTGCTTCTCTACGCTTCTGAGACGTGGTGTCTATACAAGGGCGATATCCGGCGCCTTGATACTTTCCACATGCAATGTCTCAGGTCCATTTTGCGCATTCGCTGGCAGGGTAAGGTTCCAAACTCGAAGGTTCTGCGTCGCACCAAAATGATGGGAATGGAGAGCTTGCTTATAACGGGTCAGCTGCGTTGGTGTGGACACATTGTGCGCATGGACTCTGTTAGGTTGCCGAGAACTATTTTCTACTCTGAGCTTCAGTGTGGAAAACGCAAATCTGCGCTACAAAGACGTGTTGAAACGCCACCTTGCTGCCTGCGGCATACCGTGTGGTTCGTGGGAGCGGGTTGCGATGCGGAGACCGGACTGGCGAAAGGCTGTGAAGACAGGTGTTAAGGGTTTTGAACTCCTCCGCCTTCAGGAACTCGATTTCAAACGCCAGCTCCGCAAAGCCAGATATCCCAGGCCCTCCTACAACTACACGTACAACTCTAGCGGACAGTTGTACTGTTCTTCTTGTGATCGCGTGTTCATGGACAAGTTGGGGTTCACAAGCCACGCTCGTGCACACGCCAGAAATGATTGACAGGGTGTCGCTGTTGACGGATACATCAGGGAGGACGGCACTATTAATGGAATCAATGGAAATTGTGAACGTAACCAGGTAGGTAAACTAGTCACTGGGTACTTCTACATCTTTCTAAATTATTTACTTAGCAGGTAGGATCATAACCGAGACGAACTGCCTTAACCAACAGGACAGGAGAATAGTTACAACTACACTCTAAAGTACTTGGAAAATACTAAATTAGGTATACAGATGCTACAACTTATAGACCGCGAATCATCCCGAAAACCTCAGCACCACACACATGTAGTTACATTTCAAGCTAGCGCCGTCCTTACAGAAGCAGGATAGAAGGGCCTCAGCTCCGCAGCACGCAACAAGATTGACTCACCAGCGCGTGATAAAACCCTACCCCAACGACACGGGATTATCATCCTGATCAAACCCCCGAGGCCACACAGGTGGCCAAAGTCCGCCGAGCGCCACTGTAAATACCTCCTGGTGCGTACCAGAGACGCCCAGCAACGGACGAAAACTAGAACGCGAGCGCGTGGAACTAAATAAAAAATAATAATAATACCATACATTTCAAGCTACGCCAACCTACGACCAATAGTGGCTTTATAAGGAAACATGTTTTTCAAATGGCACGTATATTGCTTTACTTGTGCCATGTCATTAAGTCTCCCATTGTACAACGTTGTGCGTAAAGATTTAAATAAATAAATGTCATGCTTAAGTCTCTAAGTTCTTGTTGGGACACCTATGTATTTCACATGAAATAATATTAAAAAATAAACTTACATGAAAGGAGGTCGAAAATTATTTACAGTTCGTTTAAAGAATGGATTCTGTAACTGTAACAGTGGTGGTTGTGGCTGCATCCAATATTGCAGAGGCATCAGCTGTTGGGTCACTGGTGCACCGTACATCGATGTAAGACAAAGGCACATCACTAGAGTAACTTTGCAATCCATTTTAACACCTCACTATTTTAACACAGTTTAAATTGTATTTTGTGTACAGTTAACAAGTTTTGTTGAAAGTATGACACAGGCAAGTTTATTTTACACTTTTATCTAAATAACTTTTGTTATCCTCTACCATCGATAATAGAGAGACAAAGTGGACTTTTAAAATGTCACCACAGACGAGTTCGATTTTTAAAAATGTTTTGGCGCTTACATCGAAATACGACAGTTGTGTTTTTTTATTAAGCACCAGGAACACGGTATTCCGCCTGGCAGCAAGGAAGTGTATGTCCGTTTTTACGTTCCGTTGTGTGTTTAATATTCACGTCGGGTAACAAATGACCCACTGTCGTCCATTCTTTGAGGACCTGACCTTGTGTAACATACTACTTTCTTTTTTAGGGTTCAAATTTGTAAAGTGTGCTAGGTAAACAATAAACCTAGTATCTTGTTTTTTAAACTAAACAATGATTTGAAACATGAAGATAACCAAAAATGAGCTTCTCGTACGTTCATTTTTTGTCGCTGGAGACTTATGAACTGCCAAATGCCATTTTGTTAAGTTCCGCGGCCGCCCCTACGGTATTTGCCGACCGACCGCCTCTAGTGAGCTCCCAGGGAATTTTTTCGGACGGACTTTGGCCACCCGTGTGGCCTCTTCGGGGGTTTGGTCGGGTTTCATCCCGCGTCGTTGGGGTTGGGTTTTATCCCGCGTGAATCTCGTTGCCTCATCCGCGCAGCACGGAACTCGCAACACGGAACTCAGCGGGGTGGGTACGCTCCTTCACCCTCTCGGCCGCCTCCTTCGCGAGCATGACCTGCTCGCAGAAGGACACGGCTGCGTTCCACCCACTCCCGCTGGAGACAATGGCTTGAAGCTTAGTCTACAGCGAGAGGGTATCCACGCCCAGACCCACTATGAAGTCCCGGGCGGCGCTGTAGCCAAATGCCACTGGTGTAAGTTTTTGTTGAAAGTGGTTGGGATTGCAAAACATTTATTAAAAAAAATAATAATTTAACAATAAAAAAATCTGACTGTACATATCCAGATTTTTAACTATAAACAGGCGGGACTAACTTTGTATCTAGGTTTGAACTAATATTATTAGAGTCCCGCCTGTTTATAGTTAAATAACTGGATATGTGCTGTCGGGTCAAGATTGGGAAAATCTATCCTGGCTGGACCGATTTTCCCAATCTAGGTACCAAAATATTCGTAGAAGTTCAGGGAAGGTTTAAAAGGCGGAACGAAGTTCGCCGGGTAGTAATGAATATTTGTGTGTTGTTTTCATGTTAAAATTTAGCATTCTTTAGTGAAATTGTTTAATTAAAGGTCTCTGATGATGCTGTGAGGCAAAACCAGTTAAAACAATTAAATAAAAAAGTAGCATTCGGTTCCAAGCGACGCGCAATTAGGGTGTTTTTCTCCAAAATGGGATTTCCACCAAGTGCCATCAATCGACAGTATACTTAAATAGTTTTAAAGACTTTGCTTGCAACTTTAGGAATAACTACAGACCACCGATCAAATTTCAAGCTACTGTAAAGATCACCTTCGGTAATAGCTCATACTGGACATAGGCAAGTTGTAAATAGCTTGATAGTTTAAGACTAAATTGAATTGAAGAAAACTTTAGGAAATAATTGAATTTAATTATACGGGACATTGACAACTTGGTCACAAAAGCACAGTGCTAGTCTGGTAGTAAAAACTTGCTTGTATTTCGATGTAAAACCTGTTTATGCAGTTTCCCTCATACATAAATTTAATATCAGGTGAGCTTTATTGCGACACATTAAACACTAGCAAGTCTGAAGTGTGTCAGTGAGTGAAGTTTCTTCTTTCTTACTCTGAAAAGTAGATATGTGTCAGTGTATAGTATAAAGTTTCTCCTTTCTTCTAGTTATTATAGTAGGTATCTGAAATACCCTGGAAAGAAAGATACATAGACAGCGATATTTCAGATACAGTTTGGAGTCTTTACAATCTCTTAAATTACACGATGCCGGAAATCGTTCATTATAATTAGATCATAAAATTACTTGCCTGTCATTCCAAATGCAAACGAGACTTACATAATTTTTAGAACTTGTAAATAATGTACTTAAATGAAAAGATATCTAGTCCCAATTATGTGAAAAGTCTAGAAGAGGGGGAAATTTCATGACAATCATTTATTTCTCCTACAAGACGATATACGCAAGCATATTTAAGTTCGAGTTCTCTTGATAAAGGATATCATCCATTTTGGTTCAAGCACAAAATGTGCTAAGCATATTAAATAAAAACAAATAATAAAAAGGCGCCAAAGAAAAGTAGTAAGAAGTTAGTAAGAAAATGGATAATCTACCTGAGTTTCTTGCTGGTCTCTTCTCAGGAGAACCAAATTACCGAACCAGCGAAAGAATCATTTTCTAATGGTTATTTATGTACTTACTTAATTTAGTATTTTTATAATATTACTTGACAAAATTGTAAAATTTTGACATTCATATGTGCTCTTTATGTGCCTAAACTGAAAAAATGAAATTGATTCTTTGATTCTTTGAGTTAGGACACTTCAGTAGTTTTATTAAAAACAATGCATATCACAAAATATTTTTGACCGCCAATAAAACCGAGGGTAATGGTCTCACAACTTTGCTTCCAAAAAAAAAAGTTACACGAAACACTTCTACCAGAATATTATTATTCCATATTGGAAATGAACTCCCTCTCCTTTTTGCACTAGAAGAGTTTCTCGTCGGTAGAGGATGGAGAACTTATTGCTTATTCTCCAGTCAAGGTTAAGCCCAAAGAAATTCAATGGAAAAATAATAGTTTAAAAAAACTAAAAACACACTTTTATAGAGAGTCTAACTAAAAAGTAGAAAATAAATTTTAATAAGTTTGAATTAAGAATAGTGACAATGTCACTATTCTTAATTCAAACTTATTAAAATTGCGCTTATTAAAATTAGTGGCGAATGTTCCAAACATTCACATAAGCCCTATGCTTTAAATTTTGACATTTTCAAAATTGATGAATGATTATCATTTCGACTGCTTTTAACTTTGATTTTTAACCGACCTCAAAAATGGAGGAGGTTCTCAATTCGACTGCTTTATTTTTTATGTTTGTTACCTCATATATCGGGCATGCAGTCCTCAGCTTATGAAGATTCGCCTAGTGTAAATAAGAAATCTCGTAAGGGCTCGTTTAAGTAGACGCGGCGTGGCGAGCGGTGCGGTCCGCTAAGCGGGCCGCCAGAAACACAAACATACGGCAATGTTTGGAGCGTTCATAGAGAAGCGTCTTTGCAAGCGTTTGTTTGAGTTGTAGCTGCCCAAGCAACGAGGGTCGCCGTGTCGGACGCGGCAAATGTAGCGACAGGCGACGCCGCGGAGTACGCGGCGGATAAACCAGCGAGTTTTGCAATGGGAGAACTCGGCGGATGAAGCGGCGGGTGACGCCGCAAAGAACGCGGCAAGGAAGGGTAGGAGAGGTGCGGGGTATGCAGTGGGAATGACATTCGTGTATATCCATGAAGTACCTCATAACCCTTTGTTCTTACTAACTGGTAAAGAGTTGCATATTCTCCAAATTGTTCGCGTTCAGCTGCTGTGAACCTGGAACCCAGGCTCTAGCGGTAAATAAAATACTTGTTAAGTTATAATTATCTTCAAGCAAGATATCAATGATGTCGTCCATGGTTACAAACAATACACACGTTTGCTCTTTGTAACTAGTCAAACAAGACTGGAAGGACGGCAATAAGCTGCGAGAGTCGCAGTGGGTGTCGCACTGAACGACGCCGCATACAAAGCTGCGTCCCACGCGGCGGGCGCAGCGCAGTGAGAAGCCACGCCGCTGGCGTCACTCGACGCCCCGCGTTTCCTTAAACGAGCTCCTGCATTTCTATATGTTTGAGTTTGCACGTGACACGACGCGGGCCGCTTCACGCGCTGCCTCACTATAAACGGTTAAATCGCTCGATGTGCCGCGGCAAGCCACGCCGCACGTGAAGCTCGACGCCCCGCGTCTCCTTAAACGAACCCTAAGAAATAAATGTATATTATTGTAAAAAAAGCGTGATGTGCATAGTTTCAATAGTTATAAATATTTTATTGAAAGATATGAGTAGAAGAATTATCATTTTTTTTTCTTTTTTTATTTATTTATTTCGAAACAAACAGTCGTATACATAATCAATTTTACAGAACCTTCATATAGTTCCAGACTTACAGTTTCCTGTATTTTAGAAAAAATAAATAACTAAGTACATAAAAAACAAAAAACAGAACAAATTTGCAAATTTAAAGTTAATTAAATTACAACATTATATCTAAAATTACACCTAAAATAAAGTAAAGCCAAATTATAAAGTAAAATTTTGTTTAAAGTTAAAGTTAAATTTTTTAAGTAAAATTTTAATAAAAATAAAGTAAAATTTTGATAATATCTTAAAATGCACCTCACGCTTTTTTACAATAATATACATTTATTTCTTATTTACACTATTCTTAATTCAAACTTATTAAAATTTATTTTCTACTTTTTTGTTGGATTCTCTATAAAAGCGTGTTTTTTTTAGTTTTTTTTATTTTTTTTTTATTTTCAATCGATTGTCATCGGTCTTTGACAGGTGTGCAAAGTTTGAATTAAATCTGATCGTTCAAAGTAGGGCAAAATCGAACCCAAAAGAGTCGGTTACAAACATACATACATACAGGTGAAGCTAATAAAAGCGTATTAAAAAGCCGGGAAAAAGGAGAATGTTATTGATCACTAAAACACATCATACAGTTGTGATTGAGATACTGCGAATTTAGATTAGTACGTTCATCCAAATAAAAAACTCTTCAGCTTAAATATAAGTAGATATAGACTATACATACCTCTATTTGTTTAGGTAATTCAAATAACAAAATAAAGAAAATGGCGGTTGCTTTTGACACTATCACGGATGACATGGAAACCTGACCAAGTGAAATGTTAGTCAAATGTGTAGCCTTTTAGGTTACCTCTGGCGCTGGGCAAAAATCCAGGCCCAAACGCTCTATTGCAACCGAACAACATTTCCTTGTCCCGCACCGTGAACTAGTTCAAAGTAGCTAGTTCTTCTGTGTGGGAAAAATCAAGCATTACCTTGAAATTGGCGAAATCATACTTACTTACTATGTCATTTGGTGTCATTTTAGGGTCTTTATATTCGTAGTTGTCACACTGCAATACTTTATTGAAATAATTATGTATATAGTTTGATATTATTAATTGTTTCCTCGCTTCGGAAATAATATTTGCCCTTAATATTTTAAATACAATTAAATATACAAAACAAAACATAAAAATGAGATTTTAAGCTATAAAATTATTTATTTTGGCTACGTTTTATTTCGAAACGAAAAGTGGCCATGTAAAAGAACCCTTTTTGTGGTGAGGTTGGTGTTTGTTTATATTTCCTTAAATACCTAAACAAATAGAGTATACGTACGTTATAATAAAACAGTAGACCTTGTAGACATTAAAAACATTATTTGGGCATTTTCACAGATTGCCCCCACCCCCCAATTACCAAAACAAAAATCTCGCGATGTAAAATTATTTTTGTTTCAAGGAACACTTTTGTCTAGTTTCGTGGAGTTGAGATAAAAATGTAGCAAAGAACACACAGACAGATTGTCCACTCTCACAATGTAGACACTTTGTACTTGTTTAGGGAGACCCTTGATCAAAACGAGTAATAATTTAGTAGGTACATCTAAATTAATACAGATTTTGATCCCTATTACTCCCTTTGGAAAGTACCTAATAGGGTTTTTACGGGAAGCATCAATTGGCAGACATTACCACGCTGTCGTCCGCTAATGCATAAAACACCCTGTTCATGTAATTGAGACCTTTAAAGATATTGCTTACGATGCGGTCATCTAAGTACATCTAGGTACCGTTAACGTAGTAAGGGTAATCTAACGTTATAATATTTTACATATGCATTAGTTTTCCTTTAACTACAGAATTTCGATATTGCCAACGGATTGTGGAGATTAGATGACAGTCGGTTCACAAAAAAATATCGAAGTTCGACTGGAAAACCGAACCCAACGAGGATGGGAAAAGGCTCAGTGGATGATGACTAAGCCGATTATTTCATTAGTCAGACGTCAGTAGTAATATTGCTTTTGATTATTGATTATCGCTTATTGATTTTGACACGAGACCAATGTACATTCGTCCACATTTAGTCTTAAGAAAATGTGTAAATGTATCAATTATTGAAAAAGAGTGACTGAGAGTTTTATTGCCAGGTTCTTTCTCTCGGTTCTACTTATTGCTTTGCGAATCTGGCAGTACATGTAAATATAGAAGCAATGATATTTTTATTTTAAGTACTTACTGACGTTAGTAAGAACCATTTAGTGACCTATACAAATAAATAAATCATTTCATTTCATTTAATTTAATTTCATAGTAAAAGGCAAGTTTGCCTCAGCTTCATAACTTCCGCAGAGACCACAGAGGTGGTCAAAGTCCGCCGGGCGCCACTGGATATACCCTCTGCTAGTAACCAGAGACGCCCGGCAACGGACGTTAGAGCGGCCGCGGCCTTGGGCCGCGGAATTAAAAAAAAAGCTTCATAACTTAAACGACAGGCGCATCACTTGAATGTAAGATTTTCATGAAAATTTAAGAGGCCCTCTTAAATATTCAGGGGAATCGTGTACCCTTTAAACGAAAAAGTGCCTAGTAATCTTCCATAGGCATCGTCCCCTATTACATGGAGACAAACTTATTGCTAAAAGGTGGATGTTTAATACACCGATCGTTTGGGGAAACAGACGTGTTTAGACGCTAAATAAGAGGTACCTAACCCTTTCTAAGGAAAGCCATTCTGTAACTTTCTGTGCATTCAACGTTAAGCACTATTGGCATTTGGTAATATTAGGTATAATGCAATTGACTAATCGTTTTTGCACTATGTACGAGTATCTAGGATGTATAATTTCTACGGAAAGGGTTTGCAAACTTAATATTTATAGTATAGATTCATGGGGCTCACATGACTCTGTTGTTTGTTTAATTAACGGGAATTAAAGCGGAAATTTTACATTAATATTCTGACAATAATGAACTTTAATACACATTTCAGAATATATCATATTGCTTAAACGATTTGCGTAATATTATTATGATCTATTGTGAAATATGTAAGTTTAAACGAAAGTTTAGTAAATGAAAACCAAATAATAATAAGTAATTATTCTATTTTTATTAACAACATGGCCCTAGCAATAAATAGTTAAAACTAATGAGTACATTCATCAGATATAAATAAATGCCAAAACATTACCTATCACGATTCTTAAAACTAAAACTGTAACAACTATTTTCGAAAGAAATGCTCCTCCTCTGTAGTTCAAAGTACTTTAGTTGAAATACTTTCTATGACAAACATTATTTTCACGAGTGATGCACAATATCCTTTCTTACGTTTAAAAAAACACTAACTTGCCATATTTTCATACGTCTTCATTTCAAATGTTCAAGGTAAATAAGTTCCTAGTGTGGTTGTTCGTCAGGCAACCCATCATCCACAACCATATCTATCTCCACTTCGTAAGTGCCTGGTTTAGAGTGCGAAGGTCGCACTATAATCCCTGGTATCTTTGATTCTTGTACTCCATCGACTTCATTCTCAGCACTATTCCGTAATGGTACACCCGCAGGTCGTTCAGGCACTGACACACCATTATCTTGAGGAAGCCTTACCGACATCATCCCTTGCACACGTTGGACAAACATTTCCAATATTGGCCCAAATCTCGATACTCCATCAGTTGAGACTAAAAGCCGATCTGCGCCTCCATGCTGTGGGTGTAGCACGAACATATTGAAGTTGAGAGTTTTTTTAACTGGTCGGGCTATTGCCTGTCCGATGCAGGCTATAGTAACGAGAGCAATTACTGCACGGGGTGACATTGTAAGTCAAGTCAGGTGTCTGCGTGCACCAACGACGACGAAAGACACCACACTGCGCTAGCTGCGTTTATGCTTAGCGTCTAAGTCAAGATAACGGGTCCACGGCAAAAAGATCATAATTGCTTCGCATCGTACGAACGGCTGATAATTGCAACCATCTCTCGATACTTACCTTTCCTTTGGAAAGCGATGCTATCTTAATTCCAGTGAGTCGTCATTATATGTGTCCGAAAATTGATGAGCTTCATTGGTTTAATGCTCTTTCACACATTGTCTTCTTCATATGTCTAGTTATTACTATGATAGTTACAACCTGTAAAGGCTAAAACGTAATATGTAGTTGACGGTAAAAAAATTCATGGCGATTCTCTCAATATATCTTGGTGGAATAAGTCTTATATTTGTGATATGAAAGTTGAGTTTACCTTGATATAAAACTGCAACAGCAGTACTCCTTTATTTTTAAAGGTGTGTTGCCATCAGTCATATTATCTGAAGTACCCGATTGATTGTAATATAATGATGCACTACCTATCAAGGTCAAAACAATGCAGGTCAATAGAAATGAATAATAGGAATGTCCAATACGGATAGATAATGATAGAAATTTTATGGCTAATTAGAACGAAATAATGGGACTACTATTACATTGTATCTTTATAAGGTGGAACGTATTGAACTCATTCATGTAGTGTCTCCATATATGTAGCTTATTATGAGTCTAGTTTCTGCTCATAATTTGGTATAATATGGGTTAAACAAGCCTCTTTGTAAGGGCGCTCCGTGGTCTCGTACGTAAGTCACGTAGCGCTTCTTGGTCAAAAGTCTCTACTTAATGAATTTATAGTAATTATGAGTTACATGAAATTGAAGTGGCGGCATCGTTTTCACAGATATGTCACCAGGACATTTGGTATTAAAACAATTTTGTGTCACAAACCATTGATTTATAACGGTTTATAGAAACTTTATAGGTCAGCCAATAAGTGCTTCATAATTATAATGTATACTCGACTCAGTAAAGTGTAAAGACTTCCTTCGCGTTTGAGCTATCTCTGGATATAAGGCCTTTTAGCACCCATCATAGCCCACTTAATATGATTGTATCCAGCCTTTTCCATCATATAATTACTAGTCAGTTAACTGGCAGCATCAATATCTAGTCAATTTATTACAGTAGAAAGCCATAGAGCCGGCCCTTCGATATCACTCCATATCGGTGTCGGTACAGTTAGTTGGGTTATTACCCTAGAAACACCCTCCATTTAAGAAAGTCATCTAAAGACATTTACTACGTCAAAACTATTAAGCCTTGCCCAAAGAATATAAATATGGTACAAAATTGCATTCAGAGTGAGACCACACTGAATGCAAACCTGTGTATTTCTTGGAAAATATTTTACAGTACAGTCGCATTTATGCATTTTTTCTGCATTACATAAACTTTAACGGCGTCGGTGTTCCGCTTCGGGGAAAGAGGGGTGATTATATTGTATCTTTGTACTTAATAATTAATGTAATTAACTCAAATAAATAAAATTGTCATGTCGTTTTGTATTCTTGTTTGCGTAATTAATTACAAGCAAGTAAATCAAACAACAGCTACAAAATATATTCAATAATTTTATTTTCATACAATGTACTCTCCGCGCCTAACTAATCGATCGTAATCTGTTTAAAATATTTTTCATAATAAATAAACAAACATATTAAAGTGTCTCTTCAAATATTAAGTTCTTGCGAATTGATCATACTCAATACTCAAAATTGACTTTTTGGCAGATATTTTAATCTAAAACTTTATTAGGTAGGTAAATAGTTATTAAGTTCAATAAAACAAGAAGCTGCAATCGGTTACTCAACTATTATTTTGCTGTTTTGACGTATACAAGTAGGTACATTAATTGATTGAATATATATACCTAGTTAAGAGTACCTACCGCTGCAAATAAATGAAGGACCACAAATAAAATTTACGTTTTATTTAAGAGATCACATTTCATATTGTGTCCTCTTAAAATATGAAAATAACGGTGATATTAACTATTTTTTTTTTATTAAAAGTGATTTGGATTTTTTTTTATTTGTGGCTGTTTCTTTTAAAAGCAGCTATTTATATTGACCTACGAGCCTAGTACCGAAACAAATAAACGAGTATTGTGATTTCATTGTTTTTGTGCAGCGCTGAATATTTTCCATCTTATTTACTATTACGCTTTATTTCGCTGAAGCGCGACTGAACCTCTGAAACTAGTCTTTTGTTCTAACGATTCTTTGGATTCCTCGCTCGCTTGCTTTAAAGGTGCTGAAGCAGCTGCAAAATATATGTCACATTAAAATATCTTACGTACTTAATAATGGCAGGATCAATTTCGAATAAATTTGGTAGGTTAGAGTTGGACTCATACTCTTAAGCTGTTATTGCAGTTATCTGGTTACCATAATTCAAACTCTTCTTAGCTTTAAATACTATGGAGCAGCTAAATTACAGTAATTGGTCGAAAGGAATTTTACCCTTTCGTAAAAAGACAATGTTTTACCTGCCTGTCCTTGCTTGTTTGTTGCTAGACTTTGAACAGCTACAGCAGGACCCTGATATGTGAGCTGATTGCCTGGTCTCTGGAGTTCCACTAAGTTCGTAAAGCGAATAGGTTCCCTAGCCGCATTTACTTGTTGAGCAGGACCATTTCTGTTAAACATTTGAAATAATAAGAATTGTATACTTACATACATACATATGGTCACGCCTCTTTCCCATTGGGGTAGGCAGAGACTATGGAATTCCACTTGCTACGGTCCTGGCATACTTCTTTCGTTTCTTCCACTTTCATAACTATCTTCATGCACGCTCTCCGGTTCTGAATGCTCTTGACCTGACCTTTGTTAAAAACATCTCCGATTTGGTCGAAGTACGTTCGCCTAGGGCGACCCTTACCTGCCTGTCCATTCACGCCCGCCTTATGTATCTGTTTCGTCAATCTTCTTTCATCCATCCTTTCTACGTGCCCGAACCATCTAAGCATCCCTTTTTCTATCTTACTCACTACATCTTCTGATACACCGCAAAGTTCTCGTATCTCGCTGTTCCTCACTTTCTCAACCAATGTCGTATACTTATGTTACTTTATTGTTATGCTTACTATGCATTGTACTTAAAATTATCTCAAATAGGTAATTTATATCGTTTTTTTTTCTTGGGAATAATATTAGAAAGTTAATACTATCAGGCGTTACTTTTCGGAAGTCCATAGTTAAATAAAATAAATCTAACTACTTTGCAATATTCCGCCACATGCAAATTACCCAACTCTCGTATTTATTCATGTACAAGTCCGCCCTCCAAACCCACTTAGGCCGAAAGAATAGAGAAATAATTTTGAAAATAGAATAAATATGAGAGTTGTGTTATCGTGCAAAAAAATAATAAAAAACCTCGACACGTGTTTCGCCCCCAACCAGGGGCATCATCAGGTGATGTCGATGGCTCGGCGCACGGCGACCGAATGAGCCACAACTCGTAAACCGCACCTATTTATATCCTAGGTTTTTTATTTCTACCCACAACTATAATACCAAATTATTTTATGTCTACCCACCACCGTTGTTTGAATGACGTATACCTACCCGCAGCAAAGGGGAAGAGCGAAATTAAGTTGATCATTTAAAATATTAGGGTTCAAGCGTCTATGTTTATAGATTTCTAATTGTTCCAAAACCGAAAGCCTCAGTCCTTTGTTGCAGGTGTGCAGAACGTCATAAGTGTCAGGATTAGGTAGGGAGTGACCGGAGTCCAACAAATGTTTTGCGAAATGAGACCGTTCTGGGCGATTGTTTCTAAAAGCTGTAGTGTGGGGATTGTGAGGGTGTTTATATTGGCCAAACCGGCCGTAGTTTCGCGACGCGGTATAAAGAACATATATCAGCGTGTGTGTGTGTGTAGTGGCGGAATATTGCAAAGTAGTTAGATTTATTTTATAATATTAGAAATTACATCATCCAATGCCTTACTCCGACTCTTAGTACGGTTGCAAACTCCCTGTCCCCTAGTCCTTCGTTCATCTGTTCATCGTTCATCTGTCTGTCTGTACAAGCTAATATCCGACGATAAAGAACGAATTTTCAAGCAGTTTTTACAAATAGATTAAGCTCAGCTCAAGGCAAAATAGGTTTTTCATTAAAATCTGATGCCAGGAAACAGTGATCGTCATTATAACCATCAGTAATCAAATATTTGTCCCGTCTTCAAACAGTTGTCGTAATACAAAATTTGCTCAGTGCGAGACTATGACGATGTGGGCACATAAGGTTATTTGTTGGTTATTACGAGTATCATTCATCTTTTAAGTTGATTACTTAAAGTACTTATACAATTTCTGTTGAAAGTAGAAAGTAGTTGCTAATGGTAATGCAAACACTTTAGTTCTGCAATGAAAGTTTATTATTAGTCACAGGAATTAAATACTCATTATTTTTTACTAGCCGATGGCCGCAGCTTTACCAGCATAGTTTTTTCTACTATCCGTTTTTGTTGAAGCATAGCCTAATAGTTGCACAAAGTTTAGCTCAGGCTATCTTTTAAAACAGCTCAGTACCTTTGGAGATTATCGTCTACATACAGACAGACCGACACATATTCAGAAGGCAAATAATGTAATTATTTGTTGCTCCATTCCCGGATGAAGACATCTAACTATTTGTTTTGGGGAATGGTTATGACATTTGTGGTATTTACTCACACTTGAAGTAGACCAGGATCCTGGTAAGCTAAGTTGTAAGGTCTCTGAAGAGCAAACGGTGAACCGAGAAGCTGTGGGGACACAAGCCCTCTCGGTCCATATCCAGCTGGAGACACCACAGACTGGCCCGATGGGTCAAGGAATAATGCATTTTGGAAACCTGAAAATATACCAACATTCTAGTTATGTAATGTTTCCTACTCTGTCCAATAGAAAACTACTACCAATGAATATGTATCGATTACTTTTACAAAATAGTTCAAACTATCCTTTAGTTTACCTTCCTGACTCTTGAAACCACCGACTTGTGCCATTGATAATAATAAAGGGTACTTTTGATTGCTACCAGTGAAGTAAGCCAGTGGTGTCAAGGGTCCAGAAGACAAATTCTTACCATTTCCTGGATACGCAGCATTTGCTTGAGGTGCAGCAGCCACAATGTACACAGGCTGATAGCCTCCTATAGTACCCGGGCTGGAATGAAGTGTTGTCATAATATTAAAACCACCTTCAATATTCTTTTACCCGGCTTAAAGTGCATTAGAATATTATTCTCTCTGGATGAGATTTTCGCAAAAATTTTTAGTTTTAAACAAAGCAATCTAATAATATTCACTAGAATTCTTTTAACTACTCTAGCTAGGCCAAATGTGCTTGCAATAGTTGGATGGTCCGAATTTATGCCTCGTATGATCGTGAAAGAAGACACTTTTTTGTAATAAATAATACATACCACAACATTTTTTCGACGTTTTTCTTGCCCGAAGGGATATATTTAGATACATGCTTTTTATACACTCCACAATTTTACCAGTATTTTTACTGCTGTTATTGATATTTTCAAGTACTTGAGTTATATTTTGTAGAGATTCGTAGCTTATTCACTAAGTGCATGGCAAGTGAGTAAGGATTATTATTACTAAGCATGTTGAGGCTGTTTTTGTAGCTTGTTATTCAAATTTTTTTTATATCAGGTTGCCAAATTGACTGACTCAGTGGCGTGGTCGGTACGGCATCTGCTTTCGACGCCGGAGTCTCGGGTTCGATTCCCGATCGGGACAAACTTTGTGTGATGACACATACGCTTGTACCGAAGTTTGGGTGTTTCCTATGTATAATATGTATGTATTTACCAAAAAAATGTATATAAGTGTTTATATCAGTTTATCTAGTACTCATATCACAATCTCTGCTTAGTTTGAAACTAGATGGAGTTGTGTGAATTGTCCAAACATTAAAAAAAAAAATTGACACCGCCCGCCTGATGGAAAGCCGTTGCGACGTCTGGCGACGAGTGACTCTCAACTTGGCGACCAAGTGATGTGCCTCTTCGCTCCATTGAAGAACCATGGGTTGTAAATAGGAGGAAATACGTACGCGGGCCGGGCGTTCCAGCTCTCGATCGTCTCCTGGTGCGTACCAGAGACTCCTGGTGCATACCAGAGACGCCCGAAAATGACGTAGGAGCTACCGCGGCCTTGGGCCGCTGGTATAAAGAAAATGCCTCGATCGTTCCATAAAGGAACAATCTCTAGAACTGCTCAATTCGTGCGATGATTCTATCCACAGTATACGGATGGCATCTCTGCCCGGCACGTGTTGTACAGGATCGAAAAGAAGAGGGTGGGATTAGGTTAAAGAGCTATTCAGAACACTCGCCGTGTTAAATGCGGTAGAATGCGGCCAAGGAAGCTATAGTTCCGAGCTGCGCAAGTGGTTCAAGGCTTCTTGAGGTATCAGGACAATCCATAATCCGAATAGCCCGTCGCTGCATAGCGTCGACTAGCAAGTACTTCGCGGAACCGTCCCAAATGTCGTCTAATCTGCGTCTTGTACCACAGACACCTGGTGCAGTGTGAAGACATTATATATCACCTATCAGTGCCAATCCATAAATTACATTATTATAAAGAAACATCTACTTTCACTGATACTTTCTAACAAAATTCAACATTCATAAATTGCAAAACCTGAATGACAAATAAATTTCAAAGGATTTATGGCGTTTTAATGTACGATGATGGCACAAAAGCTAGAAAGGGTACAGAAAATAAAAATAATGAATTAAATGTAATATGTTTACCTGTAACCGGGAACAGGCATGTGAACAATGAATACTCGTTGTCCAGGCAATAACCCAGGTAAATTAGGAGCCACAGGGTTCTGGGGAAAAAATATATAACATGTTTAGCTATTTAATTTCACCAGGCGCTAAACGGTTGTAAACAGTAAGATCTCTAACTACTTCGGTGCTGTAATTGGTACGAGTAGTGCAATTGTAACAACTGGAACAACTATTTGTGTAGTCCGCAGATTTTTGTAAAGAAGTTCGGTGTTTTCTATGCAGCTATGTATCTATTCTCAAAAAAGTAATAATGATATTTAACTTTGATTCAAAAAGGGTAAGATATACCCTATTCCTGACCTGTTGGGGCGGTTGCTGTGGTTGCTGCACTCCTGGCACAAGCTCCACCTCACTGTCAGGCTCTAAGGTCTCCAGCCGAGATGATTCTCCATTGAGACCAGTAGACACTGTAATTATTAGGGTAAAATAAGATCAAGTTATATTTCTACGCAACCTACACAAATTGTAAAGCTTGTACAAATTGTAAACAAACAAAATTGTTTACAAATCACATGCTGATTGCATCTACGTTTAATATGTTCATCGAAGGGATTTTCTAAATATATTTTCTTTATATATATTCCAGTATTTGAAAGCAATGAGTTTCCTTCGCCCTTTCCTTCTCGGCTGCAGGTCAGTCCTGCCGATGACATTCGTTTTGCGATTATAATTTTTATCTACTTCACAGAACCAATAGGCTGGCTATTTTCCAGCCCTAAGTATAAATATCGCCATCCGCACATGGCAATACAGTTAGAATTGTTCAAAGTAATTTAAAAAATATGCTATTGTAAAATTCAAGATTTTCCGTTACTACGAACTTTTTTGTACTTCCTTGTACTCGTATCATTTTACGAGTAACTTAAAATAACCTACCTAATAGGTATATTACCTTGCTTTTGTTGAGCTGGTCTATAGAAATTATCCACCTCTGGATTCTGCAGATAGTAGTCCAGTCTGTAATTTAAACGTTGACTATACTTGTATATTGTTTGAATACAAATAGTTCCTGCTTTCTGATTAATTTTGCATATTAGCAAATGGTGCCAAACTGTCCCTTTGATCCAGAAAGTATTAGTGACGAGGACACACTAAAAATTTCTGCCCGATCCAAGTCATGCAACCATGCCACTGATCCGGACGAACAACTTGCAAATATGATTTGGTGTATGTTCAGTATGCATAATACTTACGGGTTAACTTGTTGTGGTTGCGCAGGCGCGTGTTGTTGGTACGTTCGGTGGTGTGTGGGCGGCGCTGCAGTCGCTGACATGCAGAGTGTCACCAAAACTATGTTCTGTAACAAATCATAAGTAAATATGAATGTATCTTACTTATTCTCACTCATTACATAAGTTTCTTGGTAATGTTGTTTTCGGTTTTTAGTTTGTCCCACGATGTCTACGAGTATTATTTTCGATAGTAGGTATATACAGATGCTTTAAAGGTCTTAGTGACTATAGGTTGCCTGTTAAATTCTTACCTCTAGGAATATTGATGACATTGCGTAAGTAATATAAGTAGTGAACATTTTTCCGCCATGCGCACCAGTGGACGCATTACATAATAGAATATTGAACGTTTTCAATTATCATTCAGCGTGGCAAATCAATGCAACCTTCACGCAGCTAGAGGCCGACCAAGTAAACGCACTATCTTGTCTCTTAGAGTACAACAAGGCACAAAACATATAAGTAAAGATTTTATTTACCGCTCTGTGAGAGAAAAGCAAAAATGTCCATTCACGAACTACAGATGCTCGCTTAGTCGACTACGGGACTTAATAAAAATACCATATTTGCAAGAGCCTTGTGCATTGATCAGCTGGTGTTCAACTTGCAGGTTAGCTCTTAGATCTTGGTGGGTCCCCTATGCAGCACATATGTTTAATTAATTAATCATTCCGATCACATGAAGAATCAGATAGCCGATAAAAGTGAAACATGAACCGAATTACAATAAAGGCAATAATGTTTTTTTTCTGCATTAGCGGAGTAATGAATGGATACGGTAAGTAGGTAGGTATAATTAATGTGTTTGTTTTTACTGGGTTGTAATTGAAGTCTCTCAGTATGTATAGGCGCCACTATGTAGATAAATATGCTGATTGTACGTCTTTGCCATATCATAGCTGTGAGACATCTACAGAATAAAGTTTATGTCTTCCTCTCTGCATATTCTAAAATTTGTTTGTTTATTTATTTTATTTATTTATTTTTGTACACACACAGTAAATAAAACAGTAAATGGATACAAACTAAACATGTATACAATGGCGCCACTTATCTCTAAAGAGATCTCTTCCAGTGGGCCTAAGAGAGGAGATCGTGATGCAAACAGGTCCTGATGTGTGTGCAGGTTAATAAACTTACATAAACTATATCTACATAAATACACAAATATATACATAAAAAGATATATAAACATACATAGACGTACAATAATTAAGGTAAGGAAGCGAGATAGTGTTCCTTGACTCTCTTCTTGAAGCCAGACACAGTTCTGCAGTTCCTTATATCGGTTGGAAGAGCGTTCCACAGTCTGACGGCATGAACGGAGAAAGAGTAGGAGAAGAAGTCAGATTTGTGGGAAGGACAATTGAGGCGGTAGGAGAGGTGAGGCCGGCACGATTCATCTGATGCACGCATCAGTGTGAACCGCTCCCGCAGGTAGGAAGGATATGAGGGATTGTGTAGGACATTGAAAAGGAGACATAATAACCGAGTATTTCTACGAAGACGGATTGGGAGCCACTTGAGTTCCTTGCGAAATTTTGAGACGTGATCATACTTACGTAAGTTAAAAATAAATCGGATACCTAAGTTTTGCAACCGCTCAAGTTTGTTTAAGAGCTCCTCTGTAGCATCCAGGCAGCAAGCGTCCGCGTAGTCCAAGATCGGCACGATTAGTGTTTGGGCCAGCGAGATTTTAGTATCGTGGGGCAAGAAACTCTGGAGACATTTAAGTGTATGAAAGGTGAAGTGGACCTTCTTGCTGACCTCGTTAATATGAGAGCCCCAGGACAAGTTGTTGTCGATAATAACTCCCAAGTTCTTAGCGGCATTGGTGTATTTGATAGGGATATCATCCAGCACGATAGCTGGAAGAGATGCCATATCCAGCCCTGCCAACATCTGCCGACTGCCAATTACCATGGCCTGAGATTTAGTGGGATTTATGTGGAGGCCGTATGACCTTGCCCATAGGCTGATGGCACTCAAGTCATGATTCATGACAGCGATGGCAGTCCGATACTCGTTGAGGGTAAAGTGCCTATACAGCTGTAGGTCGTCTGCATACAGATGGAAGTTGGAAGAAATGACTCTAACTGCGGAGTTGATAAAAATGGAGAACAAAAGAGGAGAGAGTACGCCACCTTGGGGCACGCCCGCAGTGAGATTGCACCAGTCAGACTGAGCGTCATTGTAGCGAACACACTGTGAGCAGCCCTGAAGATAGGATTTAAACCAGGTCACAGCCTCCATGGAACAATTCAACGACTTAAGGATACCAAGGAGAATGTCAAAGTCTACCGAGTTAAAGGCACTACTGAAGTCCAGTAGCACCAATACCGTAAGAGATCTACTCTCCATGGCCCAACGTATGTCGTCGGTTACCTTAAGAAGTGCCGTCACAGTGCTGTGACCTGTCCTAAACCCAGATTGAAAGGGACTAAGGAGATTATTCCGTGTCAGGTAACTAGTCAACTGGCGATGTACTACATGTTCAAGGACTTTGGATAGGAATGGTAGAATGGATATAGGACGAAATTGGGACGGGAGAGAAGGGTTTGATGTTTTAGGTAGTGGAATAACTTGTGCCTGTTTCCAAGCACTAGGAAAACAGCCGGAGGAAAGGGAGAAATTAAAGATATGAGTTAAAATGGGGATTACGGACGGGAGAATAGGAGAAAACATTTTAGAACACAGCTGATCGTTCCCAACAGCAGAGGAAGTGATGGCTAAAAGAGATTTTTGGACGTCATCCCCACCAACCGCAGAGAGATGAAACGAAGGGCATGATGGGACCGGCAAAAGAGACAAATCGAGCAGAGTGTTGGCCCTAACAAGCGGGTCAAGTGTTACAGGTGGGAGAGAGAAATGCTTATTGAGGGCTCGAACATCGATGTTGTGACAATCAATAGTTGGTGACTTGCCGATTCCATTAGCTTTAAGGAATTTCCAGACGTCTGAAGAGTTGTGGTTGACAAGAGATTCGTGAAAATGACGGCGTTTGGCATCACGACACAGACGACCACAGCGGTTGCGATGGTTCTTATAACGAGCAAAATTGAAGTCAGTCGGACTACGCTTGAGCCTCCTTTTAGCCCGGTCACGGTTAGCCATGAGCTCTTTGATTTCAAGCGTAATCCAGGGAGCGGGGACATGCTTTAACCTTACCCTACGCAGCGGTGCATGCCGATCATATAAAGTGGTAATGGCATTATTAAAAAGTTCTACCTTCTGGTCGACAGCTTCACAATGAATGACGTGTCCCCAATCTAAGCTGCCAGCATCACCGCGTAAAGCCTCCAGATCCATGCTCATAAAATTCCGGAACACAGCAAATTGTGATTTCCGTTTAGGTGGACGAATAAATAGAGATGCATAAATGAGGAGAAACATCAGATGTTTTACGTGTTTCCACACAAAAAAACAACTCTATCATACATACAGATTCACTTCGTTCCCATTGAGGTAGGCAGAAACTATGGAATACAAATTTCAATTTTTTGTAAGTCCATGTGGGGTTTGGAAACGAAAAAACTATTGTAGACCGGATTGGCATTGGTCAGTTACAGGTAACGATCGTTCCTAATAGCTTGATGACCCTTATAGCTTAGCACCTTACTTATACTAAAGGCCAGCAGAACGTAGCACTGCTAAGAACATTGCGTATGAGTAGTTTCAAACATTATGGATAAAACAACTCCTTAACACTCGACCTCTAACCGTCAACTGAAAAACAATAATTACAAACTACGCACCGGATACATGACAATACACTTAATTTTACAAATTGGACGGCAGGAAGACTTAGTTACAGTCTCATTGCTATGTACTGTGCGTCGGAGCCTTCACCCACATAGACGTCGCACGAGCCGTGGTCATTGGTATCGTAAAATTATATGGTTGCCTTGCTGATTTTGAGAACATCTATAGTTACGACGTTTCAAATTTAGAGAGACCACACTATTGTTCTGGAAGATAACAACAAAAAATAACCCCTTTTTCTTAAAATTTATATCAAGAACTCATTATAATACAATAATTATTAATCCCGGACCGAACCTGCCAAAGGTGCCGTGGACGCTAGCGGCATTACCCCGCCAATCTTTGCAACACCAATCTTGGTACGCACCTGAGCGAGTCACCTGTCTTTTTATGCACTTTTTATTTCTTATTATTCTCAAAATTAAAAATTATCTCTACTGCTTGCGGCATCGGCAGCCCCATTCAGTTCTATTTTAAGTTGTTGGTTTTGAAAATGTATTCGTGCCTAAACATAAGAACATGGCATCGGAAGAGTTTGTCGATTACCAATGATATTGCTGGAAATTTCACAAGACGTGGTATGTGCTGTGGTGACCCCTATTTTCTGCGAATTCATTGGTTATCGACAAACATGCTCATCGATGCCATCCATGCTCATAAATTAGAAATACATTTTCGAAATTCACAGTTCTTGGCAAGTTTAATACTTCATTATCTTGAATCATTTTGTGACATAAGAGTAGGTTCATTATACATTAACATAAACTCACGTAACAGCTCACCTTTGCCCTTGTTAGTCAGATTTGAGTGGCACATCAAAGGAGCATTCAACTTTCCATCATATAATAATAATACTCATAAACTCATAATAGTTGGCATATATTATTGTCTTCGTACGAAACTTCAAATACTGCTTAGAGCAGGTTTTGCTAAGTGACGGGATTTTATGTTTTACATATACATAGGAACACAATTTATATAAGTAGGGTACGTATAAGAGGTACATTACGCATCTATATTTTCATGCATTTAAACAGTTACTGGACACCATAATACTATAGCGATAACTATTCGGTAATCCGTACCTAGATTCAGACAGCCAGTATAATACCATCTCTGCCAGCTGCACAGGTATTTCTCTTTACAAATAGTGTTTACATCAAACATATAAGGAGCTACTATGCCTGAAGACAATCGAAAAACAATAAACAGTACTAAACCAGTGGTTGACCATTTGTTTCTAAATGAAGGGATAATCCGTTTCGGTCATTAAAGGAATCGAGTTCCACGCGTTTCTAAATCTCGAAGTCTGCCGCTAGTTTAAAGTAATTCCACCAGAAAGTGTTGGATCTTCTTAGTATTGATGTCTGAGACACAAAAAATAATAAATATGATCAACACCGCAACTTCAGACGATCGATTTTATTCAACCAATATTTCTAAAATTTTAAGCCATATCATTGATTGAATGTCAATCAATTAAACTCGACGCTGGCTGACCTCTAACTGCTGTAGGTCCGAAATTCGTTGCTCTGTAACTGTACTCCATTATTAACGTTAACTCTTGTTACTTGCAGTGACTTATAAGCTATTGATACTTGCAGTGACTTATTAGCTCTATTGATACTTGAAGTGACTTATTAACTCTTGATACTTGCAGTGACTTATTAGCTCTTGATACTTGCAGTGACTTACAAGTCCATTGACCACAGCCTTGCAAAATCCTAACAAAAGTAACAACATAACTGTCACACGCAGTTAACCACTACTGTTTCCTTGCGTCACAGTAACGCAAGAGAAGCAATTTGAAGTGATTACGTGGCGGTATGTTAAGGGACTCGCATCGCTGATTGTGTCTTAAACGACCCGCTTTTGTGTTCAGGATGTCGTTTACTTTACAATCATGTACTTAATATGTCACACGTTGACGATTACCAAACAGCTGTACTCTGCATGCTTTTGTGTTGGGTTTGTTGTAGTCAAATGCTTATTTTGTAGGTTTGTAAATAAACCTACAAAATAAGCAGTAACAACTGCCATAGATATTCATATAGCAACCGGAACCGACGGCTTAACGTACTCTCCAAAGCACGGATGGGTATCAATTCATCCATCCTGGCTGGCTAGATGTTGAATGTTCACAATAACCTTTGCAATGTGTAAATCTAGTCAATAGGATAGTTAAGAAAAAATAACCGAGAGAAGCTTCACATTCAACATTGTCTGATTTAGAAGTCATCATCAGCCTATCGCTGTCCATTACTGTCTATACACCTCTCCAATTAGTAGGAATTCGAAGTTTCTCTTTAAAAACCTTACGAATTCTGGTCCAATCCAACAGTTAATACAGTCTGCGTTTTGAGTAAACATCTTTAAAACTAAAGACTTTTCTTTAAAACTAACTTTAACAAGATATTGAGTATAATAGCCCATGTACTAATACATTGTTGGTTAAGATCGGTTTGTTTTGTCGCTAAATAGTGTAAAATCCTTCACTGACTGAAACGTGCGTTCTATGACTTCTAGAGGCGGGTCATTGGTCTCATTGTTTATTTATTTTGGGTTTATTTTGGCTACTAGTTGAATAACGCGGCTTGTTTATAGAAATAATGTAGGTGCTGATTTGTATCTTGCAAATTGCAAAGATAAAACACCTTCTTAGTTCTTATATATTCTTACTAAAAGATTTCTATGTGACAATAATTTCAGAGAGCGAAAACGGAACTTCTTTTCTTTAAAACTAACTTTAACAAGATATTGAGTATAATAGCCCATGTACTAATACATTGTTGGTTAAGATCGGTTTGTTTTGTCGCTAAATAGTGTAAAATCCTTCACTGACTGAAACGTGCGTTCTATGACTTCTAGAGGCGGGTCATTGGTCTCATTGTTTATTTATTTTGGGTTTATTTTGGCTACTAGTTGAATAACGCGGCTTGTTTATAGAAATAATGTAGGTGCTGATTTGTATCTTGCAAATTGCAAAGATAAAACACCTTCTTAGTTCTTATATATTCTTACTAAAAGATTTCTATGTGACAATAATTTCAGAGAGCGAAAACGGAACTTCGAGTGAAAAAACATGGAATAAATTGCTAAAAGTAGAAACGTTCCCATAAAAAAATATTTTATAATATTAAGGTTAACCCACAATATTTTATAACATTAAGGTAAACAAAAAAACAGGAAAATAAATAAATTATGAAATGCTCATGCACGTCTGCACGTCGACCTTTGTCACAATTTTCTTAACATAACACAATGTTTAAACCTAACTTATTATTCATTATTTAAATAAAAGAAAATAACTGATAATGTACTCACAATATATCCCGCCATTTTCCTAACACGACGCGTATCCGCGTGCTTTAACGTAACAGTGCGCAGGAGCATGTCACAACTCACTTATATGAGACGCGCTTGCGTTTGTCATAGGGATAAATTATACACTTTTGATTTTAACATTGTTTTGCTAGTAAATCTAAACTACCTCGGTGGCACAATGGTACTATGTACGGACTGCCACACTCGAGGTCTCGGGTTCGATTCCCGGGTCTGGTGGATAATGTATAATTCTCTTTAGAATTTTATCCAGATAATTATCCCAGAGTCTGGAACTTGTGCCCGGTAGATGGCAATAGGCTCGCCCCCTATTACATGGGACCTAACATAGCTGGCGAGATGTGGGTGTGTTTGCACACCTCTGCCTACCCCTTCGGGAAAAAGGCGTGATGCTATGTTATGTATGCTAGTAAATGCAGGCTACTTGGAGTTTGAACTAGATTGTACAGTTCTCTTATGAATCGTCCAAGGTACTTAACCTGCACGAAACATAACATAACATGTTTCGTGCACCTGCACGAATAGCCCATATTATGCCACTTCGTTAGTTAAATATAAGTAAGTATTATAAGGGTTAAAAATCTTTGTTAATTTGAGTTAAGAGTTAAACATTTTGAAATGTAAGTGAAGGATCTCGAAGGACTATAGCTATGGAGACCTTGCAGACGACACTAAGAGGGGTTTGAGATCCAGACGCTTAATTAGAGGAACAAATATGGCACCGTAATAATTAAGTGTGGTTTTATAACCCTCACTTTTTCTTGCCCTTGGATGCATTTAAGAAGGTAAGGGTTTATTAGTAGTAGCCCTGAACTCTCTTTCTACTCTAGTTGACCTCTAGTCCTAGCGTAGTAATTTTTACGGTAAAATATAAAAAAATAAAAAGAATAGCAGGTATAGAATAGGGTATTCTTTATCAATGGTGACCGATAATGGCAATAGGGTTGCATAGAGGACCAGCCCATTGTCAACAAAATTACTTACAAGGTGTGGGCTTGTAAAGCACATATGTCTACCCTTTCGGGTATAGGCATGATGATATAAGTATATGTATTTGGTACGTATGAGATTAGGCCATAAAGTAAAGTAGGTCGTAAAATACGGTTGAAACTAATTTGTGTTAAGTACGAGGTTATAAGTTTTCTACTTGCAACTGTTAAGTGATTAGTAAAATCAGATGCACTCGCACTTAACACTTAACTAAATGTAAACTAATCTCTACACTCCTAATGCTTACCTTTCGCATTTTACGTATACCGCATTAGCTAGTATCCTTCTAAAATATATGTATTACCCATTATTATTGGTAAGTAATGTGTTGTTCACAGGACCATGAAGGTTCTGCACTAACAAAGAAAAAAAAACTGAATAAAAAACCACATTGTTTCATTAATAATGGGAATTGGCGAATCTAATTTAATATAAGATTAAGCTATGTCACCATTACAGTTGCCTGTTTTCTGATTGTCTTGATTATTATTAATATTACCGTTGATATATAAAGCAGATAAGCCATTATTGAAATGTTTACTACAATTAAAATGTAGATTGTTGATAATATACTACAGCAGTGCCGATACTCGTACATATTGATGGATTGAAGCCGATGATTGTACATCTTAGTTGGCTATATTAACAACTAGTTTACGGCCATTTATGTAGCTAATTATACACATAAGTAGATGAGTTTTTTAATACATGATGAACAAACATACTTGTACACTATTCCACAACTTTATTAGTTTTGTTTTCTATCACCGGCTCCGCTTTTCAGCATTATCAAAGATGTTTTACTTCACTGTCACAGTGAACTAATAATACAACTATACTAAAAATAAAGTTAATTATGTATTAAAAACAAAAACTCATCTACTTATGTGTATAATTAGCTACTACTATAGGTATTATTATAGGCAGGCCTATCTCACTCGCAAAAAATACGTGACGTCAGCGAACACTTGAAGTTGTGAGTCAGTAAGGGTTGTCTATTATTTGTGATACGGCATTGACCATAGAGTTGATATTGAGGCATTAACGTCATAATTATTGGTGAAATTATGCTGGTACTTTCCTGACAACCCTAACGTTCGAATTATGTTCTCTGTAAACAAAAGAATGTGCTTTAATTAACGTCGGAGTGCAAGTTCTGTATGTAAGTACTATCCCCTATTCTGGGCTATATATAGGTTTCACCAAGTGCCAACAATCGAAAGTATAAACTACAGTTTTTTTTTAACTTTTATGGATATATTTCTGCATTCTTGTATAATTTGCAATTATAATTGTGTTTAAATATTTCTTTGTATTTCTGATTTAATTTATTCGAAATCGTGATTATTAGGAAATAAATAAAGAAGCAAAAAACGCCAACGTCAGTGTGTTTACAAAATGTGTGATGTCACAGCACAGATAATATCAGACCAAAATGGCTGAACGTCACTCTCAGCCGTTCATGAAATGTTTTATGACTTTCCAGGTTTGAAACTTTCAAAAAACATAATGTAGGAGAAGCATACATATTTTAAACAGATCAGTTATTGAACCAATACTTTGAACTATTTCACATCTCGTCAGAATACCGTCTCTGGAATCAGGAGATTGTTATTATAGCAGGGTGCAGGTACCAGGTTAAAATACCAGGTATCTAGTTTGCAAGTAAGGGATATTTCGATATGTGTATATCGAGTATGTAATAGGATAGATAGCAAAACTATAAATTATCTATAGGAAAAGTAATAGTCTATTGTTATTGATGATAATATTGTGATAGTCTTGGCATCTAACCAAATATTGATAGAAAATATACGACTCTTTGTCTAATTGACGGAAGAAAGATAATAATTCTAATTTGCAAATAGTCTAGGTGGTTGTGGTGTACCCATCATCACTTGAAGATGTCTGACTCATGGCGTAGGTACCTATATATAATAGCAAATCTCCCGTTACCTTGTGATAAAAGTGTTGGACTTGTGTCATAATGACGTTGGCTTGATTCCCAGTCAACAGTGTGATGTGAACCAACTTATAGAAAAAACCCTTTGAGTTTATCAGAATGTTAACGGTATTGCGAGTTAATTGCGAGGATAAAGGATTTTTGAAGTTAAAATAAATCGTACTCATTTTTTTTAAGGCCTACTGTCAAAATCTGTACACGGGAGGTCTGTGGGCTAGCTACACTCAGCGATCCTTGAATGCCCTACGCATACAGTATAATAACGGATTCAGAGTGTTGTTGGGATTGCCTCGTTATTGCAGTGCATCGGGTATGTTCGCAAATAGTTACACTGCGGACTTCTATGCCATACTCCGTAACAAGACAGTGTCAGTACTGAACAGTATTCGGGGTAGTCGTAACAGCATTCTGAAGACAATAGATTGTAGTTACGAATCGTCAATGTATCGCCTTGTGAGGCGTACGATTGGTGCGGTCACGTAAAATATATCTTAAAATAATCACTAACACAACTAACATAGTCATAAGATAAATATCGTTTGTAACTAATAATACTAATAAATTATGGATTTATAATATCTGAATTAAATGTTTAAATAAATAAAAAAAAAAAATTGTTTGTTAGGCATAGAAACATGTGTCAGATAGACTATTTCCTAGGGAAACTTATAGTGCCACTGGAATATCTTCGTAGTGCTAACCAGAGGTGCCCGGCAATGGACGTATTAGTGGCCACCGTCTTGGACCGCGAAACTTAAAAAAAAAGTAAAAAAAAATACATAAAAAACAACTCGACTGTATTTAACCAGATAATTAACTATAAGGAGGCGGAACTCAGTTTGCATCTAGGTTTGAACTGATATTCGAGTCCCACCTGCTTATACTCGTAGTTAAATATCTGGTTAAGTGCAGTCGGGTTTTTTATTATTTAATTATTTATTTCTATTTACAGTTTTTTAATTGTAAAGATAAATACCTTTCATTTGAGATCACATTCATCGAAATCCATCCAGCCGTTTGGCATGTGGAGGGGAACAAAGAAACGCGCTAAACTCATAACCCACGTTGACGCAGTCGGGTAACAAGGGACACTCATAGTGAATGAGAAAACTTAGTCATCACTATTCATCAGCTTGTAAATATAGGTATTATTATGATTGTAAACAAAGCAATATAAAACCAAGTCCTCCGCCGCATCTGTCTGTCTGTTTGTTCGCGATAAACTGAAAACTACTATTTCCATTTTCATGCTGCTTTCATTAATGGATAGAGTGGTTCTCGAGGTAGGTTTTAGTATATTATTTGTCACGGGTGAGGCCGTGGGCGTCCGCTAGTAAATAATTAAAAGTAGACATATTTATAACTAATAATATAGTATGAGAAGCCCAGAACTTTAATTGGCTGTGCCATAGCGGCTGGCACGTAAGATTTAGTTGCCTTTCTGCCTTTCATCAACATTTCATCGCAAGGCAACAGGTTTAATTTTTTTTTCAAAATTACAATATAGCTGCTTTTTTAATGAATACATTTGACCATTTTGGACATAATCCGTTATATGTGTGCCCGGTGATAACAATAGGCTTGTCCCCTATTACGTGGGACCAAAATACTGGCAAATCGTGGGTGTGCAATGCACCTCGGCCTACCTCTTCGGGTATGTAGGCGTGATATGTGTCTGTGTCATTTAATAACTAATATCCAATTGCGTATTTACTACACATCTGTCCATATTAAAATGTAAATTCCTCTCCACGTGGTATACGATTCTAATTATTTTATAAAACGTTACATTTTACTACGCATTTACTTAGTTCGTACTATTTATGCTGCTTCATTCATTACTAATCAGTTTTTTTAATAACACCATTTAAATTGGAAAATAACCGGTCAAGTCTGTAATATAGCTTTTCAAACTGGCGGAGACCTAAAAATTTTAATACTTACCTAAAACTTTCAAAGCACGTGAATTGAAATTTTTGAAGTTTTTAGAAGTTTCATCGGCATTCCTTAACATTTAGAATGATCCTTGAAAGTTCCTACCTAACATAATGTTTTACAATAACTAATTGAAAATTTTAACTGCTTCGGTGGCGTGGTCGTGGTGGTGGATAGTTCATCGGCTTACGACTCCGGGAGTCTCGGGTTCGATCCCCGGGTCGAATCAAATATTTGTGTGATCCACAAATGTTTGTTTCGGAGTTTGGGTGTTTTCTATATATATAATGTATGTATTTAGAAATATATAAGTTGTCTAGATCCCATAGCCCAAGCTTGTAGCTTAATTTGGGCTAGATGGCGTTGTGTGAAAGTGTCCGAAAATATTTAAATATTTTATTAATTTTATTATTAAATATATAATTATTATTATAACGCAGTTAAAACTCTTAACAGCTATATGTTTTTAATTGTAATGTGAGAATATGCACAAAAAGTATGACATGTTGAGTCCATCTATCCCCTCAATGATCATTACTTTGACAGGCACTTTACTGTAAATATTTACTGTTACCTTAGAATAGGGAATAAGTAAGTTGTTGTTACTTCGATTTATTACTTTGTTTATCATGACTAAACAAATACAAACCTCAGCAGTTTGTCTTACAATGTGAAACATCGTACAAGCCACGATAAGCTTGTAGTCACATCCCTAATTCGAACATACTAGAATACTAGTGTAACCGGTTCAAACAATGCACAAATCCGTATCGCCAGCGCAGACCATTGTTCTGTTATGATGTTTTAGATTTAAGAGATAAGGAATGGGCGCCGGCCAATGGGAGCGCGGGTTCGGATATCGATGTGTGTTTTGTCTTGTCACTAAAGGAGCGGGAAGGGATACCGTACCCTCTCCGTTCCCGCGGGCCCCTTTTAAAAGTCCATGCGCGACGAGCGGAGCCACACATTCGCATATTAGAAATCTCGTCAACACAGCTGACGTCATAATCGTAAATAAGCAAAAGTTTAAATTAATTTGAAAGGAGTTATAGTCCTAGTATTAATTCATTTTATATCAACTTTGTGCTCTGTAATATCAGTGTAATTCCCAAATATTGGATGGAAACAAATATTCCCAAATATTGGCGAAAATCCATGACAAAAAGATGTTAAAACTTTTCAAAATATAATAGCATTATTTTCGCAAAAACAAAAGACAATAAAACGTCGACAATTGTTTCACCTCTAAACGAGGCATTATCAAGACTATCTCAGAGAGAACAGCAAAATATGAAGCCAGAACATATTTGCTTTTAAGTATGAATGCGTAAATATCGCTAGCGCGATGTAGGATTTGTCACAATAACTAACGTGGGTAGAAATATTAAGTTATGCTAACAAAATTCAAAATAGATATTCAAAAAGGTAAAAACACTACTCTTTATTACATAGAAAATGCAGAGTGACACACACAAACCAACAAACAACTACTGATGATGTATGAAAATCCGTCTGTTCGTTGAGTAAGAGGGCAATGTTTACATCGTCAAGTTCGCGCTGTCCACGTTTAACTTTAAAAATTAAAGAAGTGTCATCAGCAAACAAAACTACATCGTGGTCGTCTCTTATGAGGTGAGGGAGATCATTAATATATACTAGAAAAAGAAAAGGTCCCAAAATTGAACTCTGCGGTACCCCCATTGCTACAGGAGAACCAGGTGACTGTTTACCATTGATCACTACTTTCTGGACCCTATCGCCTAAGTAAGAATTGGCGAAATTCAAGGCCGTCCCCCGGATTCCGTAATGATCAAGTTTCTTAATTAAAGCCTGGTGCTGAACGCAATCGAAGGCCTTAGATAAGTCACAGAATACACCATAAGCATCATATGACTCATCCCAGGCCCTGTATATACACTCAAATAATTTAATTCCGGCATCAGTGGTGGACCGACCACGAGTGAAACCGAATTGTTTTGTGTGTAATAGTTTATTAACGTTAAATATGTTCTGGCTTCATTTTTTTTTTAATTCTTATTTATTTTACAAGCCATACATAAGGTTAAGCCGGCTTAAAATAGTTACAATGAGGTTAGTATCAATGGTCTTAATAAATACGTTAGTCAAAAGATATCGGTTACATCTATCAGTATAGTATACATCTACCACGTTATAACAGAGTGAAGTTAAAGTATGGATTTATAGTATTCTAGTCAAGGACTGTATAAGGAAATTTATAATTCTGTCACTGTGTTCAATAGTAAAATTAGAGCTTAAAATTCTATGAAACAGGGAGAAGAGCTCCCCAGTGAGTGTCTTTTAAAAGATCCAACCTCAATTGTTCATTGATTTGGCAGTCGAGAACTAAGTGGAGAAGGTCTTCTTCTTTTTGGCAACGACTACAGTTTGGATCTTCTCTTTTTCGCATTGTGAAGCTAAATTTGTTGAGCGGGATATGGTAAGTTCGGAGTCTAAAACAAATGACTAATTCTTTCCTGTTAAAGCCTAGTGAAGAGAACCAGGGCACTCGGGGGGGGGGGTTCACTTACAACTGTCCTGTACCAGATACCTATGTTTTAAGAGCATTCTTCAAAATAAGATTTTAGTTTTAAATAGTTGTCTCTTTTAACTTTGGGGATATGGTCTGTATAATGAGGTTCAGTTTGGAGGGGGATGCCGTGTAGTAAAGCCGCTGACGCCAGTGAGTCGGCTTTCACATTTCCACTGATACCTGAGTGGGAAGGAATCCATTGTAATCGAACTTCAACCCCGCTACGTATCAACTTGGAGATACATTTAATAACGAGGTAAGCTTCTTTCCTACCGGAATCGAGGCCCTTAGCGCATCCTAATAGGTGTTGTAGAGTGCTCTTAGAGTCTGTCAAGATGACAGCTTTTTGGTAGATGGTCGACTCCAAATATTGAGCCGCTTCGTTAATCGCTATCAATTCTATTCCCATTATAGGTATACTCGATTCATTTATGGTAAATTTAGCCCCAAAATCAGCCTCCCTATCGTAAAATGCGCAACCAGAACCGTACCTAGTCTTAGACCCGTCCGTGTATATTTGAGAGTAATCTGTATATAGCTGTCTTATCATATGTTCGCTACGTTCTTTAAGCTCGTGTATAGAAAGATTTTCTTTAGCATGTCTTATGGTTTCTACGCTTGTTACTATGAATTTGTCACACGGGAGTGTCTTAAGATGGTAGGGCAGTTGAAATTGTGGTAAATTTACAGATTTAGACATAGATAGTTAGAGTAATTTCTGAAACTTTTGAGTAATAATGGAATTTTATCTTTGCGCCAATAGTTTACACCTGCTTCTAATTTAACATTTAAGGATTCTGATACGGCCCCTGCTAGGAAGTACAAATAAAACGACTTAAAACAATTAACGTGACTTTAATAGCAGGGAACCTAGGGTTTATATAATAATAGTAGCTAATAGTGTGTCGGTCGAATAGGATCACATATACTGTTTACGGAAGTGCCCGGTGCACTTAACTTTGGGTCTACGGGCGACGGCGGTCGGCCGGCAGGGTCCGCTGGTGTCCTCCAATTAATTTCGTTCTCAACAGGCCGAGATGCTCCGGATGGTAGGCCACGGAGTGACGGCGCAGCTTCAGACTGCTCAGCAACAAAATCTTCACAAATGGGCTTTTCTAAGCCCCAAGGTAGTTCTGGAATAGACACAAGCAGCGGATTAGATACCGGCTGGGCACCGCTCGCCGTAGGCCCCACACGTAAATCGCCGTACAGGTTCCCTAGTTGTCGGACGCGCTGCACACTTATTTACATGTGGGTACACGGCAAGGTTACACATAACACAGGATAACACAAACATGGGAACAAGGAAAACACAGACAGGTGGTTGGCCCCTTCCTATATATCGGTCTCCGACCGGCGGCAGAAAGTCTCAATGCAATATTTAACTAATAATAAAATAATAAATTTTAGCTATAGGCCCCACACAAATGTGGGTACATTTCAAAAGACTAACTTTTCTACCTATTACGCGTCGGAGACGACGTTCCTACAGAGTCTGCGTTATGCGTAATTCCCATCTAACAATTGAAACTTTACTATGGTTCACTAGATTAGGGAACCCTAAAATGACGCTCCCTAAATGGCAGTCTAGATAATAAAAATGTTACTGCATAGTATCTCCTAATGGTTCACCAATTTAGGGAACCCCAACATGACGGTCCCACTATGGCCGTCTCGACAATACAATATTAAATAATAGGGAATATTCCAGATAGGTGGAATATGATCCCGGTATTTGACTTTACGTTATCCGATAATAAAAAGTTATAAAATTAACGGTTTCCCGCTTAAGGCCGCGCCCCAAGTGGTACGGCTTCACAATAAATTATGTCGGGTAGAAGTATTTTCTCAACCCGGATTCTCCTTCGTGATATTCACAAATTATAATTATAATAATATAAATTACTGCTTCAGGCTGTAGGTGAATAGCCCTTAAGAGAATTTTATGCATAAATGTTTCTAACAATTTATCATTACATTAGACAGGGCAATGTTATTATATTTTAGCATCCCCTATCGGTTTATAAAATAAGTATTTACGTATACAACACATATACATATACAATACATAATATAATTAACGCATTTAAGCGTGGAGTAATTTTAACTTCCCCGTCCTAAATGTTTTCTCGTATATCTTGTGGTAAGAAATTCAGCATCGTCTGATTTGGATATTCTGAAGTAACGGTGAAAGTTTATAAAATAGTTATTTGTAGGTATTAAACGCGATTGAAACTACACGGACCATGACTCTAATCTAGACAATTATAGGTGGCCTTGGGTTACTAATAATCTATGAAGTTAATCTCTGAAATAGTTATTTGGTAATGTCCTAATTATAGATCGCGCGGGGGCCGTTACACGTAAGCTAATCTGTTCACAGCACTTACCCCTTAGTCGGGAACGGAATTCACTGCACCAGTTTCACCAGGAATATCAATTTAGATATAGGTTATCAGAATTACTTGGTTTCTTTTTACTGTTATTTTTTAATACCTACTTCGTTAACGGCGTTTACGACTGTTAGGTGTAGATCGGAGTGGTATTATGTAAATTTTTGTCCTTCGAAGGCTGCGCGACGGCTTTTATCAACTCGGTTTGGCAATTAACCATAATGGCCCCGCCTCCCGGCGTCTAGTGACGTGACCGCTACTCATCGAGGCGTCTTCCCATTGGTCGGCCGGTCGAACGTTATCGGTGCGATCTCAGCCGGCACACAAAACAATGGACTAAGGAATTTCTTGTATAGAAAACCGGTCTACCGATATTCTCGAATATTCGAATCTAGTGATGTGACCAAACGCAAAATGTGCCTTGTCGATGTATGCACATCGTAACAGTACCCGACGAACTGGGAGAATGATTTTAACTGGGGAAACCAGTAAAATCCGCCTATAAACTACGAAACTTCCTGAAACAACTGACACAAGTCCCCATTCATACAACCTTCTATACTCCATGCACGCAACCTTACATACTACCTAACACTCAACGTCTTCCTCCCGCGGAGGCATGAGGACGAATCTTACATACCCTGTCCGGCCCTATCTATCACGATGGGACGTACAACCTGCGCGTTGAGATGTTAAATTAGGCCCCAGCCTACTTCGACGGCACGTCCTGTCCAACTGAAATTAAACGACTGGGCAACAGAGTCACTAACTCTAGATAAAGGAGAAACTTCTCATAAGGAAGCTTCCCAAAACACAGTGAAGGCTTATTTTTACCCCCGGCCGTTAATACAGCACAGACTCGACGTTCTTCCTGTTACCTGCGGTTGCCCAGGAGTGTTGTATTCAAAATGATCAGACTGAATTTCCTAACCACAATAAACTCAAATATATATTTCTAATACTTAAACTACATAAATACGATATAGGCACAAGGTGGTCCGTGCCTCAGGGTGGAACCCTGTGTGCGTGTTGGTCTGGTTCATCAACCCTAACGACCGCATAACGGCGATAGATGAAGATGGTGGTCTACAACCCAGCTCGAGTTCTGCACAGAAACTCTTCCACATGTGTATATTAAATGATGAACTCTAAATGCATCCAAATATATGAAGTGTGTCTCAATCCACCCATTTGTGGGTACACAGGAAAACCTAACCAAACGTAGCTCCTAGCAAAAACATAAGGCATCGGATTAGAACTACGGGGGTCCTGGCCACAATAAATGGGATGAAGCTAAAAAAAAAACACTAAACATATATTATGGAACAACGAATCTCTATGGGCGCTGCTCCTCCAACAAGCTAAGAGTTGTCAATAAAAAAAAGAAAGTCAATAATAAGTCCTAATTCAAAATTAAATTACTTAGTCAAAAAAAAATTATAATAAGCTAATTCCAAAAGAAAGTCATCTCGAAGTCCTACACGTGCTAAATTCCCACCATGTCCGCTAAAGTAAAACTAATCTTATAATACCTACGAATATAATATTACTACGAATCGCTTCCGTCTCCTATTGTAACGCCCGTTCGAGGGCTACCCGTTCCGTAACCTACAGTTTCCGTTTCGGCCTGATATGGAGCGACTCACGAGTCTTGTAGTCTAACTCCATATAGGGATAACATACCACTTGACCCGTGGCCGCTCGCATCTGTGTACACCCCGAACGGCAGATAAAGATTAGGGCACGCTAAACTGGTGCCTTTATTAGACATGGCTAATCGGATTTTCGCGCCGCGCGGACTAAACCGAGAGATTTAAACTATATATGTATATATCAGACTTACTTTCTACAAGATTAATAATAAAGATGCGAATGCTGAAAGTCTTTATCATCAAATATACTCACAATCGCCTGAATCGAATTGTCATGAATCTAGATAATAAAAATGTTACTGCATAGTATCTCCTAATGGTTCACCAATTTAGGGAACCCCAACATGACGGTCCCACTATGGCCGTCTAGACAATACAATATTAAATAATAGGGAATATTCCAGATAGGTGGAATATGATCCCGGTATTTGACTTTACGTTATCCAATAATAAAAAGTTATAAAATTAACGGTTTCCCGCTTAAGGCCGCGCCCCAAGTGGTATGGCTTCACAATAAATTATGTCGGGTAGAAGTATTTTCTCAACCCGGATTCTCCTTCGTGATATTCACAAATTATAATTATAATAATATAAATTACTGCTTAAGGCTGTAGGTGAATAGCCCTTAAGAGAATTTTATGCATAAATGTTTCTAACAATTTATCATTACATTAGACAGGGCAATGTTATTATATTCTAGCATCCCCTATCGGTTTATAAAATAAGTATTTACGTATACAACACATATACAATACATAATATAATTAACGCATTTAAGCGTGGAGTAATTTTAACTTCCCCGTCCTAAATGTTTTCTCGTATATCTTGTGGTAAGAAATTCAGCATCGTCTGATTTGGATATTCTGAAGTAACGGTGAAAGTTTATAAAATAGTTATTTGTAGGTATTAAACGCGATTGAAACTACACGGACCATGACTCTAATCTAGACAATTATAGGTGGCCTTGGGTTACATATATTACGGAATACATATAAGCTAATCTGTTCACAGCACTTACCCCTTAGTCGGGAACGGAATTCACTGCACCAGTTTCACCAGGAATATCAATTTAGATATAGGTTATCGGAATTACTTGGTTTCTTTTTACTGTTATTTTTTAATACTTCGTTAACGGCGTTTACGACTGTTAGGTGTAGATCGGAGTGGTGGAGGAAATCTTTAGGAAATATTTGTCACTTAAAAAAATTCGTCTATGACTCAAAGGCGGAATACATAGTTCACTTTCCATTGTAAAAATAGGAGTGTCTTTTATAAAACCATCACAAAGGCGAAGGCATTGGTTCTGAACTACAGCCAACTTCCTATGTAGGTTTGAACTGGCGTTACCATAGATTACACCTCCGTAGTCAATTCTAGAACGTACTAAAGTGTTTTATTGTCTTTTGTTTTTGCGAAAATAATGCTGTTATATTTTGAAAAGTTTTAACATCTTACTTACCATTACATTATCAGTGTAATTGTTCCCGAATAACGGGGTAAGTCCTTTGAATAGAATAAGCTGCTATAACGTCGACCGCGCGATCTATAATTATAGTTTACCACATAGCTATTTCATAGATTATTAACGTTCAAGTGATGTTAAGTAAACCTATAGTTGTTTAGGCTCCAAGATGAATCGAGCCACGGTTATTTTAGTTCAATCGTGTTTTAAAGTAACTAATATTTTATCGAATTTGAATATTAAGATCAGGCGGTGCTGAATTTCTTACCACAAATATACAAGAAAACATTTAGGACCGTGATGTTAAATTACTCCACCCCTAAATGCTATAATTATATATTTATTACCTATCTATATATGTTTAATATGTTATTACCTATTTATAAGCTCGTAGGGAATGCTAGAACCTAGTAACGTTGCCCTATCGAGGGAATAAAAATAAATTGTTAAAAATTTTTCTACCTAAAATTCTCTTAAGGGGTAGCCACCACCTTGTGCTACGGCCTTAAGCAGGAAACCATTGTTTCATACATTTTATATTGTTAAAATCAAGCAAGTAACACCCAGTTAATATAATTCATCTACCCGACATATTTTATTGTGAAGCCGTACCGCTTGGGTCACGGCCTTAGGCGGGAGACCGTTATTTTTCTAAATTCATTTTGCGCTTAATGTAAATTAAAATACCTAGATCATTTTCCACCTATCTGGAATATTGACTTTTCATAATATTTTTTTAACGAGAGGGCTACAGAAGGACTGTCATTTGAGGGTTCCCTAAATTAGTGAACCATTGTAAGATTTTAATTGTTTGATGGGAAATACACTTAACGCAGACTCAGAAAGGAACTTCGTATCCGATACGGTATAGGTAGAAAAATAATAATTTGAAATGTACCCACATTTGAGTTGGGCCTAAGTTGAATTTTTATTATTAGATTAATTTTGGATTTCTTTCTTTGAGACTTTCTGCTGTGCTGACATATAGGGACGAGCCAAATACCTGTCTGTGTTTCCCTGTTCCCATGTTTGTATAATCCTGTGTAATGTATAACCTTGTCATGTACCCTCATGTGAATAATTGTGCAGTGCATCCGACAATTAGGGAACCTGTACTGAGATTTACATGTGGGGCCTACGACAAGCGGTGCCGAGCCGGAATCTAATCCGTTGCATGTGTCCTTTCCAGAACTACCTTGGAGCTTAGTATAAGCCATATTTTGAAAAACCTACACCAGTTGCTGAATGACTAGACGCTGCGCCGGCGCTCCTGTGGCCATCGACCCGGAGCGACTCGTCAGCGAATTGATATGATTGGAAGACACCAACAGATCTTGCCGTCCGACCGCCCGTCGCCTGTGGACCCCAAGTTAAGTGCACCGGGCACTTCCGCAAACAGTATTGTGATCTTATACTTTCGACACACACTTAGATAATTTGCATTATATAACCCTAGGTTCCCTGCTAATAAAGAAACGTTAATTGTTGTACGTTGTTTAATTTATCTTCCTAGCAGGGGCCGTATCATTTGGTAATTCCTGTTATGTGGTTTTGAATCATCATTTCAACCAAGAATCACGCATAAGTTGCAAGAAAAATAGAATACAAAATCATGGTTTAAAAGTATAAATGCCTTTACGTACAGACGGCCCCAAAAGTCGCTGAACACATTCAAACTTCCAAAACATTTGAACACTAAAAATGTCATAAGTCAGTGACGCAACAAGAGAACAAAATAAACTCAACATATAAAAGTCCATAAAAAGCTGAGCACTAGTATTCCAAAAGTAGCTGAACACTAGTATTCCAAAAGTAGCTGAACATCATTAACATCGTAAGTAGATTAACAAATCATATTTTCAATGTCGTTGCCTGTTAATCTAATTTTGGTGTTCTTGGTGTTACACGAATTTTGGTCTTTTGACTGGATAATTTGAGAAAAGTTTTAAAGCTAATATTAAGAATTAATTTAATTCTACTAATCTTAATTTTACTAATAATATGAAACAATAAAATAAAACAATTTTCAGGCACTAGTTCCAGAATTAGGTTCCAAATTGAATTAAAACTACAATTACATTAATATTCATACACAAAATTAAATTAGATAAATAATATTTTGACTTGTTCTTCAGTGTTCTTGATGTTACACGAATTTTGGTCTTTTGACATGTAGGATAATTTGAGAATAGTTTTTAATCAAATCTAATATATAGATACAAATTTAAAACTGAGTGTGCCTCCCATTTACATCAATAACTGCCTGTAACCTTTCATGCATGGAATTAACCATATTGGGACATTGAGACGCCACGAGACCGGGAAGCTCTGATAAACCATGTGGTCAGTACTTGGGACTCGTTTAGAGGTAGAAATACGAAATGATTAATTCCATGCATGAAAGGTTACAGGCAGTTATTGCTGCAAATGGGGGGCACACTCGGTTTTAAATTTGTATCTATCCGCATTAATTATACCTATTTTATTTTATGTGATTTTATGATTATTTGAATTGATTTTAATTGTTTTATTTTATTTTATTTAGTTTTGTGTACATATTATAATTAATGTTTGTAGTTTTAATTTTAAGAACGCTAAATTTCTAACCTAATTACGGGAAGTGTAGAGTCAGAAAATTAAGTAATAATTTTATTGAATATTTTTTTATATTATTAAGTATTTAAATTAGCTTTGTTACTTAAAATTATTTCTAATATTAGATTTAAAAACTATTCTCAAATTATCTTACATGTCAAAAGACCAAAATTCGTGTAACATCAAGAACACTGAAGAACAAGCAAATATTATTTATCTAATTTAATTTTGTGCATGAATATTAATGTAATTGAAGTTTTAATTCAATTTGGAACCTAATTCTGGAACTAGTGCCTGAAAATTGTTTTATTTTTTTGTTTCATATTATTAATTAAATTCTTTCTTAATATTAGCTTTAAAACTTTTCTCAAATTATCCAGTAAAAGACCAAAATTCGTGTAACATCACGAAAACCAAAATTAGATTAACAGGTAACAACATTGAAAATATGATTTGTTAATCTACTTATAATGTTAATGATGTTCAGCTACTTTTGGAATACTAGTGCTCAGCGTTTTATGGAGTTTTGTATGTTGAGTTTATTTTGTTCTCTTGTTGCGTCACTGACTTATGACATTTTTAGTGTTCAGATGTTTTGGAAGTTTGAATGTGTTCAGCGACTTTTGGGGCCGACTGTACCTTCTTTTTAATTCCGTTGCACAAGGCCGCGGCCGCTCCTACGTCCGTTGCCGGGCGTCTCTGGTACGCATCAGAAGGTATTTCCAGTGGCGCCCGGCGGCCTTTAAATATCTAATATTATTATATCTATCTACTTACTTAAAAAAGGTTTTTACCTTTTTGCCAACCTACTTATCTAATGTGACAAATAAATAACCATACCATACCAAACTATTTGAAATATGTATATTTCGGGGATTGATTCAGGGAGTGATCTCCCCGAAAGGGAAGACAGTTCTCTCACTTTTCGTCAGTAACTTTGTGAGCGCCCCTAAAATAGGGCAAACCTATGAGAGACGAACCGATGAACCTGGATTTTATGTTAATTGACTAGGCTAGGGATATAATCATAATAATTGAGTCTTTTTTTTTTTTTAATTCCGCGGCCTAGTGCCGCGTTCGCTCTAACGTCCGCTGCCGGGCGTCTCTGGTTACAAGCAGAACGTATTTCCAGTGGCGCCCGGCGGACTTTGAACACCTCTGTGAAATAATTGAGTCTGCCTAAGATCGAGCCAATTTCATTTCATGGAATAAGGCATCTGTAGGTACTACTAACTCTATTATTCCTTTAATTGTGGTAAAACAATGAAAAAGTAGTAAGCTTGAAAACTTTTGTTTAGAGTGACTGCGCCTGTTCGTTTTTTAATGGCAACATATCTTACATTTAATTTGCTGAGGACAGTCAGAGTGGTCATAGGTACTTTTTGATTAAAATTTTATTTTATGACCAAAACCATCGTAGTCGTATGTTAGACTTGGTAGTGTCTAAATTGTCGATATTTTTTAAAACATTTACTTTATATTTATGATAAATATGTTCAAGTATCTATCGGGCCTTTTTATTCTGCAATCGTAAAGTTAAAAAAGGTATGTACTTTGTGAATTTTATGATTAGTATGTTATAATTCACCTTGTTATTCCTATTAGTCGAACCACTGTGTTAAAAGATTTATATTTAGAAACAAACAGCCGGTCGTAATATATAGGATACTTACCTAATTATTTAAATAAAACTACAGCCATGGTTAAGATTTTAGTATAATTAAATTAATAAATACATTTTAGTCTTTTAAAGACCACTCATACTATCACACAAAATCACCCAAACAAAATTATGACAACCATACTTTGTTAGTTTTAAACCTTCTCAGATAAAATTGTAAGACGTTTTAAATTCTTATTTAAATATTTCAGTAAATTCAACTGATATTATTCAAATGAAATTAGACGTTCCCTTCACTTCACACATACATCTATCCAATATGGAACGGTTTAAACTAATTTCCTTCATTCTATTAATATAATTTAGTGTCGTTTTGTTTCTTTATATGATTGGTTCACTTGAAACGAAATGCCTAACGCCGCAGGGTCCACACCGGCAATAGCTGTTGCTATAGGTCTTGCGATTGCTGCTCCATGAGCCGCTACAGCTGTTGCCACAGGTCTTGACTCTGCTAGACCGCTTTCACCAACTACAGCTAGGCCTGAAATGAAATATTTTGTTTAAGAAAGTATCATATGATAAACTGCTTGTGTTGATAGTGAGATCACTCGTCGCGTCGGGACGCAATAACAATGTAGGTGTTAGCCACGGGGTTATAAACAAAATTACTTATAAACAAGGTTAATTGTGGATTAACCTGAAAAAATAGACCAAGATGTAACTTACCGATTGGTTTAGCTTCTGCAATAAGAGTTGCTCCTGGGTGTTCAACATAGGTATCAGAAACAGAATCATCATTTTCGGCGTCAATACCAACTCCTTCTTCACTAACCTGTTATATAAATAAAATAAAATAAATAATAAAGTTTGTAGGATTTCTACCCCAGAGGTCCTGGTTCGATCCTTGTGTCGGGTCAAAATGTTTGTACGATCTGCAAATATTTGTTTTGGAGTTTTGTGTTTTTCCATGTAAGTATATTAAGTATAATTTAATTACACTAGTCTACTAAAAGTGAACCGTAATGTATTTTTATTACATACTACTTTACATTAGTTAGCTCACATATAAAATTAAAAATTTGAGAAACCTATTTTATTGCATAAATGTTCTTTTTGAAGTTATATGGATAGTTACGAAAATGTACCTGTTTACTTACATGGTCTTCAGTTTCATATGAGTTCCTCGACGAAGCATTTATATTCTTGAATAACTTGTTAATGTCATCAAATTCTTCAATAAGCTTGATTATATTTGTAGTTGATTCTGCCAAAGATGCAAGCTGGTTTTTAAATTTGGTTTTATCATTTTGGTCCAGTGAGCCTGTCTTTCTTCCAAGGTTAGTGAGTTTCAAGAGACTTGTTGAAGTACTTTTCAAGTTTTGTAAATTTTTGACCAAAACTTTAGATAATAAGCTACCTTCACTCATTTTAATAATATCTTCACTGCTTATATTAGCTTCTGATACTATTTTTTCACTAACGACTTTACCTGAGTTATCTTTTTTTATTTCTAAATATTGCCCTTTTGCTCCGCCATAGAATGGTAAGTAGGTAGTCGAGCCTCTAGAATGTAAAAGATTTACAGCATTAGGTTAATAATGTTACACAGTATACTTTTCATGAAAAAAATATTAATATTTAAAGAAATAATATTTACTTACAATCTAATCTATGTTTTGACATCATTGAAAGTTTGTTAATACGAAATAAAAAAAACCTTTTATCAATATCAATATTTCTCTATTTTTAGATTTCTTCTTAAAGTTACATTAAGTACTAGTCTATACTAGGGTGCTTTTATAGTCTTAAGTAAAAAAACAATTTAGTAAATGTTTAAATAAAACGAATCTGTAGTTGACAATTGTTTTGTTTTATTTAACATTTAATACAACAAAGTTCAAAATCAATTTCAAGGTAACAGTCAAAATTGATTTATGAAATTATCACTTATATTTTTGTATTTTAAAGCAATGAGTTTGCTTAAACTATTCTTAAAATATTAAGAAAGAAATAATAGATCACAAAAACTGATGTTGACAGTGGGAGTGCTCTGACCTACTGAGCTACGATGACTCAGAGCACTCCCACTGTTAGGGAAAGGCCGTGGATTCGAGTCCCGCCGATGACATCCGTTTTTGTGAAAAATTATCACTTATTTTAAAAGTTATTTACATTAGTAATACGCAGCTATTGTGTTACATATTCGGAAATATAAAGGTCAGATTGTGCATGGGCTATTCCACCCGGACCTGCTACAGCTGTCGCCACTGGTGCGTGAATAATTGTCGCAGTTTTGTTTTGTCCAATAATTACTTGGGATATTGGATTTGCAATGGCCGTCCCTTTGGCACTTTTAGCATAAGCTATTGGTCTCAAAAACAGCGTAAATGTTGACTTATCCATTTTCAAAGGACTTTCCTGAATATTCATTCCATCGTATCTGTAAACATTTGTCTGTTGTCGGTATTCAGCGCCACTCCACTTACCGTCACTGAGGGCTCCCCGGTAGGATCTAAGAAGGAAGAAAGAGCAAGTTTAATGGGAAAGAAGATAGAAGTACATGAGAAGGCATATCAATATAATCATATGTTAGGATGAAAATAAATAACAGGACCCATAGCCACGACTTTTCCTTCAGGTATAGCTTGTAAAAAACTGGATACAGAACCATTAATCATGCTTTGTTGCTGTAGGCGATTTGCGACTGATGTTAGATCAGCATCCGAAGATAGAGCTATCACTCGAGCAGCAGGCCCCGCTACAGCAACTCCTCCAGGTTGAGTATAGGCTAGTCCACCTGGTCCTACGATTGCAGTGCCTCCTTGACCCGCCGTAGCTACTCCTCCAGGACCAGCAATAGCAACACCACCGTTTCGAACCCTTAACCTGTTTATGACGATACCCGGTCCAGAAGGTATTTTTTCTTTATTTCCAAACAGAAATGGAAATCGTAAATCTCCTTCCTCTTCATCGGTTATTTTATTAATAGGCTCTGGTTTAATTGGTTTTGCGGTTACGGGTTTAATAGCGAAAAATTTTTTAGCGTTGTTAATAGCTGGTAGTTGGTTTTGTAGACTTACAGTACGCTTCTTTATTAGTTTTGCAGCTCTAGAAGTTCTTTTACTAGATGATTTTGATAAATGGTTTAATATTATTTGTAAATCTTTGTTTTCTTTTAAAATATTTAAGTTTTCTTCTGATTTTTGTTTTCTGTTGCAAACATCAGCACTTTGGCCAACTTCAAAGAGTTGTTGAAATCCACCTCCACTCATAAAATTTAACAATGGATCTCTTACTAATATGGGGAAAAATGGAGCAAGAGGCCACTGAAATCCTAAATCCTGAAAAAACTGAAATGGCTGAAATGGTGACGGGCCTTCTTTAGATTGGTATTGCGATGGATTTACTAAGTTTCCGTAACCATACCTATTATTCGTACTTGGCATCACTAGAACTGGCATACTAGTAATGTAGGCAGTTGGTGCTGCTGGTACAGTTATTTGACTATTAGCAAAAAGAGGCGAAAGTTGTCTGGAAAATCGAATGTTATCTATATCTTCTTGGCTAATTGTATTAATTTCTTGCTGTTTGACATTATTTTGATATGGGTGAATTTTACCCGAAGCTATTACTTGCTGTAGTTTTTCTAAAATATCTTTGTCTAGGACATAGTCACTAGTAACTGGTGGTGGTGATTTCCACGGGACAGGATGTCGCCGACTAGGTTTTTTTATGGCTTCATTGAGCCGAATAATCTTTTGTATGATATCTTTAGCAGTTTTATCGTTTTCTATACCAGTTTCATCGTAAGTTAAAGATCTCACAGCTTTTTCATCCGGAGCATCTGTCAAATTTTCAACTGAAGTGGTGACCCTGCAAAATAAGTTAAACATTTTCAAAATGTATAAAAGTACATTGTTTTATTTTAAATAATTCACATCACTAAATATTATTATGTAATAAGCACATTTCCAACACATAATTATATATTAAAAGCAGTGCAATTAAGATTCCTTCATCCAAAAGCATTGTTACATGAGCACGTGTAACTTATAGCGGTGTAAATAATCCAGTAATATTTGAAGTGAGTCATACCTGAACCACTGTCTTGCCCACGTTGATTTTCACAGTTTACTTTTGTTTAGTGAGATTTGATCTGGTTATGTTAGTGGTCCCTTTCTAATGTGCATTCGTCTACTTACACAAAATACTCGTAATTAGTTTTCTAATAATACCAATAAGGATATTTTACACAACTGTACAATAAATTACACTAATTAGAAACTGATATCATTGGACAATTTAAATTGATTTCAGACACGAATACACTCCAATTTTAACGCTTTTCTATGAAATGAACTCCATCATCAAAAATGAGTATATTGGTTCAGAAAAAGAAGGCTAATGGAAGCAATGAAATCAGTTTAGCGGTTTAATACATTAATGATTAGTTACTATAACTTTTACACTAATACAAAAGTTAATATTTTATCTACAAAATGTAAAAGAGCTCATGTTGAACTTACTCGGAGCTCGAAGGAAATGCTGCAGCATCTAGTAGCAAACACGTAACCAGAACCTGGAATGAAGATAAAATTCCTGCATATTATTATGCTTAAAGGTTGACATCTCATCTTTTTAAACACTAAGGTCTTTGTGTTTTTTTATGTATGTTACAGTAATACAAATCTTTCCTCTTTAAATTATTAGTACAGGTAAAGATTACTCAAGGAGTATTTCAATTAATTACATATTAAGTACCAACCTACAGGTGTTTTTTTATTTATTGTTGTCTTAATCAAAGAAACAAGTTTTTTTTGTACGTGGTGGAAAGCATTTAAGCACTTGCTGTGGAGTGCTGCGTGTAGGACGGGAATCCAAGCCCGGATGGGTCTTTTCAAAAAAAGCCCACCTATCAGCCAAAAATTGTGACTACACGCTAAACCACCCTGGTGTTTTTCCTTCGCCTTATCTGGGTTACCGGATTGGAAGAGAATGATAACTGATGGTAAAAGGATGCCCGGTATAGCTCTTCGCAGTGGGTCGCACGTTGTGGTCTCACCTTGTCACCATGTGAGCGGTGGGTCTCCCGATCCACCACCCACGGCCACTATGAGTCATGACTGGTGCCCGGTGAAGCGGGAGCGTGTGGCTAGCAAGTGTGGCCGCTACACCTAGCAAAGCAGGCGAGCGAACGGTGGCCCAACAACCTTCGCTGTTAGCAATGGCTTGCACGACAGTAGACAGCTAATCGACACTGTCGATGATGCCCATGAATGCCATCCTCTGGATGCCCCAGGTGGCGCACATCGTAAGCGTATGCTCTACCGTGTCTATGGCGCAGCAGCGCAGGGATTACACTCGGGCTCCGGTTCGAATCCCACTACTCTCTAGGCGCTCAGGTACAAGGCACTTGGCAAAACAGCCGCGACCCGTGAGAACATGAGTGAGGTAATGCACACACTTTACCCTCTGGTGAAGCATAGGACGAATGGCCCCCACGAGCACCCGACTCGCAAAGGGATTCTCCAAACCGGAAGTCTCCAGAGTTTAACCTGTTTGGGCAGCGGGTGACCACCTTCCTGTTGTACCCGGGTCAGAGATCCAAGCTTTTTGTAGACCCTCTTTAGGACCACAGCCTCAAGATCCTACGGTGTACTTGCCTCTATCAGGCATGTCGCCTCCAAAGAGACAGTCGGGTATGCCTATGCATTTCTCTGCGCTATGGTTACGTGGTACGTGGGAGTTGTTAATTTTATGCTTATAATAAGTTTCAACACAAAAATATCCTTAAACACAAATATATTATTTATGCATTATTAAATCAATACTATTATAATAAATACTAGCTGTTGCCTGCAGCTCCGCCTGCGTGTTATAGTTTTCTTGATCACCAGTTGCTGAATTATTATGTATATAGCTGTTGCCCGCAGCTCCATCTGCGTGGTACTTTAGATCGACATAACTTTTTTATTTATGAACCGATTGAAATAAAACAAACCTTAAATGTTAAGTTGAATAAACCACAACGCATTACTAAAAACCGCATTCAAATCGGTTAAGCCGTTTCTGAGATTAGCGTGTTCAAACATTCAGGCAAACAGACAGACACACAGACAAACAGACAAAAATTCTAAAAACCATTGTTTTTGGGTACTATTGCGTTCATAAAGCCGTTCATAACAACCGTTTCTCTATTATATCTTCGATGTACGGACATTGACCACTTACAATTTTATTATATGTATTGATACAAGTATTGATGATATACTCGAATGTGATTAGTTAGTAGAAAGCGAAAGGCAGTCTATCGATCATTTATACGGATGTTCGCAAACTTTTTGACCCAAAAAAAAAATCATTATAAAGTATGTGTTTTTATTTGTTACAAAACTGTCTGATCTTGGTAGTCTAGCTAGATTAAAGAAAGTTAACCATACAATTTAATAGAAATCTCGAATCTTATAAACCGGTAACACTTGGTGTTTTGTGTTGTTGCTGGCGAAAGTTATTAGTTTCCTTTACCTTTTATGTCATTACAAACCCATTGGCCATTAACATAGGCACAAAAGGCATGCTCACCCTGCAAGTGGTGTACCTGTCAACTAGTCAGCAAACATTAATAGTTCCTGAGTTATCATTCGTCTTTAACTGTGATATACGCAAAAAGGATGTCCTGTCCTGTCTCTAACTAAGAAAAAGGATTACCTAATATATATATTTTTAAATAAATAGAAAATGTACTTAAATATAATTTATTTTTAGTGAAAGAGTTGTTATGCAACCTTCATTTCGATTTTACAAATTAATTTCTTTCTAGATTTCGTAAAGTTATCATTTTGTATCATATTTTTGTATACTTTCATCAGTTCACAAATACTAATCAAAATCTGCCTAGTGTAGGTAATTTTCTTTTCAATGCCATATAATAAACCAATTTGCTGAGTCATTGAATTTAATTTATAACAACAAAAATAGGTCGCACAAATTCTAGTTTCACCTAATAATTTTAATTGAACACAGTGTTGACCAGGTCAATGTACACTAATGTTTCTTATAATAACTATTCGACCAAAGTACCGCTAACATCATCTTATTTGGTCATTTGCCAAACGGACCAAGCGGATAATTACAATAAATTTATCACCGGCAATGAATCATCAAAAAACATTAAATTAAATTTCCTATAATATATTAGCTACACTATAATTTTTATCCATACATCATTATAATAAAAATAATACCATTCCGTTTGTACTAGGTGTTAGGTACCTAATAGAGATCTGTGTAGAGTGAAGACTGTCCTACTACAATTCAAGTACTGTATTTTCATCTAAATACGTAGGTATATAAAATTCTCGTGTCACAGTGTTTGTTGCCAAACTGCTCCGAAATAGCTAACCGATTCTTATGAAATATTTTATGCATATTTGGTGTGTCTAAGTATCGTTCGTATGTTAATTTTAAAGTGTTAAGGATTGCTCATTCTAGAGCAAAACAAAGTTTGTGGGGTCAGCTAGTATTTTACTAAAGTCTTAATTTATCTAGTTAACCATTTATTACACTGATATCATCAATAACTATTACATCACGGGGATTCTAAGGTAGTCCTTAATTCTTGTAGAACTAAGCAACATGATGTATACTCGTTCAAAGGCTTATCCATTTAAAATATATCAAACTTCAAGACACGAATTTAGATGATCATCAATGTTGAATGTTAATAACTTTATCGTTTATACAGACAGTCTAACCAATCGACAATACACGTAGGTATTGTATTTTAATAGTAATTTATGTGTTGTTCAAGTAAAATTTGTAGTTGGCTAAGATATTATCCCGCCCAAGAGAAATCCATTTTTATGAACACTCTAAAACAAGAAATCCTAAATAGTTATTATTCATCTGGTTCAAATATATTTTTTGTTTTAAAAATATTGATTGCATTTAAACTGGTGTCAGACACTAATGACTTTTGAATAGGTAAATATTTTTTTTTTCAAAGTTCCCATACTGTTTGAAACACAATAATACAAATCTTTATAATAACTAGTATGACTGGTCTTCATGTTAAACTTCATTAGGAAAATTAAACACACATACTAAAGTAGATAAATACATAAAAAATATGTTGTAATACCTCGTGAAAGTTTTTACAAAACTTGACCGTTAAGTTTTAAGTATTTTGCATGCAAATTACCTTTTCTGTAATTCATTGTGTGGGTATAATTTAAACCTGGTTATGCTATTGTTGTATCTTATGAAAGAATACGTGTATTGAAGGCGTGCGATCTAGAAAGTAAAGTCGAAAATGTAGGATTTTAGTTCATTGGTAGCACAGGTAATCACTAAAGCAGTCAATTCTTTAATTTTTTCTACTTTATTTACCTTGTATAGTGGTTGAAGCGTAATGGAGCAAAACAAGCATCCAAAGCACACAATTACTCATAGGTACACTTACAGTACTACTAATAGGTACCACGGTTTGTGGATTTCAACCAAACATGCATCGGCGGGAAAAAGATAGCTAGTTATTGTACCTTGTGCTAGTTAATATGATTACGATTAAGTCCGGTTTAATGTGTATAATTCGTGAAAGTTTAAAAATATCTGAGTTACATACCAAAAACAATTGTTAGAAAGTCACTTGCCCTTTCATGTCAGTACGATTATTTATCTCACAATCAACGATGATGACACCAAGGTCTAGTTAGTAAAAGTGGCAAACGCTTTGTATAACTTGTTGTTTGATTGTCGAAAGTTGTACTTACAGCTTAAAGGGGGACAGAAATGAGAAGAGTACACTATGACATGTTCTTTAAACAATATTTTGAGTTTGTACTTATTTGTTTGTTGGTGTCTTTGTATAGAATTATGTTGTGTATGATTAAGTGGAAGTCTGTCTTAAAAATACTTGCTAGTTTTACCGATTCTTCTTTTTGCTGGATATGTTTTCTTATTTTTGATATTGTGGCTCTTACGATGTTATTTGTGATCAAGTGTCGTTTGACATTAGCCGTTTTTAATTAACTTTTAACAGTCTTATATCATCAGGTGTTACTACCTTTAATGATGAAGGCATATAACCGGAAAGAAGACTTTTAGCATAGCTATAACACCTTTTAATTTAACCATAGTTTCAGAAAATGAGGGATAATAAAAGCCTCTGATGATGCCGTTGGCAAAAATGGTCAGTGTAAAAAAGTAAGACTGTGGAAGTCTTTGTTCAATATTTAAGTATTTAACTCGGTATAGTTTCGATCCGTAGTCTCCTCAACTTATTCTACTGATATTTTATAATTTGGAAATTTTCGTTGAAAATTTACTATTCTATTCCCTATTCTGTGCATCAATGACCTACATACTTTATATTCCCGGTGATACTTTTTATTCCTGTTATATCCCGTGTGTATTGAGAACGAGCTGGCGATGATCAATACATGACGAGTCGCGGGTAACAGCTAGTTTGACACATGTTATTTTTAAAATGCTTTATGAATCAAGATTATAAATTAATGTGTGATAGAAAGCTAACGGTCTTCCTTCGAATTAAAAATTAATATTTATTGAGATAGATGTATTTATGAATAATGTTAGCCAAGAGATGAGAATAGCCAAATATGTATTCATTAGTTATGTATGACAAACTTATTCAGATCAATGACCTTTTGTTTACAACGGTCAAGTTCAAACGCCAAGTTTAAGTAAACAGTTGCTATTGACTTTTTTGGGTTGGACATAAAAGCATAATGTTGACTAAAAACAAACAAGTACAAATGAGTTCTTTAAAATTCGATATGTGCTAATCTCTTTAGATCAGAAATATTCTCTATACCTACATAGCTACACGCATACACAAAATCACTGACATAGTCCAAAGTGTCGCCAAACTTAAGTAGCAGGATACATAGCTCGTAGGACCGATGCCTGATGGGGCCTGCGAGTCCTCGAGTGACGACCGTGTACTGGAAGACGCAGCATGGTGAGCCTGCCACAAGGTGGATCGACGACATCGTAATGGTCGCGGTTAGCAACTGGATGCGGAAAGCACAGGATCGAATGTAGTGACGTTCGTTGGGACCAGCAGTGGGCCTTAATCGGCTGAAATGACGAATGATGATAATGGATACCCAAAATGGCCTTTTGTACCGAAGGGACTGAGGCTAACGGCATCCTGGGGTTATCTGAACACCCGGCAGTAATTGGGCGGAAATTTAAAAACAAAAACAAGAATAATGGGGGCCGAGGTAAAGATATTATCTATGAGCCTATACTTCGACACTTAGTCATTTGGATTCATGAAATATCTGGCCTATAATCGGGAACATTATAGTTGCCAGAGATAGAGCGTCTGTTAATCGACAGGTGCACCACTAAGATGTAACTTAGTACACTAAGATCTTGGTGTCGCTTTGCTCTGTTTAACAAATAATTCCCTTTTAAGTTGAATATCTCGCGAATGGAAACTTAAATAGAAAAAAAATACATTTTTTCGGCGTGGTAAATATACATTTCCATGCAAATTTTCATCTTTGCAGCATGAGATGTTTGGACGGAAAGCTGAGGGCGGAGGAACGAATGGACGGAGGGACGGACATCGACATGACGAAACTATAAGGGTTCCGAGACTGGAACTACGGAACCCTAAAAACAGTCCAAAACAATTTTTAATGGTATCAGTTGAAATATTTAGGTACCTAAATAACCTTATTAAAATACTCGTAGTTACTAAGTAAAGCAAGTTATTAACTTGATCCTTGGACACATTTTAGGTTGCTTTTTAACTACTATTGTCATCACTGACCGCAAAAACGACATTTAAATATTAGTACTTACTTAACACTCTAAAATATGCTTTCTTTTTAAATATAATCTGAATTTTAAGAAGTCAATATGACTTTTTTTAAATATTATTAAAAATATAACTTTGTTAGATATGTATAAACAATAAATAATAAAAACTAAAACAACTCGTACCTACCTGTTTTTCATTTAAATTAACACTAAAACAAAATAAAATACTCACCGAAATTCCAAGCATGCAATACTGCGTCATCTTGCAAAAAATATCGACAAAAATATCACGTTAAATTCAATAGACTGGTACGTCGATGTTTACAATTCAAATTAGAAGAGCGTGTGGTCACCTGTACGGTCCAATGCCGAGTTGGAAGCTTGTAGTCGAGTCGCCAGCTTTTTGCTTTGCTATCGCCAAAGAAATTTACTACCGGCCGGATTCTCGATACTAAAAGTAGCGTATTAAAACCGCCAGAGTGGGTGGCATCAACCTTAATGTTATTATGTTAGATTTTTCTAGATTCTAACAATAATTGTCAATCTATTTATACTATAATAAAACAGTACATATAGTGTCTATAAGTTATATACTTATAACATTTATAAATCTCAACGCGTTGGACTTTTTGGGAATATAACAAATTTTTAAAATTTTTAAACCAATAATGTTTGATTTTTTGTTTTCTATTTCCCAATTGCTACAAAACACATTAGTAGGATCTAAATATTTATTATATTTTATACTCTCTGTGATAATTCATTAATCCAGGAAATGATCTAACTATGTGCCAATTTTCAGTCGAATCTGTTCAACGGTTTATGAGTATCGAACATCTAAACATATTCACAAACTTTCACTACAATATTAGTAGTATTTTTGATTTATTAGTAGTATATTGACTGCTTCGGTGGCGTAGTCGGTAGTGCATCTGCTTTCGACGCCGGAGTCTCGGGTTCGATCCCGGTCCGGACAAACTTTGTGTGAAGACAGATACGTTTGTGCCGAAGTCTGGGTCTTTCCTATGTATAATATGGATGTATTTACAAAAAAAATGTATATACGTATTTATATTAGTTTATCTAGTACTCATAATATATCACAAGCTCTGCTTAGTTTGAGACTAGATGGCTTTGTGTGAATTGTCCTAACATATTAATATTAATATTATTCCACTTTGTGCACGTGGATGCACACATTCCACATGGTTTAATTAACCTAATTTGTTCCCTCAAAACACCCGGGTGAACAGAATACAGACGAGTTCAATTAATTTTATGTCTTTTCCTTAATTCACCTGGGTGCACAAATTCCATATGGTTTAATTCCGGGCGCCACTGGAAATGCCTTCAGTGTCACCAGAAACGCCCGTAGCAATGGACATGGGAGCGGCCGCTGTCTCGGAATTAAAAAAGAAAAAAAAAACCTAGGTGCACAAATTTCACATGTCTGTTCACACGGGTGTTTTCCCACGTGATGCACCCAGGTGATATCACTTGGGTGCACAAAGTGGAAAAAACGGTACATTTACGAACATGATTATACCACAGTTCAGACATTTTAAATTCTCTCTGTGTACGTGAAAGTATAATGAGACATCTGAAAAGGAAGTAGGTATTGACAATAATCCGAGTATGACTATTAAAGTTAATTATGGGTTCAAAATTTCAGTGTGGTGAGTTAATTTATAAAACTGGCTTTTAAATAATGTATATTTTTGCTTATAGGCAATAAATAACACAATTTTTTGTATCATTATCATGAGTGAAATGTGGGCTCATAAGTAACAAAGATTATTGACATTGTGACACCTAATTAACATTAACTTCATAACAAAGTGGACGTTTTAAAATTAATTAAAGCCTTTTAATGGTTCCGAGTTAAAGTTTCGGAACCCTTATAGTTTTGTCATGTCTGTCCGTCCGTCTCTCCTCGGCTGTCCTCCTAAATTTACATGTGTATTTACATTTACATTGACAAAGTGCTAAAAGGAAATTATGATAAATATTTTTTTTTGGGTACCTCCCCTACACGTAACCAGAAATTGTTAGATAGGTCTTTTAAAAACATTGAGAGGTTGCTAAGATGATTTTTTGATTTAAGTATCCGTTTGTGAGATGTTCAACTTTAAAGTAAAGCGCAATTTGTTGTAAAAACTAGCTTGAAGAATCTGAAAAAGATCATGATTGTAGTAAATAATTAACATATACCAACATTGGTACTTATTAGTAACATAGGTATTTATAGTAATTCACGGACATTTAGTATTTCTAATACTATCTGTATTCATCGATATCGAGTTTCATTACATAACTGCATCGACGGCACTAAATACAGCCTTGTGAGTTTTGTGCTTAAACTTAACCTTGCACTTCAAATATTGCAAGCTGCGCTGACAATGTTATTAAATTCTGTTTAAATTTTAAAGTTAGATGTCGAAATGCACTCAATGTGAGATTGTTTTAAAGAATCTTTATTTTCTGACATGACGTATTATTCCTGGTGGAGGGGCTCGTGGTTTAGTGGTAACCGACAATGTTAACAAATTGTAAAGGTTCAGCAACATCGAGTCAGGCCGGTCTTAGGATGGGTGACCATTTTTTAAGACATTGAGACCCCTCTGTGCCTCGGAGAGTACGTTAAACCGTCGGTCCCGCTTGTCATACAAACATCTATGGCAGTCGTTAGGGGTAGTTGGAGCCGTAAATCAAAAATCGAACCGACCGAAAAAACCGACCTGTCTAACTACAGAACTTCGATATCGCCTATGGGTTGTGGAGGTCAGATGGCTGTCGCTTTACGGTTCAGTCAAATATCGAAGTTCAGTCGAATCGCAGTTAGACTGGAAAGCCGACCCCATCTGCGTTGGGAAAAAGACTCGGTGGATGATACGAGAAACAATGGACGAGGAAATACGACGACTAAATAAGTAGGCAGACCGCTCGTACTCCAAAAATATTCCGGCTAGTGTTAATATTCGTAGAGGTACTGACGAAAAGAGGGAATAAAGTAATTATCATGCATTTAATTTTGTTTTAAATATCTTGGAGTAAAGAGAAGAAAATCAGTTTCGTTTTATAATGTTGATAGAGAGTACTTAAATAAAATTATAAAATGCTAAAGACAAAGTAATATTACGTTCAATCTTCTGTGAAACGAATTGATTTCGGATGCAATTAATTAATAAATGCACATATTGTGCATGCATAAAGTGATAATTGCAACAAATTGTGATTGAAGAGTTGATCAAAAAGATCCATGATTCAAAGGACCAAATCTTCCTCCCTTTCAAGCAGTGGACCTGCTAGCAGGCATAAGAGGCTCTAGCAAATATTAGTCTGCCAAAGTGTCCAAAATCGACAATAAGGCTTTGCCGTTTTGAGCACTCTTATGTTAACCATAGTTGTATCAAGAGCAATGGACAGGGTTATGCTCGGAGTTTCACTTCAACTTTGTGAAATTGTAACAATGAGATCCAACGGAGAACCAGGGTTATCAACATGGCCCGAAGAGTCGCCAAGCATAAGTGGCAGTGGGCAGGACAAAAAGTCCTCGAGTGGCCACCGCGCACTAGAAAGCGCAGTGTGGGTAGGTGGTTTGTCGCAAGGTGCACTGACGACATAAAGTAAAGGTCACAGGAAGCCACTGGATGCGGAAAGCTCAAAACGGAATGTTGTGGCGTTCGTTGGGGGAGGCATTTGCCCAGCGAGCGACGTCAATTGGCTGAAATGATGATGATGATAATTAAATACATACTTTACATACCTTTTAATTTATTGCTTCAATTAACCAACTCGGAGATACGTTTTGCTATAGATAATAAAGTTTATAGATAGTTTATGTTCTTTTTTGTAGCGACATAATTCAGATTAAAACTAAAGGACATCCTTCGCAGGCCTTCTTTTTTTTAATTAGGCGTCGGATTTTTTATGTTTCTATTTATTAGGGTTTTTTTTAAATTTGAATTAACTATGTCGAAGCTTTCCATAAATTAAAGATGACGTGTCAACTTGGTAGTTATTTCAAGTTTTCTATATGATTAAGTCAAGTTTTCTAGATAGCCTTTTTGGTAAGCTATAGAGATTTAGTCAAGTTTTCGAGATATGTACTTGTGTTAACAAAAAAAAATGTGTTTTAAAGTTGATCATCTTGCAAACAGATCATCTCTACTTCACGTTAAGGGGAGGTAACCCAAACAAAATCATACCTAATGTTATTTTAGCTCTTTTTCCGATGTTAATTACACATTCCTATCCATGCAAAGTTTAATCTTTCTAGCACTTGCCGTACGACAGACCGGACAGACAGACAGACGAACATGATGAAACTATTATAAAGGTTCCGAGACTTGAACTTTAAAAAGTACTCAATGAGTACGTATGCATTTTTTAAACAGTTCATCTAATAAAAACCTTGTTATGAACACCGAATTAAAAATGGTCTACGCTTGAAAAATTACATCAAATCATAGCGATATATCCTGATATTAAATTATGTCTTTAGTTACTGCGCTTGATTAACTAAATCGTAAAAAAAAGATCAACGCACTGACTACTCTGCGATAGTAGGTACCTATATTATAATAAATGTCGTAAACTTAATTATATTTGAAAGTCGTATAACAATATATTAAATGTGATAGTTTTATTACAACTCGAAACCACTTTTCGAGATCAAGTTATGTTATATATTAAATTCTTTTTAAAATATAGTGGGAGTACTTTTAGTGGTTTATAAATCAATTATAAATCAATGGTGACCAATTGTTTTAATAATCTTTAAAACAATTTCATTTAAATAGGTTCAGTAGTTAAGGCGTGAACGCGTAACAGACATACAGCCAGACATACAGAGAGAGTTACTCTTGTTTTTATAATATTTGTTATAAGTAGTAAGGCCTAGTAAAGATATTATTAGATACAGTTAACAAAAGATTATGACATCTTGCTTTGCTTGACTTTACAGCAGATATATTTTTGTCGTATTCCCTTGACATTTACCCATGACATTCATCCTCAACAGTTTGTCCTAAGTTGCTCGACATAATGACATAGTTAGCATTAGCTCGGTATTTACAACTAGTGACCTTGGGAACCGGTAAAATTACAACTGGAACATGGCCCGTTGACATTTGAGGGATCCAATTTAAATTGTTCTGTATATGTGTTCTACATATTGAAATAGTACTCAATCACGAACGCGGCGCTATCCTTCCTTACACAATGACTCGGCAAACTGCCTTATAATAAAGGAGTCTTGTTCTATGCTTTGTTATAATATTTATACTGTCGATTGACGGCACTTGGTGGAATCTACTACACATATTGCACAAAAAACACATACTTTTCCAGTGTCATAACTTTATTTTCACTGATCGGTCTTACCTCACGGCATCATCAGAGATTAATACAAAATATAGTTTTAATTCACATAAAAATATCGTACTACATATTCACACGGACATCAAAACACTAGTATCATAATTAATTTAAATTATTTATTCATATACCCCCATAAAATTATATATTCATATAAAACTATATATTACGATAAAATACAATTTGTAATTTTCGTCTGTCTGTTTGGTTACTGGGAGATAGCTGATGTAATATAAAGTAACTAGGCTATTAAACCAGAAATGCGTAGAGATTTCTTTCTATTAGGTATAATAAATATTTTCTTCTATTTTTCGAGCATATCCCTTGATTCCTAAAACGTTTGAATATTTAGCAGAACTATTTAGATCCTATACTTACTAATATAGTATTGGGTTTGAAATCTCCAAATGGTCGTCTAAGTAATCTAATCTATAATGGTTTTCTGAGTTGAAAATCACCTTACCGTGTTTTTAAGCAAAAAAACCTCTTGCTTTACTTAAAATTATTCATCAGGTAAGGTTCAGGAGATAATTTACATGCCATTGCGGTAAATAGTCAAACATTTGTGCAAAAACATAATACGCCAGAGGTAAAATAACACAACTAAGTTAAGAGCTTCAAAAATACAGGTACCGTTGGTAAAACAGAATCAAAACTGAACAGTTATTCATAAAGCCAAATACAGTACAAATTAAGCTCTTATTTGTCTAATTTTATTACAAAAAACCGTTAGCAACCAACGCTGTTACGCCTAAAAACCGACGTTGTCTGAACCTTCTAAGGTAAAATCATTATTTATTCTATGTTCTCTCGAAAATACACAATGTCCAAATGTCTTGATAAAATTATGTTATGTGTTATAGTTATATTTTATTTTAGTATAATTATATTTTATCTGTAGTTTAATAAGGTAAACTAATAAGCCGTGGATACAACCTTTGGGTCATTGCATAGCGGCGCTACACGTGACCAAAGAGTTGAGAGAGGGACCATTTATTTCGCACATAGAATTAACAATGCCATCCAATACAGTCCAACTGCAAAGGAACATTGAAATCGTTCGAAGTTTTGTAAATGTTGTAATAAATATCTAAATTACCAATATAAAGTTTTGGTTTTTGTATCGTTTTGTACACATAAAATTCACTTCTCTTCGGGAAAACAGGCGTACATTGTCATAATTAGACAAACTTATTTATTTCTGTTAACACTTTAGCCATCGGTTTAGTTTAATAATTTGTTGTTCAGTTTTCAATATCAACAATGTTACAATCTCTCAACATGAGTAGGTAAATAAATATTTCTAAGCTCCTCCATATAAGGTAAGGTTGAAATTGATAGTGATACATACGAGTAGATGCATATATTAAATTTAATGTCTAGCTTTCATAAATACAATCTTCACTAAACAGAAATCACATGTCACGAGATGAAATTAAATAGAAAATAGTAATTCAAATGAATTATCGTTATTACGACTCTCTTCCTCCTTTGCCTCCACTTTGTCAGACTTCCACGTCACTGTTTCACACATCATTGTCTTTTCTACAACTTTAGGTTTATTTTGTGTACGTTTGGGAGGCTTATTTTTCATATTATCCGTATCATTAGCAATTTTAACTTCTTGTCTGATGTTAAATATGTTTTGATACGGCACAGTGATGTTTCGCATCCTTTCTTTTTCTTTTGACTCAAGTCGAATGTCACTATCCCTATGATTAACAGAACCTCTAAAGTTAATAATCACTGTTGGCTTTAACACTGTTTGTGATTCTCTGTCACCTATTTGGCTGTGGCCATTCAATGTGTTACTGAAAGGAAAACCATCGTCTGGGTAAGTTTGTGTTGCATTTTCTTCATTTACTCTAATCGTATTTGTTAATTTAACTTTATTTACTGGTGGTTGCCTAAATACCTTCTCACTTTTAGGTTTCGGTGTTGATAAGTTTGAATCAACGATAGCTACTACAGCTTCTTTTGATTGAACCTTTCCATCCTGATCATCCTTTTCATTTGCATTAAGTTCCATGTTTTTAGGAAATCGGTATTCCAATGTGGGCATTTCTATTCTATCATTCCGTCTTGGTATATAATCTGAGTCTCCTAATAAATGGGATGATTCATCTTCATATCCAAATCTATTGGAGTTTTGAGATAAATTGTTTTCGTCAATTGGATTTACATCTCCTGGGTAATGAGTACGGATTCGCAGAGAATTTATTACATCTCGGAATAAGGAGCGTTGTTGATGAGTTGTGTCAACAGGTCCAGTTTTTACTGGACTAGCGCTACATATAGCCATCATGTATGTGAAACAGATGAAACACTGCATCTGGAACAGATATACTCGTATTAAACAATTTAGTTGCATCTGCATGAAGAATAAAAGTCAGAGTCAGGTCCGCTGATTTACGTTTAAACTTGCGAACGATAGTTTGATATCGGGAGCCCTTTTAGAAAAAGTTTTATTTTTTTGAAACCACCAGCCGTGTATTTCTAAAAATATATAACTCCATCTTTGAAACTGGCAGCAGTACAATGAACCTAGACAAAAGTGTGCAGGATTCCTGGTGTTTGTAGAAAGCCAGATTAATCATCATCAGCTTACAGCAGTCCATTACTTAGACATAGGCTTCTCCGATAATGCGTCGCACTGTCCAATAATGTCAATATCAAATCTTCACCATTTATAATTTTATGTTGATGTTCAGTTTAAATTCAATTCTGTGATTTGTCACTTAGCATGCTAAAATAGAATTTCTGAGAAGAACTATAAACTATAAAAAAGCTGTAATCAAACTCACCTTACTAGTCTGTGTAGACTTGTACTCGTAGTACTAGCCGTGTGACTGACTCCAGTAGAGTGGCAAGATACAACCGGGAAGCGCCAGGAAAGTTGACTGAACTCATCTGAACCGAGTCAGGGGTTGTAAAGCGGGAATACTTCGTCATTTTACCATCTGAAATCGTACTTTTAATATTATTAAACCAGTGTTTGTCATAATTATCATTGTATGTCTATTTCTGAGTTAAGTTAGTAAAATTAGAGATTACTACTGGATATACCGACAACTTGATTGACCGACAACTTTCAAGTTAATTACGTGTTATTCAAAGAATAATCTTCGGTACCGGTATTCGGTTAATTACAGTATCATGGAAACAATCGCGTAATTAATGATTTTGTATAATAATATACTTATTTTTTGTTTTTATCGGTCAAGAGAAGTGCAACGTTTTCAACCATTAGACTTGTATTTTTGATATAATGTTGCTAATTACTAAGTCAAACGAAAGGTCGGACCTCAGGTCAAACTCTACAAAGAATAATTGGATGGATCCTTTAAAGATCGGACCGTAGATAATAATAACTAATTATAAATCTGTCTTTTGAGAAACCTGTTTTGACTGCTTCGACTTTTCGAATACGACCTATGTATCCTACTAACAGTAGGTTCGGGTCGTCTTGTAGGTACCTAGTTATCTTTATTTTGCTAATACGGGGAGCAGTAGTCAAATAAATGTGCCTATTAACAAAATAATAAGATTATTTGTGATTTAACCCTTAAGTTCGCACCTCTGTCCAGAATTAATCAGCTTTTCTTGTAGGGAACTAGAACTATTATGACAAGAACTAGACATTACAAACGCAAATCTAGCCCATCAGTCGCCATGATAATGTCAACTTTAATTTCAAGTTATTAAGGCTTCTTGTAGTTTACAAATAAAGTTAGTTTTTGCTTAGTTTATTTGCACACCCTACTTTATGTTACGCATCGAATAACTTCTTTTACAATAGTGAAATAATTATTAAAGGTTAACTTGATTCCAGATGCGATAAAATAATAAAAGTTCGTAAGTTCGACACCCTTTCTTCAATGTATTATGAAATAATTCATTATCTTGTCAACATAGCGTCTTGCGGAGAAACAAATTTTGACGTACCGGAGTTTCAACACATTTCATTTGAATAAAAAGGGGCTGTGTTCTCTCGTAGGTCACACATTTGTGGACATTTTAAATCGCCAAATACATAAAAAACACATATATATTATTTAGGTTAGTATAAATCTTAAAATAGGTATGCGCAGCATGCTGCTAATTGCAAATGTTGAGCGGAGCAAATGTTTTTATTACGTATCAGAATCAGAATCGAACAACATTAATTAATCGAATGAATAAAAAATCTATTTTCAGTGTTGAGGCACGTGTTTTTCGGTGATGTCCAGGACATTTTCGGTGATTATTCCTCCGTGGTCAGCTCTATTTCATGATTTCATAGAAATGCACTCCCGGGTATGATGTCGACCAGCATGCCAAATTTGGTCAAAATCGGTCGAGCGGTTTCGGAGGAGTTGGCACACAAACGATTTACACTTGTCGTCTAAGATAGAGCTTCGCTCCGCTCCGCTCAAAAAAACCGGCCAAGTGCGAGTCGTACATGTGCACGACGGGTTCCGTACATACTAGTATAGTATTCTTATTTATATCTGTGTCTATATATAAAAATGACCAAACAAATTACGTTTGTTGTATGGGAGTCCCTCTAAATATTAATTTTATTCTGTTTTTTATTATTTTTGCTGTTACAGCGGCAACACAAATACATCAACTGGTAAAAATTTCAACTTTCTAACTATCACGGTTCATGAGATACAGCGTGTACACAGACGGACGGAAGGAAGGACGGTCATCGAAGTCTCAGTAATTAGGGGTCCCTTTTTACCATTAGAGACGAAACCCTAAAAAGTATTGATTGACTTTATAAAAGGAACAAGAAACTTGACATTTGAAAATTTAGTTGTGCGCCATCTGTTACTAAGACTCAGAACTATCAAGTTAGAGATCAAAGTACTTTCCATGCTACCTTTGTGATTTTTGCGTCATAGGTAAGATGTCGCTTTGTTCAATATTGTTTATAACAAAGATGTTAGGGACTTTTGTCTGTGTTCTATGCCTTGCTTTTAATAAAAGGGGCGTCCGGGCGCCACTGGAAATACGTTCTGCTTGTAACCAGAGACGCCCGGCAGAAAAGGGGCGTCAATTTTAGGCCAGCAGCACGACACTGCCTGCCTCGTGCGTCCCCGACCCTAAACATAGGCCTGAATAATATATTCTCCTTAGGTAGGTATATAAAGACATTATTATAATACTAATGTAAATAAAATATTTTTTTTTTTTTTGAGTCCAAGTTTTTTCTATTTTTACTCTAGCAAACCAACATCTGCTGCACAGCTTTACATGACACATAATTATATAATAGTAGGGGAGGCGGAGATGCTAAACCTGTAGTTACTAAAGCGTCATGTGGACCTACAGGTTTGTGAATATTAGATGCTAAAACAAAAAAATACTATGACGAACATATAAACGTAATAAAACATTCACGAGGAAATACTCAAGTGCATCAAAATGGCATATATGGTACGTCCTATAGGTATGCTCTATAGGTTTGCCAGTGGTAGAGACCATTCTCCGCCAGGCGCCACTGGGAATTCTCTGTGTCTACCGGAGGCGCTCGGCAATGGACGTAGTTGCGGCCGCAGCCTAGGGCTGCTCGGAATAAAAAATAAATAAAAAAAAAGTGGTGGAGACCATAAAATAGGATAGGATAAATAAACACAAAATGTGACCTTCAAATAGCGTCAGCGTGATGTCTTCAACGTCCTATATTCAAATTAGACAATTAGGTACATAGACGGGATCAAAACCAGACAAGTACGTCGGTGACGTGCTCGGTAGTGCAGCAGCTTTCGACGCCAGAGGTCCGGGGGCCATTCCATCCGCTCGGGACAAACTTTGTATGATGACACATATATTTGTGCCAAAGTCTGGGTGTTTCCTATGTATATGTATGTATTTACAAAAAAAATGTACATCTATATATTTAATACGACAATTTGTCTGTCTGTCTGTCCGTCCGTCGCGCTTTTCAATTATAATTAATAATACATACATTTGCATGAAATATTAAAATATTCGTAGAAGTTTAGGGAAGGTTTTTTTTTATTTTTTTTTTATTTTTATATTTGAGGCGATACATAGTTCGCCGGGATAACTAGTAAGTATTTATATCAGTTTATCTAGTACTCGTATCACAAGCTGTGCTTAATTTGAGACTAGATGGCGTTGTGTGAATTGTCGTAACATATTTATTAATTTATTAAAAAAAAATCAAAAAGATATAACGTCTTACAATGGTGGAGCATTGCAGGGCAGAAGGTTGATCACCTATGGTTTTCGCGTAAAATCCTTTCTGAGGCTCCTCGACTATAATATCTTTAGCAACTTTGAATATAGGAGCTCATAACTCTCTTTAATGTGCATCGCACCGACCCCATAAGAAAATTTGAGGTACTTTTATCTAAGTGCCTTTATCGTTTGTGGGCGCAAAGTGGTGCCGTGAACAAAGGATAATGAATTCCCTATTAGCCCCAAGAGGGTGTACCAGGTCATCCCTTGCGAGCAAGTTATTTATGAATATTACAAGTGAAAATTAGATTCAATTTGCTATGTAAGATTATTTTTAGTGGTCATACTAGATTTGTTATTTTTATGTCCATGCTCCGAGAGAGATGGTCAAATATTACCGGGATAAAAAATATCCTACAGGGTAACAGTTTACTAGTGATCAAACTTCCCCATTGCTTTCGACTTCGAGACAGCATTGTAGATATTTTGCGGTTAAAAAGAGTTGACGCCCTATTATAGGTAAGTATTTTTCTTTTTTGGAATTTTTAACACGACGTCAACTAGCCCAAATTAAGCTAATATAAGCTTGTGTTATGGGATCTGGAGGACTGATAAACATTCTTGTATATTTCTAAATACATACATATTATACATAGAAAATCGATAAACTCCGAAACAAACGTTTGTGGATCGCACAAATAATTTGTTTCGACCCGGAATCGAACCTAGAGCCTCAGGGACGGCAGTTGCATACTCATACCACGGCGCCACCGATTCAGGCATATACATTATAGCTGCCTTCTGAGCTAATTTTATATTAGGTACTTACATCAAAATATAACATAGGATAGCATTGGTGTTATCTATCGTTAATCTAAATTTCATCAACATCGGTCCACTCGTTTACCAAACGAATAAAAAAACTTAACAATTTAATACCTTTGTGTAGAAAAGAAAATAAATTCAACAAGTGAAAAACTATTTATCTGTCAGAATCTAAGTAAGTACAATCAAAAATGTAACAACTATTATACAATTACCATACTTCCATAAACAAAGAACTTTACCTCCCTTGGGGTCTTACACCACATCTCACCGGTAATTCGTACGTTTCTGCCCAACGCCACTTACTCCTACCTAAATAACTAAGCATTTCCTTTGGGAATTTACACCGGCTCTTAAAGACCGGTGGTCATTAGATCACTCACCCAACCCCCCCCCCCCCCCCATTATTTCCCGTGTCGCGAGAGAGTGCGTGCTTGGAATAGTGAAATGATCCTTATTGCAAAACACACTTACTTTTAAAACACCTAGTAGCTTTTATTCAAACAGTGATAAGGTTGAGTTTTGTGAAATAACAAGTTTTATTATATTGAAATTCTCAGCACAACAATCACAGACTCTTTAGGGAAGTTTCGAACAATTCTCTTTAAATGCGTGTCTCTATCATAATTATTTGGTTCTTTTACAATACAGTAGGTACTGTGAAGGTGCTTGCACGCTTCGCATACGACCTCATTAAGTATATTATATGCTGCTTTTACTTAGGCTGACATCTAAGTAAAAGAATTGTAATAATTTTATAATCTATATATATAATACGCCAGTGAAGCCGCTTCTCCTCCTAAACTAAGAGTCGCACAGTCAAGTGTGGCACACCGTTGGAAAGGTCGTGGTCTCAAGTGGTGCGATAAGATTAGAAATTTGAAAAAAAAATTTATTACTTGCGCAGTTTGCGCTAAGGGTTGCTAGTTGTTAAATATAATTAGTAAGGGGAAACCGAAGGCTTTTATTACAGTAGATACGATCCTGCATACGTGCTATCCGTGCACCACGCGACTTGGTGGATATAACTGAGCACAACGCTACAGTACTATGTATCTGGGTGCTGAGGGGGCTCTATCAACATCTCCGTGGTCTGAGTGACTTTTACATGCAAGCAGTGCACCTGTTGACAAACGAACGAGTCTCCGGGTCCTCCAAGGAGGTATTTTGGGACCAATACACGGCAGTACCCGCACCCGGAGAGTTTGCGTGAAGAATGTTATCAAAGTGGAGGAAACTTTTGTATGCCAGGCTCTGCCTATTCCGATGGGAAAGAGGCGTGTCTGTATGTTTTTATGTAAACGGCAAAAATGTACCTACTCTAATTAACATACATACATACATATGGTCACGCCTTATTCCCATGGGGGTAGGCAGAGACTATTGAATTCCACTTGCTACGATCCTGGCATACTTCATTCGCTTCTTCCACTTTCATAACTATCTTCATGCACGCTCTCCGGTTCTGGGTACTCTTGACCTGGCCTTTGGTCAAAACATCTCCGATTTGGTCGAAGTACGTTCGCCTAGGTCGACCTGTCCCTACCTGTCCTGACCTGACCTCCCTGTCCATTCACGCCCGCCTTATGTATCTGTTTCGTCAATCTTCTTTCATCCATCCTTTCTACGTGTCCAAACCATCTAAGCATCCCTTTTTCTATCTTATCTTGCCCTAATTAAATACCCTTAAATATTTTAAGGGTTTAAGTTAAGGTTATATTTTATTCTGTTTTTTTTAGTATTTGTTGTTCTGTTGCCGCTAAACCGAGTGATATATCATCTGTATCATTTAAGCTGTCTAGCTATTGCGGTTCATGAGATAAATGATGACAGACGGACGGACGGATAGCGGAATCTTAGAAACTAAGTGCTGTTTTAGGCTTTCTAAACAGTTAATAACTTCAAACCGATTAGGAACAAAACGGAATCAGGAAAACACGATTACTACACAATTGAGCAACACGTACAGAATTTTCTATTGAATAGTAAATAACTTTATAGCTTAACTTAACTTCCCGTCGTACAAAGCGCTGTAGACAAAACATTATAGTTTAAATACTACGAGTATAAGGACTATTATTGTCTGAAACTAACCTATTTATTCCAAAGTTTCCCCACTTTAGGAGCACAGTCTAACACATACTATAACTTAACTCCACATAATATTGAGATGGCATTAAAAGCGTTCGTTCTCAGACTAAGTTGGGAAGTTACGATAACACCAATCGATGCCATACTTGTTTCTGATCACGTAGGTGTGCTTAAACTGACTTATTCGTGTGTTTGTCTTAACGTAAATACCTATTACGAAATAGGTACTACTTGGATAATTGAGCGAAGCGAGCGTAGCGAGCGGAGCTCCTTATCAGATGACTCCAATGCAACTCGATGTGAAATTGTTTCTCGACAACTACCCAACCGATTTTCATGATTTTTTCACTCAAAAATCAAGCATTCTCAGGAGCAGGTTTTGTTCGAGTCTGAATTTTTGAGGGTCTTAAATCAAAATTCGGTCTCGAACAAAACCTACTCCTTATAGATTGATAAATGCCTTAATAGAAATAGTCGCTTCGCTCAATTGCATGCTGCAGCGCAGTACCACGGCAGCGACCGCAGCTCCTAGTTATTCAATATATGAATGGCAAAATCGGTAGTCTTGGGCCAGCCCAAGGGGACTGTTCCCTTTCCAGTAGGAACCTTTCCTGGTTCAGAGAATTAGTGTCACTATTAAATGTACCAATGCATCCAGAACATTCTGAGAACCCTTCCAGTCAGCAATGACACGAAGGAATACGACAAAATTAACTAGAGAAATCTTCCTACAATTCATGCCTCAAAACTCCCGGTAAACTTTCCAGGTAACCCTTTATTTTCAGACCAAATGACTGGAGTATTGGCATTCTCCTAATCTAGCGGGGTTAAAAAATAGTTTTTTTTAAGTAACCGTCCTAATTTGAATATTATCTACGCAACATAATACGAGTATGTACAAAATAATTTTCCAACACACGAAATCAAATGTTCTCTGGTTAATTAATTTACGAGATACTTGCAATTCAGACAACCGTATACGAGGATTTAGGTAAATCTTGATACGGAAACTAACCGGGATAGCTATAAATAATTTGGGATTATATTGTTCTACTAACTAACAGGTTATTGAGCAAAAACCAGGCAATTCTCCATTTGTCTTAATTTTTTCACACACTGGTTTCGCCAATTTCGTGAGAAGATTTTTAACCTTTTTTTTTAATTCTGCGGATCAAGGCCGCGGCCGCTCTAACGTCTGTAGCCGGGCGTCTCTGGTTACAAGCAGAACGTATTTCCAGTGGCGCCCGGCGGACTATAACCATCTCAGTGGTCTCTGCGGGGGTTAGGTCGGGATGAAAATCCCGCGTCGTTGGGTAGAGATTTTTAACCTAAGGTAATCGTAACCATGATGTTAAGGGCTATTTTTTCTAAATTATTTCTTTTTTATGATTTTTTTGTCTGTTTTACCTATATCATATTATTGTAAAATATGGAGTGGATGTAAATTATTAAATTTACAGAGGATCGTGTAAAAATCCTTCTCATTATTACTATTTATACTGTCGATTAACGGCTCTTGGTGGAATCTGCTACACATATTGGACAAAAACACATATACTTTTCCACTATTATAATTTTATTTTTACCTAAACACGTGTTTTGATGTCCGTATGAATAAGGTAGTATGATTTTTTTTATGTGAATTAAAACTATATTTTGTATAAATCTCTGATGATGTCGTGAGGTGAAACCGGTTAGTGAAAATAAAATTATAACAGTGAAAAAGTATATGTGTTTTTGTGCAATATCTTCTCATTATTTGTGACTGAAAAGATTCCCAGAATGCAAGTTGCAATGCCTTCTCATTATTTGTGACTGAAAAGATTCCCAGAATGCAAGTTGCAA